>JAANYP010000049.1:312648-842648 GCA_020465985.1 Centrapalus pauciflorus
GACAATGTTTACTGCCTGGACACAGATCTTTTACCTAAGTCAAATACTTTAAGCTGTTTAATATCCAGAGCATCATCACATGAGTCTGCTCTTTGGCATAGAAGGATGTGTCACATGAACTTCAAGTCCATGAATGCTTTAGTTAAAAAGAATCTGGTAAGAGGATTACCACAAAAGGAGTTCATTTGTGATGATCATTGTGTAGCATGTCTTAAAGGTAAGCAACACAAAACTTCTCACAAGACCAAAGAAGTAAATTCAATTTCATCTGTTCTTCAGTTGCTACATATGGATCTATTTGGTCCAACATCTGTTTTGAGTTTGAATAAAAGGGCATACTGTTTAGTCATTGTTGATGATTTCACCAGATTTACTTGGGTATACTTTCTTAGGTCCAAAGATGAAACTGCTGAGCTAGTTAAGTCTTTTGTCCTTAAGATAGAAAACCAATCCAATTCCAAAGTTAAGGTGATAAGATCAGACAACGGAACTGAATTTAAAAATCACATTCTAAACAGTTTTTGTGAGTCCAAAGGCATTGCTAGACAATATAGTGCACCAAGAACACCACAGCAAAATGGTGTAGCTGAAAGAAAGAACAGAACATTAATTGAGGCTGCTAGAACAATGCTAGCTGATTCAAATCTGCCAATGACTTTCTGGGCAGAAACTGTTAATACAGCCTGTTATGTTCTAAATAGGGTTCAAGTAGTTCAATCACAAGGGAAAACTCCCTATGAGTTATTCCATAACAGAAGTCCCCTAATAGCTTTCTTCAAGCCCTTTGGATGCCCATGTACTATCCTTCACACTAAGACTCACTTAGGGAAGTTTGAAAGTAAGGCAGAAGAAGGATTCTTTGTAGGATACTCAAATCAAAGCAAAGCCTATAGAGTATACAACAGTGTGTCTAAAACAATTGAAGAAAGTGCCAATGTTGAATTTAATGAAAATACTGCTAATATCAAAGGCACTGGTCCTGATTGGTTGTTTGATTTAGATTCACTAACAAATTCTCTGAGCTTTGTTGAGTATACTGCAGAAGCTGATGCATACAGGGTTGAAGCTGCTAACACGTATTCTCATGCTGCCAATACAATTTCTCATGCTGTTGGCACAAGGTTTCAGACTGCTGCAGATTCAACAAGTTGGGATGATTTCACCACTCTACCACTTCTGTCATGTGATCCTCCAGGGGTCCTGAATGCTCCACTTAATGCAAATCCAGACACTGAAGTGCCATTCCCAAGTCCTGACAGTATAGCTCCAACACAAAAGGAAACAGTCCCAGATTCTAGGCTAGCAGTCCCAACAGCTTCTCAAGCTGTTAGCCTAGAAACTCAAGCTGTTCCAGAAACTGAACCATTCACTGGTTCTGATGGAGATGATACAAACCTTGGAACTTCTTTTCAAACAGAGAGAGAGCCCACACTAAGAGTTCATAAGTATCACCCTCTCAATCAAATACTGGGTGATCCAAGCACTCCTGTTCAAACAAGGAAAATGGTTCACAATGAGACTGCTGCTGCTGAACAAGCAGTTTCTGAATTCAGTCTAGCTGCTTTTGAACATGCCTGTTTTATGTCTCAACTAGAACCCAAAAAGGCATCAGAAGCACTAAAAGATTCATCCTGGATTGAAGCCATGCAAGAAGAGCTTTTACAGTTCAAAATTCAGAATGTATGTACTCTGGTGGATCTTCCTAAAGGAAAAAGAGCAATAGGTACAAGATGGGTGTTCAGAAACAAGAAGGATGAGAGAGGGATAGTCATCAAGAACAAAGCAAGACTAGTAGCACAAGGGTACACTCAAGAAGAGGGAATAGATTATGATGATGTCTTTGCTCCAGTAGCAAGAATTGAAGCCATCAGACTATTTCTAGCATATGCAAGTTTCAAAGGATTTAAAGTGTATCAAATGGATGTTAAGTCTGCTTTCTTGTATGGGACAATTGAAGAGGAAGTGTATGTGTGTCAACCTCCTGGTTTTGAAGACTACAAGTATCCAGACAGGGTGTACAAGCTAGACACAGCTCTCTATGGTCTTCACCAAGCCCCCAGAGCATGGTATGACACACTGTCATCATATCTTCTACAGAATGGATTCAAGAGAGGCACTCTGGACAAAACACTCTTCACTAAATCCATCAAAGCTGAGATTCTACTTGTCCAAATTTATGTTGATGACATCATCTTTGGCTCAACTAATGATAGTTTGTGCAAAGAATTTGAGGCCCTAATGCATAAAAAGTTTCAAATGAGTTCAATGGGGGAACTCACATTCTTTCTAGGGCTGCAGGTTAAACAGAAGCCTACTGGTCTATTCATAAGTCAATAAAAGTATGTCAAAGACATATTGGAAAAGTTTGGCTATCAAGACACAAAGGTTGCAAGCACTCCAATGGATCCTCATAAACAGCTCCATACAGACAAAGATGGCATAGATGTGGATATTCATCTATACAGATCCCTTATAGGATCTCTCATGTATCTAACATCTTCAAGACCTGATATTATGTTTGCTGTCTGTGTGTGTGCTAGGTTTCAATGCTCTCCAAAGGATTCTCACTTGGTTGCTGTTAAGAGAATCTTTAGATATCTTAAAGGCCAACCACATTTAGGTCTATGGTATCCTAAAGACTCTCCTTTTGAACTAACTACTTATTCTGACAGTGACTATGGTGGATGCAACATTGACAGAAAATCCACAACTGGTGGATGTTAATACTTAGGAGCAAGACTGGTCTCTTGGCAATGCAAAAAGCAAACAACTGTCTCCACATCATCCACTGAAGCAGAATACGTAGCAGCTGCAAGCTGCTGCTCCCAGGTAATGTGGATTCAAAATCAGCTAAGAGACTATGGTATGAATTTCTTATCCACTCCTATTTATATTGACAATTCAAGTGCAATTAGCATTGTCCAAAACCCAGTGAAATTCCCAAAAACCAAGCATATAGAAATCAGGTTTCACTTCATCAGACATTGTAATGAAAAGAAGTTAATCCAAGTTACCAAAATACATACAGATGATCAGCTAGCTGATCTATTTACAAAACCTTTTGATGTGGGAAGGTTCACTTTCCTAATATCAAATATTGGTATGGTAAACATGGATTTATTGGTTTTCATTATTATCGACTCAGTATGCTAATTTAAGGGGGAGACACTGTTCCATTGAAAAGTTGCACAATTTTACACTAACAGCATGAGTATTTTCTCATGCTGCTAGTTCATTTTCTCGGACTGCTAGTTATTTTCACTTGATCTGTCAAAGTGTGCAGGGTATTTGGGTAATCTTCAAAATGTGTGCGCGGGACCCAACCTTTCAAAACCTTTAAAGGTCCCAGTTTCGTTCAGTTGTAACTACCAGTTGCATATTCTTCTTCCACGGCCTTCTGCTTTCTCTCTGAACGAATCACACATTCTTCTTTCAAACCCTAAAACCATCGTTTGTTCATCCATGGAGTTCGTAAAAGAACACAACTGCCTCCCATACACTCTGAAACACGCTGAACTCCAACCGTTCCATGCAATAATGGATTTCCTCAGGCACTCCCATATCCATCATGCACTATCCATAAACCCTACTATATACATCTCCCATATAGAACAGTTTTGGAACCATGCATCTGTTCAAACCATCAATGGAGTGCCTACCCTCCTTTTCAAGATTGATGGAACTGATATCCATATCACTGAGGAATCCATCCGACATCACTTGCATCTTCAAGATGCCACAGGTATAACTGACCTAACCCTTGATGCTTTACATACAGGTCTTTTTAATATCGGTTATAGGGGTCCTGCTGATTCTTTTACTTTCTTAAAAGCCCATT
The DNA here is from genome assembly GCA_020465985.1 of Centrapalus pauciflorus. NCBI lineage: Eukaryota > Viridiplantae > Streptophyta > Magnoliopsida > Asterales > Asteraceae > Centrapalus > Centrapalus pauciflorus. The sequence goes on from JAANYP010000049.1 coordinate 316,487, forward strand.
TCTCTCCTAAATGGAAATTTCTTGTACATATCGTTCAGCAGTGCATAAGCCCCAAAAGAACTGGTTGGTCTGAATTTTCATCTAACATTGCCACTGCCTTAGTGTGCTTTTCCACAGGCCAACGGTTCAATTTTTCCAACATGATTTTTCAGGGGATGTTAAGGCATCATTCCCTAAAGAGTGGGAAATTTTTGATGTATCCTAGATTTTTAGCAGAAATCATTGCACACACCTGCACATCTTCTCATACACATAAAAGGATACATGTTTCCCACAGGCACTCACTAGCCTCTATTAAGAGACTTTTGAAACATAGTGCCAACTTTTTGAGTGTTGATGTTCCATTGCCTTCTGCAATGATGAACATTATTCCACAACACAGAGGAGAGGGTCCTGAGCAGGCTCAGCCTATCATCACTGCTACACCCCCAGGACCCCAACCCCCTCCTCCCGATACGCAAACTCCCTCTGATCCTTTTGTACAGCCAACACGCCCACTCAGAAACATATACAAAAGAAAAAGGGGACCAGGAGCTCCTTCCTCCTTCCTCCCATCAGCAAGAGCCATATATCCCTGTGCAGGAGGATACTCCTGCACAGATTATCCAAAGGGACCCAGTTGAGGACACTCCCATTCTCTCTCAGGAGGTGAACATCTCTTCAGAGATGGTTCATATAGGTTCTGTGGCTGGCACTACTGATGTCTCTGCACAAGAGGCACAGGACATTGCCAACATAGCTAAGACCACGCCCATGGCAACAGCAAGTGTGCAAACACAAGCTGGAAGTCCCCAGAACCAAGAAAAGAGGGGCCCAGAAGTTTCTACCTCTGGTCTTAATGTCAGTGATAGATCACAAGCACCTCAGGTGTTCTCTGATCTTGAGGCTAGTCTGCAACAAATGCTCTTAACGGATCCCAGACTCAAACCTGTTGTAGCTATGTTGGACCATCAAATGTCCATCATTGCTTCACAGGGGGCTCAAATTTTTGCTCTCAAGCAGGCAGATGCTGCTCAAAATAAGCGAATGGATTATCTTCACAGAGGCTTCACACTCTGTGGAAATAAAATTATGAAGTTAGAGCAGATGATTCAAACCCAAGGGGAAAAGGTTGTGGTTTCTTCTAACCAAACCAATGCTTCCAAAAAGGAGGAGAATCAGGAGGTTCCCACATCAGTCCAAGCAGCTCCAACAACAACAGTCCAAGAAGCACCAACAGTTCCAGTTTCTAGGCTAGCAGTCCCAACAGCTTCTCAAGCTGTTAGCCTAGAAACTCATGCTGCTCCTTCAAAAGCCACTGGAGTTGTGATCAGAGAAGGAATTCAAGCTTCATCAAGCACAGTCCAAGCTACAACATCTGCTACAAAAGACAAGGGCAAGGGCATTCTCATTGAGTCTCCAAAGCATAAATTTTCCTCAAAAGAAGCCCAAATTGACTTTGATGCTGAAGTTGCCAGAAAAATAGCAGAAGAACAAGACAAAGAATTAGAGCAGCAAGCCCAAACCCCAATGGATGATGATGAGACTTTAGGTGATTACTTAAAGGGGTTTGTGGTCAAGCAAGGAGCAAGGAAAAGAAAGATGCCAACAGGGCACTCCAAGGCTGAGCATAGAAGATTTCTTATCAATTTTGCCTTTGCAGCAGGTATTCCAAAGAAAATGGCTCAGTCCATGTCTACTGAAAGGCTGCAGGAGATTCATGATAAGGAGATGGACAAAAGACAGAGAACAACAGTCTCTCCAGAAGCTCAACCATCCCAAGAAGTCCAACCAACAACCCAATCAGTCCAAACTGAAGCTGGTGTCAGTGCACCTACTCCCACTGATCAAGCAGCTGTCCCTATTCCTTCATCGGTTAAGAGAGTTCTCTTTGAGCAACAACTACAAAAGGCTATGGAGATAGAGAAGCTGATTGATCAGTATGATTTTACAAAGCCTCATATTAACTACTGGTTTGCTAAGTCACTGGATGACCGTGACTTGAGAATAAAGTTTGTAATCAGAAGAGTGTCCGGACCTGAAGAAGAGTATGACACTTTTTGGCAGATAGTACAGAAGCTGACTAGAGATGAATTGATAAAGATGTACAATATAGGGTCAGTTACACAAGTAAGGTCTGCTCTTTCACAAGTCAAGCAACTCATCAAAGATCTAAGTACAGTGGTTGATTCTGAGTTTGCAAGACAAGAGATAGAAGATGCTGAAAAGAAAGGGAAAAAGATCAAGCAGATTGATCTGTTTGTCAAATCAAAGACATTCAGAATCAAATTCACAGATGGGTCTGGTATTTTCTTCAATCTTGAGTATTTAAATTTTTCAAAAGATATGCTGCTGAAAATCAAATCAGCTAGAATATCTTGTGATAAAGAAGAGATGAAGAGAGAATTTTTGAAGGCTATAGATCATAAGCTTGCACAGTTGTGAGTTTTTGAAAGCCTTGGTTTGTAAATAACAGTTTACTTATTCATTTCCATTTTTTTTATAGAACTTAAAGTCTTGTGTAAAGAATTTAAGTTAGGGGGAGATTGTTGGGAAATAGTTTAAGTACATTCAAGCTGTTAGTTTAGACTTCTCAGACTGTTAGTAGATTTTACATGTAAATACAAAGTTCATGCTGCTAGTTGAAGAAACTCAAGCTGCCAGTGTAAAAGTTCAAGCTGCCAGAGCAAAACAACTCAAGCTGCTCAGTTCATGCTGTCAAGAGATTCAAGCTGCTCAACAGTTTCATAAACAGAAAGTGCTGATTTTCAGGAAAAGATATCTACATGAAGATTCCAGCATATCTACTATCAGAGAAGTCATAGTTCGTCAAGGAAACATATCAAGAAGCAATATAAATACAGAGAATAGGTCGTTCTATTGTATAGGAGTTTTTGCATATTTTGAGTCTGTAATTGCTTTGTTGATTAAGTTTTCTTAAGCCTCTAAGGTTGTAAAACCCTAAGAACAGTCTGTGTTCTTCGTCTAATCAAACAGATTAGAGGTGATTGTAATTGATGAATTCAGCAATACAAACAGTCTTGATTAATTCCTGTGTGTTTATTTATTATTGATTCTGAAAGTTTTTGTTAAAATAATTAAGTGTTGTTCCGCAAACTTCTTGATTAAACTTTGATTCAAAGCAAGATTATTGATTTATACTCTGATAAATTCAAATCAGTTAGTCTTGGTAATTCATATTTTAGATCCTGACAGTGAGTTTTGGCTGCAACAGATTCAGTTTTTAGGACATGTGATTTCTGGAGCTGGGATTTCGGTAGATCCAGCTAAGATAGAAGCGATAAAGAACTGGGAGCCGCCTCAATCAGCTACCGAAGTTAGAAGTTTTCTGGGACTGGCAGGGTATTATCGAAGATTTATTAAGGACTTCTCAAAGATTGCAGTTCCTTTAACTGCATTAACCAAGAAGAATGCACCGTTTATATGGGAAACTGTGTAGCAGGAGGCCTTTGAGGTTCTGAAGAAGGCGTTAAGCGAGACACCGATACTTGCCTTACCTGAAGGCAATGATGACTTTGTGGTGTATACTGATGCTTCGAGGTTAGGGTTAGGCGCTGTACTGATGCAGCGTGGAAAGGTTATAGCATATGCTTCAAGACAGTTGAAGCAGCATGAGAAGAATTATTCAACTCATGATCTCGAGTTGACTGCGGTAACATTTGCTTTGAAGTTATGGAGGCACTACCTGTACGGTACTAAGTGTCAACTCTACACGGACCATAAGAGTTTGAAATATATTTTTAGTCAGAAGGAGCTAAATATGAGGCAGAGACGTTCAATGGAATTAATAAAGGATTACGATTGTGAAATCCTTTATCACCCCGGAAAGGCTAATGTAGTAGCCGATGCCTTGAGCCGGAAAGCTTACGCTAAAGATTGCTGCTACATGATGACGTCTACGATGCTAACTTCCACGATAATCGATGATGTTAAGGCCGCTCAGGAGGAAGCCTTGAAAGAGGAAAATGTCGGTGCTGAGGATATTAGAGTGCAGCTTAAGAATATGGAAACAAGTGAGTCGGGACTGAAAGTGATTTACGGAAGGATTTGGGTGCCGAAGTATGGTGGTATGAGAAAAGTGATCATTGAAGAAGCGCATCAATCAAAATTTTCTGTACATCCCGGGAGCACAAAGATGATGACTTAAAGGCAGACTTTTGGTGGCCGGGATTGAAGAAAGACATAGGACAGTATGCAGAAAGATGCCGAACTTGTCGGTTGGTAAAGGCCGAACATCAACAACCATACGGCAGTATGCAACCGCTTCCTATTCCGGAATGGAAGTGGGAGCACATTACAATGGATTTTGTTACAAAGCTGCCGAAAACTAGGCGTCAACACGATGCAGTTTGGGTAATCGTGGATCGGTTAACTAAGTCGGCTCACTTTATACCGATACGAGAAAGTTATTCGCTGGAAAAGTTAGCTCAGATTTATATGGACGAGATAGTTTCTAGGCATGGAGTTCCTAAGTCCATAGTGTCAGATCGAGATAGCCGATTTACTTCAAACTTCTGGTCGGCACTACAAGAAGGGTTAGGGACGAGAATAGCAATGAGTACAGCCTATTGTCCGCAAACTGATGGCCAAAGTGAACGAACGATCCTTACTTTGGAAGACATGATGAGATCGTGTGTGTTAGATCTCGGTGGCAATTGGGATGATCATTTGCCACTGATAGAGTTTTCGTACAATAATAGCTATCATGCGACAATCAAGAAAGCACCGTTTGAGGCTTTATATGGAAGGAGATGTAGGACTCCTACATGTTGGAGAGAAACGGGTGAAACACCAATCGCTGGGCCGGCCTTGCTTCAAGAAACAAATGAGAAAATACAGTTGATCAGGCAGAACATGAAGGCGGCCCAGGACCGACAGAAAAGTTATTATAACAGAAGGCACAAACCTATCAGCTTTGAGGTGAATGATTGGGTCTACTTGAAAGTATCACCCATGAGGGGTGTTACTCGTTTTGTGAAGAAGGTCAAGTTGGCTCCGAGATTTGTTGGGCCCTTTAAGATAGTAGAAAGAGTTGGAAATCAATCGTATCGCCTAGAGTTGCCAGAAGAGATGTCAGGCATACATCCAGTATTTCACGTTGGGAATCTCCGAAAATCATTTAACACTGGAAATGAGGATTGGGCAGACCACACAGAGCTGCAAGTTGATGAAAGGCTTCGATATGTGGAGGAGCCGGAATGTGTATTGGATACTAAGATGAAGAAGTTGAGGAGCAAAGAGATAGAAATGGTGCTTATACGTTGGAAGCATCATAAAGGAGCAAATCACACTTGGGAGACAAAGGCGGAAATGTTAAGGAAGTATCCAAAACTGTTCGAATCCGAGTAACTTCGAGGACGAAGTTGAGCGTGGTGGAGCCCATGTTGTAACATCCTCGGATTTATTTTATTGAAATTGGGCTAATTAAGTGGAAAATATATAATTAAGTTGAAATTTGAGCAATTATTATGTATTTGGGATATTTTGGAAGTTGTTGTTATTTTAAGAAAATTTGAACTCGGAAATTATTATTAAGAAATATTATGAATTATAAAAGTTATTAATGATAATTTTAAGAATAAATCAGTATTTTATGGAACCGGTTAAGTCGAGGGGAGAAATGTGCAAAATGGTGAAAATGGGAATAAAATGGGCTAAGCATTCATTTGACACCATTTCTCTCTCTCTCTAGACTCTCTCTCTAGAATTTTCTCTCTACATCTCTCTAAGTTATTTCACAAATCGACCGGCCGATTGTCGAGATTTATACGTTAACAGAAAGATCTCGAGGAGTACTACAACAATCTGCAAGTGGATTTATGATTTCGTACGAATTGAGGTAAGAATCGACTCTTTTAAGTTTGTAGTTTCGGTTTTAAAGAAACTAGAATTTCGAATCTGTTGTTTTGTGTGAATTGGAGCTTGTTTTGCTTGAAATATTGCAAGAATATGATAGTATATGCATAATAGAATCGAAACTAGACATCATACATGATATATCAGTGATTTTAGGCCTTAGAATGAAGGATTTAAGTTATAAGGATGAACAAACTCGAAAATATCAAGAACACAGTCAAAATGCAAGAACAAACTCGATTTTGGTACTAGATTCGGGTGTGTTTTCGAGTCTAACACCAGATTCGAAGGAGGGGTTTCGAATCTAACCCCAGATTCGAGCATGGGTTCGAATCTACCTACGGGGTTCGAATCTATTCATTAAATTCAATGGTGGTTCAAATCTAACCCATTAAATTCGAGTTTAATGCCTAAAATTGAGAATTCTACTCTCTAAACTCGAGTATTATGATTGAAACTTATAAACAACACATAAAATGACATGAGTTATACAAAGGACAAGATGTAAACTTGAAATGAGTTCAACTTATTTGTATTATGAATTTGGACATAGACCCGAGATGGGGGAAAATATTGCAAAACTTACAAAACATGGTCTTATGAATTTAAGCGGTTTTTGACTCGTGATATTGTTGTAATTAATATAACAGGTCCCTTGTGGTGTTGTTTAACCCACAGTGGGGTACTTGGTTGTAACATCCCAAATTTCAAATATATGTAATTTGCAATTTTTTTAAGGACTTAATTATTATGTTAATGGAATATTATATCAATTTAAGTTAATTTTGATCATATTATCAGTTAAATAAGAAAATACGAAGTTGAGGGGTTTAGTGTGCAAATAAGTCAAAATACAAATAAAAAGGGGGAAAACTTTCATTTTCACCATCACACACTCTCTCTCTAAACCGTATTCTCTCTCAACTCTCTCTCTCTCTCTCGGATTTCAACTCAAGAACCCAAGAATCATCAAATTTTCAAGTGCAAAATCTGGAAACAAGTGATTTGGAAGGAACTATAACTACAACAACAAACGATTTGAGGTAAGATTCATCCAAACTTGCAAAATTTGAGGTTTTTGGTTCGGTTTTTATAGAAACCGAATCATAAGATTTTTGATACAGATGTTAATGCATGTTATATATTATTATGGATATGTTAAAATCGAGTGTTAGTGATGTTGTATACAAAATTTCAGAAACAGAATCGAAGTCTAAGTATGATTTTGAGATATGTGTGTGTTTTAGTGTGTGTGTTCATCAAGACTCATAAGAAAAATGGACACAAATCGGTTATTTTGGTACATAAGTGACATGTTATAAGTTGAAATAGTGTTTCTAAGTTCACATTTACTATTTTAGATACTGAAACATGCAAAAATGGTCGAAATATAATTTCTGGAAAATATTGGAAAAGTTCTAAGTATGAACTCGGACTGATGAACTCGGTCCGGATCCACCCGAATTCGGATCCGTACCCAGTTCGGACCAATAGCAATTCGGACCTGTTCAATTCGGACCAAAGTTCCAAATTCGGACGAAGCCTAATTCGGACCATCACCTACTTCGGACCACCCCATTTCGGATCCACCAATTTCGGACCTTTACCCAAATTCGGACCACCTGCATTTCGGACCATCCGAATTCGGATGTGGTCCGAAATCAGAACCCAATTACATATAATATTACAGAATACAATATTTAAGCCATTACTGACACAAATTCACTATTACACCTACTTTACAGATCATTGTGGTGTTATCAAAACACACATTGATTCAGAATCAAGTCACAAAACCAATCACTGTGAGTAACAGATTGTCATTCGAACATTTATTGTTTTTGCATTCATGTTTATACATTCAATGGCATGTTCACGTTGTTCATATACTTCATTTGGCACTCATGAAATGATTTGTTGTTATGATGCACACTCGTACTTGACATGTAACACACATGTAGCCAGCGTTCATTTGAAAGTGCATCTATATACATCATGCTTGCACTGCATGATCATTACTTCATAATCTGATGCGACCTGGACTGGGGCTGACAGCGGGCCACTGTCGGGGACTGATCATCCCACTCGTATCCCATCAGGTTCGGCACATCCCCGATCAGCATATTGAACTGCCAACCCATGCTTGCGTTGCATGGTTTTTCACATACACATTGAGGCTTTCACTGCCGTTTTCACATACATGGGGCTTACACTGCCCATGGTTAAACATTGCATGTAAAGAAATATTTGTTGTATGCATAATCTGTTATCTCACTAAGCATTTAGCTTACTGTTGACTCACATTGTTTACAGGCAAAGGCAAGAGTGTAGCGGGACCTTCATCTTAAGCAATCAATATCCCGGTGACCTTAGAAGCTAATTGGTACATGGACGATGTAGCTTTGGGGCTGGGAATTTGTTACTATTAAAACCATTGTGATGTTGTAATAGTTAGACTTTTATCACTGTAGACATGTATTTCATTGCTTTAGTGTGGATTCGCTTAATTCTAATTTAAGTATTCAATTTCAATTATTATGATACTCATTGGGTTGTTAGTCGATCCTGGAGATTACAATTATATCATTAATTTAACAAGGACGTCACATTGGTGGATCCGGTTGAAAGCCCGCAGAGAAATAATATTGGTTAACATTTAATACGCACCCACTGTGAGTACATATGATTTCGCATGTTTATATCTGCTTTATGATTGCTATTGTCTGCTGAGACATGTTGCTTCATTTTTCGTTTGGAATTCTACTAACTTGCGTAGATTTAGATGCACATTCTTATTTGATGCATGTCCGTTCGTTTGTTGTGCATCTAACGATGGACCGGTGGGTCGCATCTGTTACTATGATGTTACTGCACTATATGACGCTGGAGCTGATCCCTCCAGGTCCGGTAGGCAGTATGTCATCCCCGATGTTATGTCTGTCTCAGATGGTTGGGTTTTCATACCGAGCTTGGTGCTCGTAGGAGCGACGGCTCATGTGTGTCGTACTTTGTGTACGTGGAGAGTGCACGACGTGTGTCGTCGGTGCTACTCTTGTGGGCATCATAAGGATTTATAAAATGTGTAAATCTGTGTATTCACTAAGCCTTTGCTTATACCTCAGTTGTTGTATTTTTACAGGAAAGGGAAAGTCTACTGCCGGACCTTCTAGTTAGGTCATTTTGGGAAGATTTGGAAGATTTGGCACTATTTCATCGGTAATTATGTTATGAGACAATGTTGTAATATATTCTGGATGATTGTAATAATTGTAATGGGTGTGTAGCCTTAGACTTGGTACCTTATAGCACTGTAGGGTGTTTGACACTGTTGCACTACTTTATTTATGTATTTTAATGCTTCCGCACTTAATTTAGGTTATCAGATCATTATGTTATTGCATGTTGGTGATAAATCCTGGGTGTTATGTAAATGGTGGTTGTTGTGGCAAGGGTGTCACAGCTTACGCCGCAAACTCGGGAAGATGTGAGGTAATCACTGCGGATCCTAAGTAAGACTTGGGCCAGTGTCTTGTAGTTGTGGTATGGTATGTGTCGTTGGTGGTTCCTCAGTAAGACTGTTGCCCAAGGTGTGGATGGGATTAAACATGATCAATTTAAAAAATTAGAAATCTCATAAGAACTAAGAGTTGCAAGGGAGTTGTAATTGGTAATAAGTTGTCTGCCTGAGTAGCTTATTCATGTAGATTCAGCCTCCATTGGGTGCATGAATAAGTAAAAGGGTTCTTAGGATTAATAAATCATTTTCTAAATTTTGGGTTATTGATTTATTAATATTTAATCAAATACTAAGTTTTGAAAAATGTTTTAGAGGGATGGAAGAGACAGAGGTAGGAACGGTTTAAATAATGACAATAACAACAACAACAACAACAATGATAACGTCAATCTCCCTACAATTGCAAATCCTCTCTAAAAGCACAATAATTGCTACTTTGAGGTCCATCCGGGATATGGAAAACTCAAAAGAAGCAACTTCCTGGACTGGGAACGAAATCTGACTAATGTTCTGAGAGTGAAGCGAAAGTTGTATGTTCTGGAAAGGCACTAGGACCTGCTCCTACAGAGATTGCTATAGTTGAGGAGAGGAATCTCCACAAAAAGCACTCTGAGGATGTGGTCGATGTTGCCTGTCTAATGCTAGCGACTATAACATCTGAGCTGCAGACTACCCTTATGGATGTCTCAGCTTACCAGATGTATCGTCAATTAGATGATATGTTCCAGACTCAGGCTCGGACTGAGGGATATAATACGACTAGGGCTCTGAACGCCTGCAGATTGGCAGAAGGAACAATTGTTAGACCCCAATTGCTGAAGATGAAAGGTTATTTGGATCATCTTAGTAGACTTGGGTATCCCATGATACAGGAGATGACCATGGATCTAATTCTCATTTCCTTGTTGAAGGAATTTAAACAATTTGTAATTTATTACAATATGTATTATATGGAGAAGACAATCAGTGAGTTACATCAAATGCTCCAGACTGCTAAAGAAGCATGGGTCTAAAGCCTTCTGAAAAGCCTAAGGATGTGCAGATGGTCAAAGAGGGAAGGATTAGAAAGAGAGGAAAAGGAAAGAGACGGAAGGGAAAGAAAGTTTCCAAGCCGGAGGTTAAAACTAAGAAGTAGCTAAAGTCTAGAACCAGAGAAGTCAAAGCCAAGGATGACAAATTTTTTGAGTGCCAGGAAACTGGGCACTGGAAAAGATATTATCCCAAGTACTTGGAAATGGTCAAGGCTAACCGCACTGAGACTTCGAGAATCTGAAATTTATGACTTCTATTGTTCTTGGATATGTGATAGCCAATTGAACAAAAGTTTTATGCATAATGTTTGCAATGACTAAAATGAAGTGAAAAGAGATGACAGAACCAGTGGGAGCATAGAGACATCTTAGAAAATACTCTGTTGGACACTATTTTATTCATGTCATCAATAAATTATCATGACATAATAAACAATTTATAGTTGAATTTCTTGCAAGCATTTTTGGGATAAATAAAGAAATTTTTTGGAGTTGAAAATTTATTGCTTAAAATTCTATTGTTTAAGATTACTAAGCCATGATTATAGACTATTGATTCAAGTGGAACTTGAATGGGAACTTGTCAATAGAGATTGGACAAGCTAGTAGTCATATTCTGATGAAAAAAAGGGTTACTATGTTGTTGTGTAATACTGTTGAAATTGTTCAAGTGTTCAAATTTAGTTTCATTGAACTTACTAATTCTTGAAAGTTAGTTCAAGAGATAATATGAGTTGGATAGTCATCTGCGATTATATAGAAACTAATAAAATGCAGAATTAATTGTAAATGAGTTACATGGAGCTTAATTCACTTAACTTGTCAGAAACAAATCAAGACTTGACAAGCCAGATTTGATTAAATAAGAAGTAATCACATTTTATTATTACATGTGAGATGTATACAACTTGTGTGATGGTTAGTCAAGTAATAGCCTTTGACTTGTTTAAACACTCGTCGGCAAACTTGACGGAACACTACAACAAAATGTTGTAGATAACCAGGTCCTGATGGTTATGGATACATATCACAAAATGTTGAACACAATGTTATTAAGCTAAGATATCTTGTTAATATATAAATAAATCGCATACTGCCAGATTCAAAACTAAACATCTAAACGTATCATTATATGAATTGTTAGAGCTCTTAAATTTTAATCATGGTGTCTTTATGAATGATTTATTTAGTTCCTCTAAAGATAATTGATATAAATTTGTAAGGAGATTCAGAATGGATCTGAATAATAATATAAGAACTTGTAATAAAGAACTAGTGTATTTTTTTCAAACATAAACGGTAATGGAAGTTAAGTCAGTTAACTAGAGAACACTCCCACTAAGATCATGTCTGAAATTAATTTTTCGATAGATCGCATTACCATTACATTTGACAAAGGAACAATAACATTAAATTGATGGAAGTCATGTTGTGTTTATTGAGATAAATGAGATCAACATGATATCTTTAATGTCATTCTATTTTGCATGTTTTAGAAATCCAAGAAAAAAATTGAAGTTATTCTAAAATTATTCCATAGTTGCTTGTTGTCGTGGGAACCACAACGATAATTAAAAGGCTATTGTGGTTTTTGGTTGATATTCATGGGTGTTGAATATAGCAAAGGTTGAACCAAATTCACAGGTATTTGTTGCGAACAAATATTGGATTGACCCACCGATTGAGACCACTTTGTGGATCATAGTCACGAGTCATCTCAAAAAGATAATCTTTAGTACCTGAGATGTCTACGTACTTTAGTGCGGGTGCCGTTGTACGCTTGGCCTAACCTAACGACATCCGTAACTGGGTGATCATAACGGTTCGAGGCTGGATGCAGTGGGAGTCGTGCTGGAGGCCTAGATAGTCAAGATGTGATTTGCACCTTCTTTTAACTAAGACGAGATATTTCCGGGCCCCTCGGCGATCGATACTGACAGAAATGCATGGTCGTGCTCCGACAGAACTGATGTGTTCTACTCTGTCTGTTTACAGTTCAGTATGATATCAGGGAGTCGAGAAACATAATCGTGATTGCTACGGTTGATCTAATCCATGCCTAGCTTTCACATTGAAATATCGCGATGCATGAGATATAACCTAAATTTCTTTTTGGAAGGCTGTTTCAACAAGAATTCCCGAATGGGAGTAAGAGTTTTTATGACCTTAGTTGCCTAAAGTGTCTAGTCATGACCTGCTTTAGGCGCATGCTATAGGACAATATGTCGTCTTACCCAAGTGGGAGTATGTTAGTGTATGGTGCGTAAAGATGACATTACTACTGCATCCTGACTGATTTCATTAAACAATTGAGGGTCACACCGATGAGCACAACTGACAAGATGCAATTAAACGATTGAATAAATAATATTGGATATTGTTTATGACATGAAATGATAATTGTGATTAATTAATGGGTGATTTATTATATCTCAAAGTACGGGGACTATAAGTGCGATATCAGATATTGTAGTGATTTAATTGTCATTGGATGATAATTAAATAATTATGATAATTAAATAATTATCTAGTCTTTTATTTATTATCTATATGGAGAACACAAAACAGTGTTTGGTTTTTTCCGTTCTTTGTTGTTTGATTGCGTAAGTGGCGCCGCTTGATCGTGTCATCACCAGTGGATACCGAAAGCATCTTATTCAAGTATTTGAATTAAAAAAACCCCACCAACCTCATGGTTGGCTAAGTGGTAGGCTTCCATTGGCTTAAGAGATTTGGTAAATGTATGTATATATAATATCAATAAACTTCATAGGATGATCTGTTTTTGATATTATATTTTTTGTCAGTTTTGAAAACTTAGTAATTTTGACGATATGTGACATGTTTTATCGCTAACGTCATCGATTACATGTCATTTTATCATTAACATGATGTTTCTTTGATGACGTGACTGACTATGTGGAATGTCATGTGTTTAAAAATAATGATGTGGGTGATTACATGGATTGTCATGTTTGTTGATTACGTAAAAAATGTTATGTCAGCAAGTTGACCGGTTTAATTGATGATCAATTATCATAATTACTAAAGCAGTTAGTTTCAAGATGTGGTTGCGTTTAGTTAACGAAAACTAGTCATTTTTCAATTCATAGTTTTCAAAAAAAACAAGAGTTCTATAAAACGTGAAAACTTGTTTAGATGGTGTTGTTTTAGTTTTAAGAAAAATAAATGGATGATTATAAAAATAATAGGATAGGTGATAGAAATGTAAGAGAGAATGAGAGTATTATATAGATTTATATAGGGTAGATAATAGAAAGTAAGAGATATAATATGAAAAGTGGTATTTTAAAAAGTGAAATATAAATTTATGAAATTGTTGTTAAGTAAACAAGTTTTTATTTTTATTAAAAAGTAAAATGGAAATTTTAAAAATTTTTATCAACCAAAAGCAACCTTAATTACTAATAGAGATAAAAAAAAATGTAAAATTACTAAAGAGAAAACGACATCCAAAAAATATTGGTATGGTATGATAATTTTTAATAAAATAAAAAATTAATAGATTAAAATAATTTATTTTTGAACTACATAGCTTAATAATCATTAGATAGTGTTAGGTAGAATAGAAAGATTGAACTTGTTGAAATGAAAAAAAAAATTGTTTTGATAAAAATAACTGGATTAATCATTTTTAAAAAGATATAGTTTTTGTTATTATTATTATTCAATGGAAAAGTGATGTTTTTTTCATTCTATAATAATTATTATTATTCAATGAAGGTAACGAAAGGAAATATTACACTTTAATAATTAATAATAATAATTACATTGATTGATAAGTGATCACCATTTCATTTTTTCACTCTCATTTAATAGGTTGATTTAATGTAAGACCCTCCAAACCTGACTAAATGATACGCCTTTTACAATACACAAACGGTAGTAACGCATTTAATATCCATTACACAATGTCAGAAGTTCAAGACGCCTGTTAATTAAAAACATTTAAACATTATACACAACAATGTTTAGCTGACAACCCTAATGGTACAAACCCCAAAAAGCCAGATACATAAAGTCCCCTGAAAAAGTAATATCAACATACAGTCACGGTGACGTCAGTTCCCTCTGTTGCAATCGCTAAGCTCCTACTTTTGCTCAGGAGTTGGCGACACTATCTTCTGTCCCCCTGACATACACATTTAGACTCGAATACGTAAGATTTCACAGCTCGTGAGTACACAAGGGTTTAGACTCTGCAACTAATCACATAATACATGTTAAGTATGACAATCACAAAAATTCTACACTCTCTGACATAACTCATGCCTCACTAACCTCTATCCAGACGCACACTAACCCCTTCCCAGAAGTACTTGAGATCCAACAACACACTGAGATACCCATCTCAATTGAGGAAACTCCTTCTCACTGCAGCCAAGCCACGCCCGTGGAGGCTAGCAGGAATTAATAAGCTCAGGAGCGACCTATAAACACAACGTGCATATGTATGATAAGTGAGGGTACAAGTAAAAGAAGGGAGACGACACTCCCGACACTCGTGAGTGGGAGACGACATCCCAACTTATATATTTTATAAGATGACGACATTCCAGTCAGTTAAATGTGCACCTTACCTTATTCAAATTTCCTTTCTGGGTTGTACAAGTTAAATGTGCACCTGATTGAATTACTTTAAAGGCTTGAAGCAAACAGTTCTGTTATTGTTCTTTCAGGTTTTAATTTTCATGTATATTCTATATTATGTAGTCTTACATAGGGCTGCAAACGAGTCGAGCTTTTATCGAGCTGCTCGAGCTTAGCATGAACGAGTCGAGCTTTTATTGAGCTCGATCTCGAGCCCGAGCCTAACACTCGAGCTCGAAAAAATTAACGAGCTGAGCTCGAGTTTTAAATGACTCGATTTGAGTTTTTATCGAGCTTTTCGAGCCACTTGTATATTTATGTCAAGCTTATCAAGTAACTTGAATATCGAGTCTTATGTAATCTCGAGTCGAGCTTTTATTAAGCAATTCGAGTTTTTCAAGTTTTGAGCTAAAGTTTTATGGAGATCGAGCTCGAGCTATATGAAACTCTAGCTTTTCGAGCCGAGCTCGAGCCTAATTCAAGTACTTCTCGAGCCAAGCTCGAGCCTACATTTTGAAAGCTCGTCGAGCTATCGAGCTGAGCTCGAGCCTAACCAAAACGAATCGAGTCACACTCGAGCTTGACTCGACTCGTTTGCGCCCTAGTCTTACTCTTACATTAGTAAAATCCTTGGAAGTAAACTTTTCATTATTTTACCTTCGTCGACTCAAGTTTAAGTTTATGTTCGAGTGGCAACTTAATTTTGAGCCGAATAAAAATAAGGACGTGGTCATTTGATTTTGCCTATGAAAGTAAAGAAGTCTGGGTTCCATGTCTTGCATTCACAGATGATGCATTTTCTGCTTTTTATGATGATATTTTATAGTATTATTTTTAGACACGTATTTCTCAATTTAGAAATATGTTTGTTTTGCTTACTCATGTAAATTGTGACATCTTCACTAGCTTCTTGCCGAGAAGATGCCGAAGTTGTTAAATTTTGACAAGGATCTGATACATTTGGAAGCTACCTCCAAGGATTTTTGGATTTTTATTTCGGATGTTCGGATTCAGATTTTCATGAACACCCTACTTTCAGGCGTTGAAGAGTTTTCTTGATACAGCTGAAGCGGAAGTCCGGGCTCTAATCTCTTTGTACACTGAAGTGGTGAGTCATTCGTTAATCCCTACAATTTTCATCACTGTGGTCTTGGCTCATTTGAACGCCTTGCACTCTTTCAGGGAAGAAACGCAAATTCACTTTCACAATATTTTGGAGAGGATCCTGTTCGATGCCCCTTCGAACAAGGTTTGATCTAGCTTTTCATGTTAATTTTCACTAATCATCTCTAATTTGAGAAGAATATATAAATAAAACTTGCAGTTGAATCCAAAACCAGCCATCAAATGAGCTAAGCACAGTTAAGTATTCGGTCGAAAACAAAATAAATTGTTTGGGGTCAGTAAGATGTCTTAGGGTAGAGTGAGTGGATAGGTAAGATAGGTTGGATTTGTAAAACTGTGAATTCAGAAAGAAAAGTTTTGAAAAAAATATAACAAAGTTTCCTAAAACTTAATATAACTAAGAAAACAAGGTGTTCGGTACTTCGGTTTTCTGTTTTTCATAAAACACATACTTGAACCTTTTTTCTATTTTTGTGTTTTCCATGAAAACTTCTCTAGAAAAACACCATTAGTTTTTACAACTTAACTTAAGTTGGAAGTAATTTTTTGATGTGCATGCATAGTTTTTTATGATTCTATTGAATTTTAAAGTGTCCAGAAAATTAATCAAGATATTTCGTTGAGTACGAAATAACTATATTTTTTCTTATGACATGCATTTTTTTGAGTCAAAATCATATCAGAAAAAAGAATTTAAAAGAGGGAGAAAAGTGTGTGATCCCCATTGTGTCAACGGGTCCTGCCATAACCCATTTGTGTGACAATTTGACCCTTAAACCCTGACGGTATCATTTAGCCAAATTAATGCAACACATTGACGCATTTGTTACCTCTAGAGCATAAACTTATAAAAAAAATGTTCGGATGTTGGTATGCAGGGGTGGCTTTTAGGGTGTGCGAGACGTTTGACCGCACAGGGCCTTCCAATTTCATAGGGCTTCACAGTCATAATAAAATATCTATATTTAGACCAATAATTTTTTTATCTGACATGTGTACGTTGGCATCGGTGCATTAAAATGAAATTCATGTTAAATTCATTTTGATTCGTATTATATATTTTAATTTCTCACTTATAAGTTTTTTTGTTATTCACTTTACCTATTAAAATTGAGTCTCAAATTAACCAAATTTCTATTTAAAATATTTTAGGGAATATATTGTAATCACAAACACAGGGTCTCCGAAATCAATGAGACGACCCTGTTGGTATGCTGCTCTGCGATAACTTATCGCGACTTGTTAAATTCGTTACGGAGGTTGTAATCTCATCTAATTTTTATCATGCAAATCTCCGCTTAGTTTTCATTCGTTGTAAAAAATCTCATGTTTTTTAAACATGTTCAGTTTGTTCAGTAACACAAATATTGGCAGTCTTTGCTAAGATGTTCAAGAAAGCACGTGATGAAAATCAACAACAAGCAGACGTGGAAAAGAAGAGATTAGAGACAGCTCTTAAAGAACAAGCATCGACAAATACTTCAAGGAAGGAGAGAATTGGCGCCGATTCTACAAGAGACCTCAAAAACATAATTCGTGATACATCTTTTTCCATGAAGAAACGAGACGTGAATAATAAAAATCAGGAATTCAGGATGATAATAAAGAGTAGTTTGTATGCTTGATTTTCTTTTATTGTTTTTAATACTTAGTAGTATAAAGCTAGTGTAGCAGGAGGCCTTTCTAGTTGGTTAAGTATTCTGCTGTAGCTGCACATGTTTTATGTAGAACTTGAGTGAGTATATTTTTCAGCATCTCTCTCACATATATGTGTATAGAAATATCATACACAATTTGTTATTATGTACCGATGTGTTTCACTTTTTGTACGAAGAAAGCGATGATGCGTTTAACGCATCGACTCCCGGTGTTGAAAAAAGTGGTTTCTTAATAACTATTGATTTTTAATGGCTAAGATTGGTTCTTTGGGACTATATAAATATTGAGGGAGCGTTTGGTTCGTAAATTTTTTTTCTCTGGGATTTTCATTTTGTCAAAGGATTTGCATTATGCAACATTTGCATTTCTTAGTATTTTGTTAAAAAATCTGCATTGTCTTTTAGGAAAAAATTGCTAATCTGAAAAATGCAAGGTAATTGGAATATAAAATCCTAGGGGGAGGCTGAGTTTTTAAATAACAAAGAATGAAGGGATTTAAGAAATCTTGGGATTTTAAATCCTTACTGAAATCTGCGAACCAAACACAGGATTTTAAATGCAAATCCCAGTGAATCTTAGTAAATCCGCGAACCAAACGCCCCCTGAGTTCTACAAAGATCTCACCCCTATATACATAGACACACACGATAAACATACATAAAAATTTGACTCAAACATAACCGTCTTATTATTTAGGGCACTCTTTTTCATTTTTCTCTAAGGTCTTTATGGATTCGTGGGTACTAAAGGGTTTGATCCTTCAGAACCTCTATCGTCATATTTTGTTGGGTTAATCTCTGCAACACCACCTATGATTTTTTATGAAATCGCGAGGACTATTTTTCTTGTTTCAGGTGGAGAAATTGAGAAACTTTGCAAGGTGTATCGGGCGATGGTTGTTTCAGGTGATGGATGAGATTGTTGAAGTGACGAAGTCATGGTCGCAGTTGAGGAGGATGGCCCGGGAAAGGTTTCTTAACGATGTATATAAAACCACTTGGTCTGGAGAAATCAAAAGGCTTTGCAGAGGCAAAGGAGCTAAGTTCTTTACAAGTACGGGCAATTACAGTTCTGACCCCTTCTGATCTTTCTAGAGGCATGTTTGGAACTGCGTCTTTGATCATGGCTGGAGGCGTTTGATTCTTGGAAGGTCACTTGTTGTTGCTTATAAATTGAATTAAATCAGTTGTAATTCGCATATCCTATGATGTTCATGGATGGTTAATCGAACCGAAAATGACTTTCCGATGGTTAACCGAATATATCGGTTCGAGGATTTCATGAACCTAAACCTAAACCGAAATAGACGTAATTGGTTTTTCGGTTCGGTTATTCAATTTACCAATTAACCATATTTCTAATTAAAATTTTATATTTCAAATTAAAAAATTAATTTTTAAGTACCTTTTAAATTCAAGATGAAAAAGTTATCATTCATATATAAAGTACTAGTTTATTACCCGCGTATTACGCGGATATTTTTAATATATATATAATATAATAAATTAAAAGGTAAAGATATAAATATTATTTTTTTAAACAAAACTATATAAATATATATATTAATAGTAATTATTTGCTTATATTTTTTAAACTTTTTATTATATTATATTATAATTAATAAGTTAGTAGAGTATTAGATTTTGTTTGATTTGATTTGAATTTAAAAGTAAATTATATCATATTTGGATAGAATTCAATCAAATTTCTTTATTATTTTTAAAACTCATAAACGCACGTGACTTCACAAGAAAATAATAAAGTTACTCTTTTATTAGTATTTATTATAGATATATAGATTAGCTAGATTATTAAGTGTACTATTTATATCAATTCATATTTTCAGATTTTTTAGAATTGATAAAAAGAATTGATAAATTATTATAATTGCTACTAATAAGTAATAATAATAGAAAATTCTAAGCATAAAAGTAGATTTTAAATTCTATAAATTAGTTTAAAATTTAAAATCAATACTTTTGTAGAATATTTATGAATGAAAACATATGAAATATATAAAGGTATAATTGTATCTAATTTGTCAACATTTTATACTTAATATGATTTAACTAAAAAAGTTATGTTATATTAATAAATAAATATTTATTTTAAGATATAAATTATACAAAATTATTACAATTATTTTATGCATGTTTCGAATTTTAAAAGACAATATATATGTTTTAGTTATTAGGAACCTATTGGTTAATTGATTTTAATATAATAAATTGAAGTGATTAATGTAAGGAAATAAATTAGGAAAGAAAGATAAAAGGTTATTTATATATTTTTTAATTATTGATTTTAATTAGGAAAGAAAGATAAAATGACATATGTATAATTATTGATTTTAATTAAGGGTATAAGAGACATTTCATAAATAATTATGAGTTGTCATTAATCTGGATCATTGATTTCTTTTCATCCAATGGTCCGGAAACTTCAAGTGGTTTTCTTATATTATATAGTATAGATTGATAAGATACCGTTAACAAATTATATATATTATCATTAAAAAACCTAATAAAAATAAAAAGGACTAATTTTTATCTCATTAGTTTTAGTTGTTTTGAGTTACAGAACTCAATTAATAGTTAAAAATTTATAGTAAGTTTGGTGTAAATGTTAATACTATAGGTCTAAAAATGAAGTCCATTTATTTTCGGTTAACAGTCCGTCTTAAAAATTATGAACCGTAACCAAAAGATTTTCCGGTCGGTCAACCTCAAAATATTCGTCGATTTCAAAAATTTTTGAACACTCCTACAACATAGATCTTTTAAACTTTTTTTTTAAAAAAACTTTTATAGCACTTTTTTTGGTTAGAAGTTTTCGCCCAAACCAAAAAGATTTCAAAGTACGCCGTTGCCGGGGATCGAACCCGGGTCACCCGCGTGACAGGCGGGAATACTTACCACTATACTACAACGACCTTGTTGTTTAATTTTACCGTTAATTTATTTTATTATTTGGTTGTGGCATAATTCATCATTTATTTATCAATATTTATAAAACTAGGTTAAATATCCATGTATATTTATATGAGTTAATTTTTTATTAAAATATTTAGAAAAAAATTATTAATAATGTATGTAATAATATGAATATAAAAAATTAATGCTTATTATAAAGAATATAATATAAATACAATAAATTAGAGTTTATTAGTTTTTAGTTAATTGTTTATTAGATTAATTATAATAAATTATTTTAGATTGCATTTGATTTGAATTAATTGGTATAAATCTAGAAAAAGATATATAACAAAATGAAATGATGACATGTGACAAAACTAATGAAGTATTAACAACTGACATATTATTTATTTATCGGTATTTAGAGAATAAAGAGATTATAATATAACTTTTTAAATATTATAAAAATAGTTATTGAGAAATCAAGTCTTTTAGTACATCGAAACACCATCTGTTATTGAACTAATGACCGTTCACCATTGAGTCTTTCAATTTAGAAATTACTAAGGGTCCGTTTGATTGGATGTAATAGACTGATAAATGAATAAACTGAGCAAGGTAATGAAATGAACAATGTAATGGAAAGAATCCTTACGATTCCATGTCATGTTTGTTTATATCATTGGAATGAAATGAGTTATTGCCATATGTTATTTGGTAGGTAAGAATATTAAAAGAAATGGAATGAAATTGAATAAAAATTTTAGAAAATTTCAGTAACTAAACGCACCCTTAAAATTCCATTCAGTACGTTGTTCAGTGAACTTTTATATATTCAACAAGACACCGAAGATTATAAAATTTTAACTTTATATAAGAAAGGTTATAACTATGGTCGGGGGTAAAAAGACATAAACAATAACAAAAAAAATGTTGATTTAGTGGTGAGCATTTTTGTATTTTTCTTTAAATTATTGGAATTTGACTTAAAAGTTTATATTTGGTTAGTTAGTTCTTTGAATTTTAATGTTAATGGTAAATTGTAAGATTTATAATATCTATTGATTGATAAATATGAATGGTACTTTGATTTGTACGATTAAACAAGTATTTTTCATGGTGACAAATGAAGTTGTTAATCGATCAATTCCAAAAAATGTAAATCACAGTGAGTAACTAACTGTAAGAGATACTTTGTTAGCTTATATTTTTTAATAAATTACGTTCTTTTTCATAATCTGTTAGTTTATTTGTTATTTTAAGATTATATGTATTCTATTTAAAATTATAAATATTCATCAGTTGGTCTGATCGGACCAAGATAATCATTTAAATTTTCCAAGCGTGAACACCACAAAAATTATGTAACGAGTCGCTTCGGTTGCGGGTCCGCTACTAAAGATAATGGTTAGTTGTTGATATGCTATTCCAAACTATTCATTAACCATAGAAGTTAATTAGCTGAACAAATTACTTATTTATATTAACAAAACCCACAATTCAATCATATAAATTTGTTTTGTGTATTTCTACAAAACAAAAAAAAAAGTTATTGTATATAATGATGAGGGCAATTATAGATTCTCCAATTGCAAGTTTTCAACCTCTAAACCCCATTTACATCTTTTACTAAAAAGATCATTTAGAAAAAAGTTGTTGAACTTCCATGAATGAAAAAGCATAAGCTCGTAATCGACTTAGATTATAAACGGTGAACACTCAGTTTCGAGCTTAATTCCACGCTTAGCTTATATCGATCACAACCAGATGAATCGATGACATTGGGAAATAGGTTATGTCAAAGGGGTGATTGGTATTGCCACTAGAATGATAAGGTAATATTGGAAGTTAGATCACTAAGCAAACATGTTACTAAAGTGACAATAAAAAAAAAATACATTAAAACCAACATGATAAGTCATTGATACTTGTCTAGCAATGAATATTGTCACATTTGGAGTAAAACAAAAAGAATCCAACTATGAACTTAGGATAATATGTGTAGCATGTCCAAGAAACAATTAACATTTTACGTTTAAAACCTTAAAAACAACCATGTTCGTAGAGTTCAGGCCAGAATAGTATATACCACTAGGTCCGTTTGGTTGGACATAATAGACAGGTAAAGAAATGGAATGGACAAGGTAATGGAATAAATAATGTAATGTAATGAATCATTACGGTTTCTTGTTGTGTTTGTTTATATCAATGGAATGAAATGAGTTATTACTATACGTTGTTTGGTAGATGAGTTTATTAAAAGGAATGAAATGAAACTGAATAAAAAAAACTTTAAAAATTAATAAAATTTCATTCCATTCCTTGAGTGAATGAAATAAAAAAACAGTCCACCCTCAAGGAATGCAAATCAAGATAGGTAAAAGAAATAAGGAATCACATTTCTCATGTAATGATTCATTTTATTACCATGAGTTAAACAAACATTTCTTTTTCATTCCGTCGTAATAATTCATTCCATTCTATCTGCTATAATATGTGGAAACCCTTAAAGGGTGTATGCATTCATCTCACAAAATATATAGAATACAGATTTATATAAGAGACCCCTACACTATACATTATAATTCATTATTTAACACACCCCCCTCAGTTGGAGCTGGAGGAGGACGAATTCTAAGACTGGACTTAAAATTTAAAAACAACTGTGTAGGAAGACCTTTAGTAAATATATCTGCTAACTGATGAGAGGAGGGCACATGCAACACACGCACTTACCCCAAAGCAACACGTTCTCTTACAAAGTGTAAGTCAATTTCCACATGTTTGGTATGTTGATGTTGTACTGGGTTATTAGCTAAATACATGGCACTTACATTATCACAAAAAACAACTGTGGCACGTGAAAGAGGTAGATGTAACTCAATCAAAAGATTACGAAGCCAGACAGACTCGGCAACAACATTAGCAATACCACGGTATTCAGCTTCCGCACTAGAACGAGACACAACATGTTGGCGTTTAGAAGACCAAGAAACAAGTTTGTCACCCAGGAAAATGCAGAACCCAGAGGTGGACCGGCGTGTTTCAGGACAACCGGCCCAATCGACATCAGTATAACAGACCAAACGATTTACAGAAGATGGGCGTAGAAAAAGACCATGAGAAAGAGTACCCTTCACATAACGAAGAATGCGTTTGAGGGCATTCAGATGTGGTTGGCGAGGATCATGCATATACAGACATATTTGTTGTACAGCATATGAGATTTCCGGACGAGTGATCGTGAGATACTGCAACGCACCCGCAAGACTCCGATAGAGAGTCGGATCATCGACCGGTTTGCCAGAGGAGGGTAGCTTAGACTTGGTCTCAGCCGGTGATGAGCAAGGATGAAAAGTATCCATGTCAGCACGAGAGATGATTTCTTAAGCAAAAACTGATTGAGACAGAAAAAGGCCCGAAGAAGAGCGTTTGGCGGAGACCCCTAGAAAAAAGGAGAGAGCGCCAAGGCCAGTCATTTTGAACTCAGATGAGAGACGAGAGATGACATGGTTGACCAGAGATTGGGAGGAGGCTGTCAGAATGATATCATCAACATATAATCATAGGTAGATGATATCACAGCCGCGATGATAAACGAAGAGAGAACTGTCAAATTTGCTTGAATGAAAACCAAGAGAGGTAATGAAGACAGCAAAACGATGAAACCAAGCACGGGGAGCTTGTTTGAGACCGTAGATCATAACATCGATGACCCCGATTACAAGAGGAATGACCTAGGTATATGTGAGACCCTCTGATTTCTCAAAGGTCTCAAGTCAAGGCCCAGTAGCAACGCAATATCAATCATGAAACTAAGATAAAATTAACAGTGCGGAATAAAAGTTAATTACAATCAGAGACAAATTTTAAGTATAAGGCACAAACTTCTAGACTAAAACATCAAAGCACAAATGTAAACTAGCCCAAACCCCAAAGCTCAATCTTCAATCAAGTACCAAGGTATTGGAACAGGTTCTAATGCACTTCAAGCTCTTTCAAAGTCCTGACCTATGAACTAGGTCCAGCCAATCCTTTGCATTTACCTGAAAAATAATGCAACAACGGGGTAAGCTTATTTGCTTAGTGAGAATGTAGAATTTCACATTTAACATGCAATTATGAACGCGGAAGCACATGCACTGCACTCTGCTCATGCACGGCTCAGCTCTATATGCACTCCACTAGGCTCATGCACAACTCAATCTCGAAGGGACATTGGCCAATTATGCTCGTTTGATGCGCGACTTTGCTCAGCTCCCAGTTATAAAACTGTTGTTGCTCTTGAGACTTTTAGAAAAATTCATAAGGAATGCTCGGATGATGATAAATCCATACACACGCATCATTAGTGGGGATCAGCCACGTACTGGGCTAGCTACCAGTAAAAGCTCTATATGGATATCATCGGAATGCTCAGCTCTAGCTACCCTCTGTGCTTTCATCACGTAAATCAGCACATCATAAGCCTAACATTAACCCAACACTGAGTAATAGTGATGGAGTTAAGCTTAACAATCAAATGACTTGTCAAAGAATCGAATCTAGAAGAAGAAATACTCAGCTCAACAAATCATAGTAAATATACTATGACAATTATATCAATAAGCTCCAGATCAGAATGCCAAATAAATCGGAATCATGCAACAAAAGTCTCAATTCACATAATATGCAGTTAAAGTGAAATCTACAACTCACAGTTACTGGTTATTATGCTCTTTCTGGCTCTGGCTCTGTTGCTCACAA
The DNA here is from genome assembly GCA_020465985.1 of Centrapalus pauciflorus. Taxonomy (NCBI): domain Eukaryota; kingdom Viridiplantae; phylum Streptophyta; class Magnoliopsida; order Asterales; family Asteraceae; genus Centrapalus; species Centrapalus pauciflorus. The sequence goes on from JAANYP010000049.1 coordinate 341,947, forward strand.
TCTGTAGTGGATTAGAACCACAATCTGACTTATATCAGACTTTCAGATGCTCGCCATCTTGTTGCTCAATCTGTTAATAATATCAGTTCTGATATTTATTAGCCCTTACATCATCTGAATTGTATATTCAGTATTTATTCGTTAAGTGATGCTCGAGGTTCATTCGTTGGTCTTTTAATCTCAATATCTCATAACTTGATCACATGATTATTAATATCATTCTTTCATTTGTATTCTTTGTTCATTATATTCTCTAAAGATCTTTGTATATATATATATATATATATATATATAATCATACATATATAGTTAATCATTAAAGCATTTATTCTTGTTATTTTATGTATTGATTATGTGATTTATTCAAAATATTCAAGTTTGAGAGTGAGGTCTTGAGTTTATATCACAAATTCGACCTTATAGATCATTTAAATTCGAAAATAAAGCTAAGTTCGAATGCTACATGGTTATTTAAGAAATTCGAAGCCTTTTTGCACTAAATTCGAATACCTATTTCGAGTTTAAGGGTTAAAGTCGAATACCAAAGTTAAATTCGAAACCCAATTCGATTTTGACATCAAATTCGAAACATATCTCGAACTTAAAGGCTAAAGTCGAAGAATATGAGATTAAATTCGATGGCTCTTCGAATCTAAAAGGAAATTCGAAGCTCATTTTCGAATTTAGGGTCATGTTCGATTCTATTTTCGAATTTAGCATCAAAAGTCAAGTTTATTCATGCATTTCGAGTTTGTTCTTATTATTTCGATTTTGTTCATCTTTTATATCTTTAAAACACTCGTTTTAGGTCTAAAATCACAAAATATGTTAAGTATTACTACTAGGTTCACTTATATTATGCTTGTTCTATTTAAATCCCAAGTTAAACTAACTTAAATTTCATAAAAACGGTTATTTCGAATTTATATCTTCTAAACCGGAATATAAAGCTTAAAAACGTAAATTCTTACCTCAAATTCGTGTGTATTCCTACATGCAACGACATATCCTTGTAGTATTCTCCAAGATCTTCCCGATAACGTATAAATCTTGATAATCCGACGGTCGGTTTAGAAGAAATCTTAGAGGGAGAGTAGATAGAGAAATTCTAGAGAGAGAGTGTAGAGAGAGAGAGGCTGATTTCTTAAAAATGAATATTATTAACGTTTATATACTTTCAACTTGTTATGTTTGCTACTTAACCCACTATTAATTTCGTATCTTATATATCTTTAATTATCTTAATAATTTATTAATTCATAATTTAAATATTTATATAATTTAATTAAATATTTCAAAAACTTAATTAACTTATAATTCAAATAATGTAATACTATTACATTATTGGTTCGATAATCAGATAATTAACTTGGGCTAAAAGTTAGGTTGTTACAGAATGGGCTCCACCACGCACAAACTTCGTCCCCGAAGTTAGATCTGTTCGAACAGACTTGGGCAGATAGCTTTTGTGATATCTTTTGATTTCCCAAAGCTGATGCCAACCTTTGTGGTGTTTCCACTGAACGAGCGCCATCTGTATTTCATATCTTTTTATTTCTTTGAGATTCTCAAGTACAAGAACTCAATTTCTCTTTTCAGAGTTCATATTTGATTCAATATTTCACTGTTTGATCATTTTAGGATTTCTGACTTATTATTCATACTCTTAATATATGAGCTTTATGCTTTACGCCATAATCAATCCAGATAATAACTCAATACATGAGTTAGCTCATATATCTCTTTCATTCGATCTTGAGCCAGTTATGGCTTTTTAAATCTCTCATCTGTATCATTGCAAAATCTTCATGAGCTAACTTATGCAATCACATAATAGATTTTTAGGACTTCTGATTATCAGTTATATATTCTTTTTGAGGGCTTTTGAGATTTTATTTCAATTCAGCTATCATCTCTATATATTAGTTAGCTCATATTTCTTTTCATTTGCTCTTGTAATAGTTGTAGAGCCTTTCGGGAGTCTAATATCTGTACTTTATGTTTCTTTTATTGACGATGTTACAATCATCAATCGCTTAGCCGATTTGTGATTTGTGCTGACTTGCTGTGAAGACTTATATTTTTCGTTGCTCTGACAAACAAATGGAATTAATTCTCCGGCGCAATAATCGGAGCCAAATCTTCGTGTAACGACTCCACCTCACCTTCCTTTGTCTCCAATTGCGCTGCTACATCCGCCAAATTCTTTACATAAGCAGTCTCTCAAGAAGCAAAATCTTCCAAGATGATCGAGTGTTAGAAGCCAAGAATGAGAGTTTGAGGCAAAACGTTTGAAATGCTGTATTTAAAGCTTACCGTACAGAACAGGAGTTTGAACAGAGAATCAAAAATTTGGAGTTACAATCGTCCTCATCTTCTTCGCAACGGTTTCGGCAGTTGAGGGATTCAGGCAATTCAAACATGATCAAGAACTTGAATAGATCATACGCTTTTAAATTTTCCAGCAAATAGGAATATTAACGACATAGAAAACAAATGCTATACAGAATCGAATTCTAAGGAAATGATTTGATAGAAATCGACAATTTACTTAGACTTTCTCGGTGTGATTCGTTAGACATGACGACAGATTCTGTTATTGAAGTCAGGTCTCGAGTTACCAGGGTTCCAAAAACCGTCTCCACGACCATTTACATCATCTTCTATTTTATCGTCATCGCCTTCCTTTATTAATTCATTGTGCAATTCGGTCAAGAGGCTTCGATAAAACAATAATCTTTGATTCTGTTTAATTATACGTAAAGAGTTATGTTTAACTTTTCATTGGTGAATTTCTGAATTTGAAATCACTTTATTCTTTTAACGGAAGCTTTTATTTTATGTGCAGTTAAGTAGAATAAATATTCTATATTGGATATCTTACTAGTCTCACATCGACATAGTGAGAATCCATTCTTACATTTATTTTGACACACATACTGACTTTTCATTGGCCATTTATGACCAATCGCTTGACTTTACAAAATTTCAGTCTATTTTCTTGTCACTCTCGCTTTGTGCCTCTGACTTCTTTGATTCTCGTTCAAGTTGTCCTCGGGCGTTTGTCAATTTGATTCAAATACTTTTCTCATTAATATTTATTGAATCAACTACTTCTACCCCTGTCTCATTATAAGACACGCTGTAATCTTTCTGATTACAAGGATTTATGAAGTAGCTGGTGTTTAGGATTATATTTTGATTTCTCTCGGGTTTTTAATCATACATGATTCAGATTACAATACCTATATTGTCTATAGGTATAATTTCTTATTGGAAATGTATTTATATCGTAACTTCAACTGATACAACCCATATGTCATCCGCATTATTCACTATCGATGACAGGGTTGTACAGTTAACTCACTACTTATTTTAGATTTGGAATTCATATGGTAACAGAATTAAATCATTTTATCATATAAGAAAGTTAGTTTTAGTTACCATTGGGGTCTTTTGGCGTCTCTGGTGTCTCCTCGGCATCTTCAGCAGTTATATGGAACTCGCGCCTTTGCTGTAGGTATCATTGTAGTACTCTGTTGGATTGTTCTGCCAACTGGTTGTTCACGATTAGTAAGCCGGTGTGCATTTGAGCAATGCTTGGCATAATGACCACGCTCACCACAGTTGTAACATACGTCGTTTCTTTCTGGGCACTCATCACTTCCATGTCCAATCTGGTTACAGGTGTAACACATCACATCTCTAGGGTTGCAACGTCCACTATGAAATTTGTTACAACGTTTACACGATCGTGCTCCTGACTGTATGGAATAGACTCTTGTCTTCTGAGGCGTAGAGGATGCTTGTGACTGCTACTGACTGGACTTTGATGAACCGAAGAATCTATTGGATTTCTGTTTCTTAGGTGGAGATGGACATGTAGGACTCACAGCCATCATAACAGGTTCACAACTCGAATCTGTGAATTCCCGCTCCACCATTCTTGCTGCTTCCACTATACTTAGATACGTCGTGAACTTTATGCTGCTCATTTGTCTTCTATATGCTGGATTCAGACCCAGTCTGAATCGATTTATCTTACGCTCTTCTGTTGCTACTTGATATGACGAGTAGCCGCAAAGTCTCGAGAACTCATGCTCGTATTCATCAACGGTCTTAGTCCCTTGTTTCAATTGCATCAACTGCATCTCGAGTTCGTCTTGTTTGTCTGTTGGACAGTATTTGGCGTTGAACATCTTCAAGAACTGCTCCCAGTCCAATGTCATAATTGCTTCCTCACCATAGATGCTCCTTTTTGTTTTCCACCAGGCTCTAGCAGCTCCAACGAACAGTGCTGTAGCAAACTTAACTCTATTGATGTCCAGACATTCTGAGATACTGAAGATCTCTTCAGTATGACTTACCCAATCTAACGCTTGTATTGGATTTACTGTGCCTTCAAATGTCATGGCACCACTCGCTTTGAAGTCTTTAAATCTACAGCCTTTTGGCTGCACAACTCGTTGGTTGACATGCTCATTATCGGATTCCGATTCGCTTGACTGTTCAGTTTGTTTCTTTTTATGTTTATTTCTCTTTTCAGTTTTCTTAATTGATTCAATTTGCTCCAGCATAAACTTGTTTTGTTGCTCATTATTCTGGGTAATTAGTTGTTGCATCATTTCCAGGACTTGCTCTGGGGTCATGCCACCTGATGGTCCACCTTCTCCTGACATAGCTCTGAAATTCAAAGCACTAAATATTTAGCTCATTAGTCTTATCACATTGTACCCTTTCATGCCCCGTCCTACTAGTCTCTAAATCCTATCTTAGTTCAAGCCATTCGGTCATGATTGATACTATAGCATTGCTCAAGTTTGAGATCATGTATTACACGTAATACAATGATTCACTCAAACTATTTCTCTGATACCATCCTGTGAGACCCTCTGATTTCTCAAAGGTCCCAAGTCAAGGCCCAGTAGCAACACAATATCAATCATGAAACTAAGATAAAATTAACAGTGCGGAATAAAAGTTAATTACAATCAGAGACAAATTTTAAGTATAAGGCACAAACTTCTAGACTAAAACATCAAAACTCAAATGTAAACTAGCCCAAACCCCAAAGCTCAATCTTCAATCAAGTACCAAGGTAATGGAACAGGTTCTAATGCACTTCAAGCTCTTTCAAAGTCCTAACCTATGAACTAGGTCCAGCCAATCCTTTGCCTTAACCTGAAAAATAATGCAACAACGGGGTAAGCTTATTTGCTTAGTGAGAATGTAGAATTTCACATTTAACATGCAATAATGAACGCGGAAGCACATGCACTGCACTCGGCTCATGCACGGCTCAGCTCTATATGCACTGCACTAGGCTCATGCACAACTCAATCTCGAAGGGACATTGGCCAGTTATGCTCTTTTGATGCGCGACTTTGCTCAGCTCCCAGTTATAAAACTGTTGTTGCTCTTGAGACTTTTAGACAAATTCATAAGGAATGCTCGGATGATGATAAATCCATACACACGCATCATTAGTGGGGATCAGCCACGTACTGGGCTAGCTACCAGTAAAAGCTCTATATGGATATCATCGGAATGCTCAGCTCTAGCTACCCTCTGTGCTTTCATCACGTAAATCAGCACATCATAAGCCTAACATTAACCCAACACTGAGCAATAGTGATGGAGTTAAGCTTAACAATCAAATGACTTGTCAAAGAATCGAATCTAGAAGAAGAAATACTCAGCTCAACAAATCATAGTAAATATACTATGACAATTATATCAATAAGCTCCAGATCAGAATGCCAAATAAATCGGAATCATGCAACAAAAGTCTCAATTCACATAATATGCAGTTAAAGTGAAATATACAACTCACAGTTACTGGTTATTATGCTCTTTCTGGCTCTGGCTCTGTTGCTCACAATCTGTAGTGGATTAGAACCACAATCTGACTTATATCAGACTTTCAGATGCTCGCCATCTTGTTGCTCAATCTGTTAATAATATCAGTTCTGATATTTATTAGCTCTTACATCATCTGAATTGTATATTCAGTATTTATTCGTTAAGTGATGCTCGAGGTTCATTCGTTGGTCTTTTAATCTCAATATCTCATAACTTGATCACATGATTATTAATCTCATTCTTTCATTTGTATTCTTTGTTCATTATATTCTCTAAAGATCTTTGTATATATATATATATATATATATATATAATCATACATATATAGTTAATCATTAAAGCATTTATTCTTGTTATTTTATGTATTGATTATGTGATTTATTCATAATATTCAAGTTTGAGAGTGAGGTCTTGAGTTTATATCACAAATTCGACCTTATAGATCATTTAAATTCGAAAATAAAGCTAAGTTCGAATGCTACATGGTTATTTAAGAAATTCGAAGCCTTTTTGCACTAAATTCGAATACCTATTTCGAGTTTAAGGGTTAAAGTCGAATACCAAAGTTAAATTCGAAACCCAATTCGATTTTGACATCAAATTCGAAACATATCTCGAACTTAAAGGCTAAAGTCGAAGCATATGAGATTAAAATCGATGGCTCTTCGAATCTAAGAGGAAATTTGAAGCTCATTTTCGAATTTAGGGTCATGTTCGATTCTATTTTTGAATTTAGCATCAAAAGTCAAGTTTATTCATGCATTTCGAGTTTGTTCTTATTATTTCGATTTTGTTCATCTTTTATATCTTTAAAACACTCGTTTTAGGTCTAAAATCACAAAATATGTTAAGTATTACTACTAGGTTCACTTATATTATGCTTGTTCTATTTAAATCCCAAGTTAAACTAACTTAAATCTCATAAAAACGGTTATTTCGAATTTATATCTTCAAAACCAGAATATAAAGCTTAAAAACGTAAATTCTTACCTCAAATTCGTGTGTATTCCTACATGCAACGACATATCCTTGTAGTATTCTCCAATATCTTCCCGATAACGTATAAATCTTGATAATCCGACGGTCGGTTTAGAAGAAATCTTAGAATGAACCTGTTCAAAAATCCGTGAAGTCTTAGTTGTAGACTTTGAAAAAGACAAACGACAATGTTTACCTAATTGACAGGCGTGACACGTAGGTAACAATGCATTTGAACAAGAAATAAATTTACGAGAACGTAAAAAATTAAAAGTAGAACAGCCCGGATGACCAAGACGGCGATGCCACACATGAGGAGACAATGTGACCATAGCGGTGGCAGATGACACAGATGGCTGAGAGGGCTGAAGAACAGGGTAGAGATCACCAGTACTGTCAGAGCGATGAAGAAGGCGTCCTGTATTAAGATCCTTTATGGAGAAACCAAAAGGATCAAATTCAACAGAAATCCAGTTATCAAGGGTGAACTTGCGCACAGAAATTAGATTCTTAACCATATGATCAATAATAAGTACATTTTTCAGTGCCAATTTGTTTTGTGATAAGGGAAGAAATGTATCACCGGTACAAGAAACCGGAAGTAAGGCACTATTTTCAACCATGATTACTTTTGACTTACCACAAGGTTTAAGAGAAAGTAGGTTACTTTGGTTGAATGACATGTGGGAGCTTGCGCCAGTGTCCATGTAGTAGTTGTTATCCTGATTCTGTTGAGGCTGCTGAACAGACATCGAGCTGAAGAGAGATGCTAGATCTGTGAACTGAGGCGGAGCTGCATGAGCAGGAGAGACTGAAGGAGGCACAGCGTATAGTGCAGATGGAGTGTGAGTCCCGATATGATTGGGTGTGGAAGACACCTGCTGACGATAGTTACCCCCATGCTGAGAAGCCTGAGATTGCTGATGCAAGGCATTCTGAAGAAGCTGAAGAAGTTGATTGTTGAAAGCCGGTGGGGCACTTGACTGACCTGCATCACGAGAATTACCTGTAAAAGAAGCAGTGCTATTAAAAGAACCCTCTACCGTATTACCCTTAGATGCAACACGACCCATGTTTCTGTTTCCCCGATTATTTTTATTTTTCCCTTTTCCCTTATTATTAGTGCCAGACGAGGAATAAAGGGCAGAGCTAAGTGAGGGTTGGGGTTCAAGGTGTGACACCCTTGCCACATTAACCACATTTTACCATTCACCCAGGATTAATCACCACTTTATTATTACATAATGATCTGAGTACTTAATTAAAGTGCGGAAGCAATAAAATACAAAATAAAATAATACAAATTTGTCCAACACTCTACGATGCTACAACGGTTCCATGTCTAAGTCTACATACTTAAAAATATTACATCATCCCAAATTCGTTACAACAACATTCCATAAATCAAGTACCAAATTAGACAGTAGAAATCTTCAATTACTTCAGCAGTCGCCCTAGCTAGAAGGTCCCGCAGCCGATTTCCCTTTTCCTGTAAAAATTCAACAACTAAAAGGCTAAGCGAATTGCTTAGTGAATACCATATGATTTTACACATTCTACAAATCTTTATGATGCCACCCAGAGTAACCGCGGTAACACATACTGTATACTCCACACGTACTCAAAGTACGCAACCCCGAGCCCGCAGCCCCTTCGAGCTGACACTCGGCATTAAGAAACCCACCATACTGAGGCAAACATACCATCGGGGATGTCATACTGTCTATCCTGACCATAGAGGTGTCAAACTCTTGGCTCATATAGCACAATAACATCATAGTACAGATGCGACCACACAGGTCCATCAACAGAATGCACAACAAAAGAAAGGACATGCAACGAGTATGAATGTGCATCAATCTATATATACGCAAGTTAATAGAGTGCCAAACGAAAGTGAAACAACATGCCTCAGTAGGCATAGCAAACATAAAGCAGATGCAGACATGCTAAAATCAAAGGTACTCACAGTGGGTGCGTTATTTAACTTTAAGTTTATCTTATATCTCCTCGGCTTTCAACCGGATCACAAAGTACCCCACTGTGGGTTAAACAACTCCACAAGGGACCTGTTTACATTCCATAAGTAAAACATATCATAAACATGTTCCTCTACAAATGTACATCAAGTTGTACAATTAAAACTATTACAACAGTCGGATCCGTTATCCGAAACTCATATTTAGATCCTCTTACTTGATGGTTTTATCATTCTCATTTATTCCTTTATTAATACCATCAATCTCTGGTTTAATAATAAGTTCCATCAAGTTCCTCAAATTAATGCGTCAATTCTTCGAAATTATAATCCGAAATTATACCTTAGATCCCCAATTTCTGGGATTGCCAAATTGTCCAGAATTTATCATTTTATATAACTGATTTTTAAAGAATGACCAACTGGTTCCATTTTATTTTCACCGATCAAACCCCAACCCTGATGATTTTTATGAGTACCTTTTTATATATATATATATATATATATATATATATATATATATATATATATATATATATATATATATATATATATATATATATCACTGCTTTTGGAAAGTATAAAATACCGAAACCTTGAAGGTTTCGGTACCTTTCCATACATAATCTCGGTTCACTTGGTTCTCAGAATCAAGGTTTCTGTATATATATTAAAGGTTTTAGTAGGTGTGTGTGTGAGTTTCGGTATCTATATATAAAGTTTCTGTATTTGTGTGAAAGTCTCGGTACAAAGGTTTCAGTAGTCACACATATATATGGTTTCGGTATACCCATTGAGTTTCGGTACCTCCATTTTGTCTCGGTACATACACACAGTTTCAGTAGTCAAGGAGTGTTTCGGTATCAGGTGGTTTCGGTAGAAGGGAGGGTCTCGGTAGGGACAATACCGAAACCATCATGGTTTCGGTACCCCTTTTGTTTCGGTATACACACACACACACAAGGTTATAATGTGAGTTTCAGTACCATAGTTTCAGTAAGTGGGTTTCAGAACATGTGATGAGTTTTAGTATGAAAGTTTCACCATTGTTTTGGTATATAGAGGGGGGTTAATACCGAAACCTTAAGGTTTCGGTACCCCAACTTGTGGTTTCGGTACCATGCAAGAACACGCAGAACCTTACTGTAACTCTCCAAAATCATATTTATAACTTTGAATTCGAACCTAAAATTTTGCACACAACTTCTAGAACACTAGATATACACAAACCCATCAAAATTTCTTACATGCATAAACATTTTTTAACCATAACATCTCAGATTCGTTTTAATCCAAAACCGAACCATAAACCCTTAAATTCGGAATTATGAGAGTTATTTACCTTAAATCGATGCTTGTAGTGTTTATAGTTCCTCCAATGCAACCCGAATCCAAGTTTTCAGCTACCAATTTGATGTTTTTATTGGATTCTAGATTTGAAGATGAAGAACCGTATGGTTTCTTTCTTCTTCTTTTTTTTTTTTTTAGAGAGAAGGAGAGAGCAGAGAGAATAAAGAAAGGTGAATGGATTTCCAAAATTAAAAGACTTATGTCTTTTAAATTTTCTACTTCCAACTTTTAACACATTCAACCCCTCCACTTTCTAACTTTCTTAAATACTTAATTAATTAAAACTAGAAATTCTAAAATTTCTTAATTCCTTAAAATAGTAACCAACTTCTTAAACTCCATTAAATAAAGATTCAATCTTTATTTTACCCTTTCAACCACTTAATAATAATATATTAACTTAATAAATTGAAATTATCAATTTCTAAATCAAACAACCAACTTTTATAATTATTCCAAATGCAATCCAACTTAAATTAAAAATTTAAACTAATAAACCACAAATGCAATAATTTAATTTTAAGGATGTTACACAAGGGTAGGCTCAGGTTGGTCTTCTCGTGACTCATGTAACAGTAACACGTTCTTGGCTTCAAGAAAGGAGGGAAAATGTTTAGTATGTGTGATGACATCAATTAAGCTTTGATAAGATGGAGGTAAATTCTGTAGAATTTGCAAGACAAGATCCTGATCAGTGATTTTGGTGTCAACATCGGCTAGGGAATCAGCAATATCTTTTAATATGTGACAGTAATCAGTAATGGAAAGATCACCCTTTTTGGTGTTACGAAAAAGAGTTTGAAGTTGAAGGCTACGAGATAATTTATTGTTCAAACAATGAGCTTCAAGTGCCTCCCAATGATCATGTGCAGTGCAATTGTCTTTGGTGATAATATTAAGTAAATTAGGTTCACAGGTGGAATAAAACCAAGATTTAATGCGAGAATCTATGGCCACCCAATCCTCATCATCAGTATTAGTAGGTTTTGATTTTCCAGTAATGTGACCCGTGACTTTTGCACCTTTACACACATCAGTAAAAATTCGACGCCATAATTTATAGCGTGAACCATCAGTGGTTAATTTGAAACTAAACTGAGGATAGACATTACCAATAGGAAAAACTAGTTGGGAGGCTGTGAGATTTGGTGTGGTTTGTGAGGGAGTTCCTGTCATAACTAATGATAATGATATTTGCGAAAAATAAAAATTAACGAGAAAATTAAAACAAGAACGTGCTCACAAAGTAATCTAAAAGGAGGCGGCGGCAGACGATAGCAGCGGCGGCAGCAGATCGGGGTTGGCAGCTGCGGCAGGTAGGGTTTCAGCGGTTAGTGGGCGGCTGAGGAAGACAGCAGCGCAGGGAGGCGGCGGCACAGGGAGGCAGCAGCGCAGGGAGGCGGCGGCGCAGGGAGGCAGCAGCGCAGGGAGGCAGCGGCGCAGGGAGGCGGCGGCGCAGGAAGGCGGCGACGCAGCGTGGCAACGGCGCAAGCAGGCAGCGGCGCAGGGAGGCTGCGGCGGTGGAAGGCGGAAGCGGTACCGGTGAGGGAGGCGGCCGGAGCCGGAGGTCACTGGACCGGAAAAAACAACCCGATATCAAGGATTAGGGTTAGGTTCTGATACCATGCTATAATATGTGGAAACCCTTAAAGGGTGTATGCATTCATCTCAAAGAATACATAGAATACAGATTTACATAAGAGACCCCTACACTATTCATTATAATTCATTATTTAACACCATCTTCCATTACGGCGTAACAAACGCTACATAATTTAGAAACAACTCAACACCATCTTGATTTCATTACTGATATTGCGACCATATTAGAAATTTTACCTGGTGTGTTTGATGTTGTTGTATATATGCACAAACATAAATGAGATGTTTGTTCAACAAATTTCATAAACTAAATACATTGGTCAAAATTTTGAGAGCAGTTAATCATTAGCCATTGATTCAGCTAAACATTATGTACATAAGCAATTAAGTAATGGAGTCTCAAACAGGGGTGAGTGAAAATAAAACCAAAAAAAAATGAGAAATCCAGTTACGGAAAACTGTTGTAAATGGTTTGGGTTTGGATTGCATCTCAAAACTGAAACAAACCGTTCGGATTCAAAATAAATGGTTTGGATTCGGATTGCCTCTAAAAAATAAGTATTTCGGACCTGGTATTTTAGTAGTATAAACTGGGCTCTGTTAAACACATTTTCAAACCTTTATTTTAATTGGACCCGACTTATGTAATAAAAAACCGGCTTTTATCTGAAATTGGACCCGATTAGATAATTGGGCTATATTTGATTTATAATGAAGCTACCTCCTCTTTAAGTCCCGTTGAATAACCAGGCTAAATTAGTTTTTAACCGAGTTTTATTATCCTTTCTGTGGTAGTGTCATTAAATAAAACATACGGTTAAATAAATTATATATGTTAAATAAATTTCGTATAAAAGAAACAAATAATAAATCTTTGAGAACCCATTCAAAGATATTACAATTGACTAATGGACGAAACGCAAACTAAGATTGGAATCTTACGCAAGAAGGAAATTATTAAATTCTTTTTTTTTTTTTTTTTTTTTGTGTGTGTTTTTAATTTGGAAGCAATGTTCTTTGTTTATTAGTTTCTAGAATGAAAATTATAAGTTAAACAGTGCTAAAATGACTAAGCTAACTTTATATAGAATTTGATAAAAGTAAATCTAATACAATGAAATATTTAAATACATAGTTATAAGATATCAGCAGGCTTGACAAGGAAAACCATTCATTGTTGGAAATACAAATTCTAACGCTATTTTAATCGAAACTTTGGTCATGGACGATTGCAACATTAAATAATAAGGAATGTGATATACCTGAAATGCAATTCTTGTTGAGAAATGGATGAGGAAGTCTTCGTTTTTTTTTTTTTTTTTGTTGAGAAATGTCAATTCCTTTTCTTTCCATTTCTCATTACATTGGAGAGAATTAAAGGTAACGAATGAGAATTGTTTTGTTTCTCAGTTCTCATTTCTCAGAGCTAAACAAACAAGAGAAATGATTTCATTTCCATTTCTCTAGCCTCATTTTCCTGTATCAAACGCACCCTAACGAGCTGTTTGGTAGAGAGATATGAGGGGAGAGAATTGTGTTTTCTCTTGTTTGAGAGAAATGCTCTCAATTTTTGGGCGGAGAATTGAATGCTCTGGGAATTGTTTGAAGACTAAATATAGAGAAATGCAATTCTCTCCATTTGGCAGAGAAATGATGAGAATTGACTGTCTTGTGTCTACTCCACCCGAGCCACCATTTCTCATCTTTATTTCTCTGTTGATACTAAACAAAATACACAATTTCAATTCTCCACGCAATTGCATTTCTCCCCCATTTCTAATTCCATTTCTGCTCATTTATTTTCTCTGTACCAAACACACCCTAGTAATAGGGAAAATGTAAAAACACTCATGATAATAACAACAACGTAGTTAGGGAAAATTACGTAAAGAACCAACATAGTTTTGATATTTTTTGATTAAATTCTTGTATCAAAAACGTTTTCATAATGTACATTAACTTGAAAGTTTTTACCAACTGTGTTTTTTAGGAGTTTTTCATAATATTTTGTTATGTTAGAAGATTTTTATGAAAACATTTTTGTGCAGTAGACTTTTGTGAAAACGTTTTTGATAAAATAACTTATTTAAAATACACTGAACATAACGATCAATTTAGTTGGTTAAAAAAGATAATCTAAAATAGTAAATTAACAATATTACTATTTTCAAACGTGGTTTCACCGTTCATTGAACAGTGAAGCTAGCTGCCAGGCAGCTGAAGCAGGCAGGTAAGCAGCTGACTTATTTTATTACTTTATATATATTATATAACATTTCTGTTTTTTATGATAACTTTTGATATATTGTATTTTATTAAAATTTGAATATGTCATTACGATCGCATTATTTTTGTCTACATTCTGACATAAAACTTATTATCGTCGGAACCAATTTTTTTTAAGCTGGCAGGCATGCAGCTGATTAAATATTTTATTTTATATACAATGTATAATTGTTATTTTTTTCCTATTATAACGTTTGATGTATTATATTTTATAAAAATTCAAAAATAGCATCATGACCGCTTTTCTTTTATATTAACATTTTAACATAAATTGTATTTCGTGTCAGCTATTTTAAAATGACAAAATTTTTATTATTTAGTTGATTGATCGATTACACTCTTTCACTGTTCACCGAATAATTTAGCTAGCTGGTAGACAGGTAAACGACTAACTTTTTTTTATTACTTTATATATGTATATATATAACATTTTTGTTTTTACTGTGATAACCTTTGCGATATTATATTTTATTAAAATTTGAATATATTATTATGATCGCATTATTTTAATTTACATTGTTTCAAATATCGTATCGGATGTTATCCCCGCCGCAACGCACGGGTAAAAATACTTAGTTGGAATAAATTACACTTCTATCAAAACGTACGGAATAATAATAATTTAAAAATGATCGAGAAGCTTCATGGGAAACCGTGTTTAGTGTTTACGTAGTTATCAACGGGTCTCATGACGTTAAACCCATACCCACAGCTCCAAAGTCCAAACCCGACCCACAACCCTCCATTGCGCAATCAAACGAATAAAAACACGCCACGTACTCATTATTACAGTGGTCATCAACAACAAACAATCCCCGCCCACCAAACCACTCAAGTTTAGCTCCTATAAATACCCTCTAACACACTCTGTTGTGTTAGGCGTTATTCACTCTCTTAAGCAAAAACCATACACATAGTAGAAGGTGAAACTAGAGTGTGAATTGCGCGGGAGAGTCTTCTTCTTCCGTACAGGTATTGATCTTTCGTTATCTTCGTCGGAATATTCTTTAGATTATCCGGTGATCGGAGTATTTTCATCTGAATTCACAAACCTAAGCCTTAGGTTTCATATATGATTCCCCAAGCACTCATTCATTTGTTTGAGTTCTAATGCTGATACAGTGATACACTCTCGTAATCTTAAATTATTAATGGATTGTTAAGTTTGTGGATCGTTTGTAGTCGTGTTATTCTTCTGTATTTGTAAAAGTTCTGTATCTGAACATGTGATGGTAACCTGTTAAATGATTGCAGTGAGTTATTGAATTTCTAAATTAAGTGTTGTTTGTTTGTAGGTTTTTTTTGCCAGCTTCGTGATTTCTGATTTTAATGAAAATGTGATGAAAGTAGTAGGATCATCAGGTTTTTAATTGTGAAAAGAAGTTTGTTGATGTATATGTTCTTGAGTTTCTGGCTTTCTGCTGTTCTTTGGTTTCTAATTTTCGTTGATAAAATGAATTTATTCTATTTAAGTATCTGATCATGATCTGTGATTTGGTCAGTTTGACCATAGAAGTCGATGCTATAAAAACTCCCACACCACAACAGAAATACTTTCGTACTCTGTTCTTGTAGTTACTGGTTAGGCAAACGTGATTAAGTTACTTATGATGGTTTTTGCTCAATCTAGTTCATGATTATACGAGTCTTGTTTGATTGTTTCTGTTGCGGTCAAAATGAGGATTATTGTCTTGTAGTACAAATTTTATCAAATCAAGTACTCTAAAGTAGTCAAGAATTTAGATAAGATGCCAGATTTTGACTTTGAGGGCCAAAAGGTCTTGTTGACCTATCTTTTATGGGATGAATCTTGCAGCCTTTTCAAGTAATTGTGCATTCATCTGTTTGATTAATTGAACTTGGTCAGAGTTCAAAACTATAAATTTGATTTTTTCAGTTTTAGGAAAATATGTTTCTAGGAATCTATCTGGTTGTCTAATCGAAGTTTCACCTTCTTTATATTTTTTCGGGTAAAAGATTAAGGTTCCAATGTGCCCTCAAGCATCACAAATGAATGAATATTGGACCGATGAGGGGATCTTTATGTCCTTGTTGAACTTCAAAAACGGAAGCCCTCTGCCCTCAAACGTAACATCTGATGTAAATCCTTATCAATATAAGCCCTCAGATCTACCTGGTTAGTATTGATACTTTTGCAAGCTTTTGCATTTGTTATGTTGCTCAAATTTTCTTATCTAATTAAGATTAAGTAATAACCTTCATGTTTTGTGATCTTATTTGATAGATCCTCCAATTTAATGTTATGTGAAATTGGATGTAACGTGCAGTGGACTTTTGGTACTTTTGCTCTGGGGTAAAAAAAGATGCCGGGTGCGGATTCTGGCTGGAAAAAGGAGATGCTAGCGAGATATTCTCTTACTCTACCATCTTGGGCTTGAGAACTACCCTTCAATTTTACGAAGGCCAGACCCCACATGGAAAAAAGACTGATTGGATGATGCAAGAATACACGATACATGATAAGCGTAACATCAAAGTGAAGGTATGCTTCATGATTCTTCGTATACGTTGAAGGGTATATCAAATATTTCTCTTAGACGTTAATCTAACATGCTTACTTATGCAGGATCATAGAGCTCTATGTAGAGTCTTTTTGGCTGATAAAAGTAAAACATCCCCTGGTCACTGCACTGCTAATATTAACATCAAAATATCAGTTAATTTGGAGCCAACGAGAACTTCAAACAACGTTTTTACCAATGAACTATTGGCGAGTCAGGTTATACTTTCTCGCTTGATTTCTAATACAAGTCTGTACTCTCCATGTTATAATCTTTAAATAAATTCTATTATGTTTTGTAGGAAAAGATTACGGACAAGACAGTACCGTCACTCATGACCAAATCTGATCTTTTTCTTGAAAATTCTGCCAAGTTGGATTGTATTTTACAGGGTGACTACTTTGAGTTGAACGATCTTATTGATCCAGGATCCCAATCTTCAAGTTCTGCGAATTCAAGCTGTTTGACCCTCACATCAGAGGAATATTTCGACTCGATGGCCCTGTTACAGGAACTAGATGATGTGGTAATGGATCAGAAGATGAAAGAATCGAGTGTCAAGTTCAATCTTTCTGCACCCGTAAAGTCAAAGGAAATTGTCATATGCTCCGATACTATTGGTATGCCCTTTTTTCTGGAAACTTTTGTTCTCTTGATTCTGTCTAGCATGTAGTTATTGTTACAATTATAAACAGTGCCTTTTGAGAACGATAAAGAGTACATACGTTGCGCTCAAGAGACCTCGAAAGTGGAGAATAACAGAAGCACTTCAAATGGTTTTAATGCAGCATCTTCGAGTAGTTCTGTACGTCCATCCAGAGAGGACAGGAAGGAGCGTGTTGGTAGAACAAAAAGGCTCAAAATGATGAAGTTCATGACTGTTATATAACTTATGTTTGTCTAAAGGGAGTTGGTGACTTGGCGTTCTATCATTAATTATGTCAAAGTTGCAAACTCAACCAACTCTTGTAGTCTTGTTGCATGCTTCAACATTTCTAGATTTGATCTAAACTTGCCAATTTCGACTTGGTTCAACACTTGAAACATATCTATCTATCTACATATATAATAAAGAACATAAATTACCACCTGAGATCCCCACATTTCATTTAAAAAGAAAAATACACATTATTATTTTTAAAAATAAAATAAGATAAAAGATAAATACAACTTATTATTTCAAATATAAATACATTTTAAGTTTAAAATAATATAAAATAGAAGATAAATACAATTTATTATTTTTAATGGCTATAAACATTAATAAATAATTAAATTTATCCACTGTTTAACATAAAATAATAAAATAAATAAGCTTACATTTGGAAAGAAAAAATATATAATATTAATAAATGACATAAATCATATAGATTATATAAATAATATTAAATAGTAAAAAGTAACACACATACACACACACACACACACACACACACACACACACACATATATATATATATATATATATATATATATATATATATATATATATATATATATATATATATATATATATATATAGAGGGAGGTTCCATTGAGAACTTTTGTGCATCGAGGCACAAAAGAACCACCATTGGCCATTGGATGAAAAGAATGTGTGGGTTAGATCAAATGACAAAAGGGTAATTAAATAGAAAGTTTTATGCATCAAGTGCACATAATGAAATTCGCGGAGGGGTAAAACAGGAATTATGCAATCCTTATTTAATTATTACATTTCCAACATTAACAAAAATAATACAAATTCCAAATACATGCATGCCGTTCATCTCTTCATTCATATCGTTCATCTCTTCCAAAAATAAATCATGCATATCGTTCATCTCTTCCAAAATCAAAATACATCATAATACAAACATGAATCGTTCATACAAACATAAATCATGCATAACGTTCATCTCTTCCAAAATCAAGAGGGGGCTAAGAGAGAGGAGAGAGAGATAGATAGAGAGAAAGAGGGAGTGATTTTAGGAAAGAAGTTAATTGTGATTTTCATACCAAATTTAGCTATTAATTATCTTAAAAACATTTAAATTCAAAAATAATTTTCATACATTTAATATCCCCTAAATGCCCTTTGTGCACCCTTGGTAGATAGTTCGATGCACAAAAGTTCTCAATGGTGCCTCGATGCACAAAAGTTCTCAATCGAACCCCAATATATATATATATATATATATATATATATATATATATATATATATATATATATATATATATATATATATATATATATATATATATAGGTTTATCAGCGTACCTATGAGATTCCAGCGTACCCTAATGTGAATGATCATTCACATATATTTTTTTTGAATAGACATGTATAAAACAACATTATAAGACTTTTTTTTCAAAAGAAGCAACATCATAAATCTTGTGAATGGTAAAAAAAGATCATGTGAATGGGCATTGGATGACCATTCACATAAATACGCATTGAGCATTCACATAATTTTTAAGGACTTAGAAAGTGTGAATATATGTGAAATTCATATATCATGTGTATAACATTAATTTAAACATGGTTATGAGGAAAAAAAATTAAAAAAAAGTTTTTTAAGGTTGGTACCTTCGGGTGCATTTCATTTCGAGAGGTACCTTTTTGAACCTGAAAAAGAAAGAGAGAGAGGTTCAATGAAAAACCACTATGCACCTGAAAACTATGGAAACCTATGCACACCGTCCGATTTGGTGCATTTCATGAAAAACGCGGTGGCATGATCGTAAATAAGGTGATGCATCACGCAGGATTTTGATGCATCACGCTGGGAATTTGATGCATCACGCGGGGAATTTGATGCATTTGTGGTGGTGCAGTGTGGTTTTCACAAGTTTTCAGGTGCATGGTGGTTTTCCATTGAACCTCTCTCTCTCTCTCTCTCTCTCTATATATATATATATATATATATATATATATATAACATTATGTTTTATGTAAAACGAAAATTTCAAATTACATCGACTAAATATACATATATATTTAGAAACAAAAAACTTAAAAGAATGTTAAAAAAATTATTATTATTCACGTATATTTAAAAAGATTAAATAAATAATATACATGACAAATATTTATACTTTTGTTATATTTTCTTTATAAGAATTAATATTTATATGCGTTTAATTATAAGTTTATATACATTTTATATAATTGATTATTTATTAAAAATTAATCACGTAATACGTGGGTTCATAAGCTAGTGTGTATGTGTGTGTGTATATATATATATATATATATATATATATATATATATATATATATATATATAGCGGTGAGTTCAATGGAAAATCTCTATGCATCGAAGAACCTTGGAGAACCACAATGCATCACTAGAAAGTCGTAATGTATCACGTAGAACCTTGGAGAACCACAATGCATCGTTAAAAAATCATAATGCATCACGTAGAAATCGATACATCACTCGAGAATTTGATGTATCACATGGAAATAATTATGCATCACGTAGGAATTGTGATGTATTTGTGGTGGTGCATGAGAGTTTTTCGATGCATGGAGGTTCTACATTGAACCATATATATATATATATATATATATATATATATATATATATATATATATATATATATATATAGAGGTAGGTTCAATGGAGAACCTCCATGCATCGAAGAACCTTGAAGAACCTCCATGTACCACCACAAATGCATCACAATTCCCCCGTAATGCATCATTATTTCCACGTGATGCATCAAATTCTCGCGTGATGCATCGATTTCTACATTATTTCCATGTGATGCATCAAATTCCTGCGTGATGCATCGATTTCTATGTGATGCATTTCAGTTTTTCTAGCGATGCATCAAATTCCCGTGTGATGCATCGATTTCTATGTGATGCATTTTAGTTTTTCTAGCGATGCATTGTGGTTCTTCAAGGTTCTTCGATGCATAAGGTTCTCCATTGAACCCACCCCTATATATATATATATATATATATATATATATATATATATATATATATATATATATATATATATATATATATATTAAACATTTGAAAGCAACTTCAATTTTAATTAATATATGAAGCATTCTTCAAAAGAAGATTTATTTTATAAAACTATGACTGAGTCGGTGAGTTGCACCATCAAAAAATATTGATTCATTGAATATAACTATTGATTAGACTTTAGGAGTTTGGCAAGGTTGCAAACAAGTTGGACGCCTTTGTAACACTAATCCATTATTTGACCCCGGTAAAGAAAATAATGTGCATGTGCATCCATAAATCATAATCAACTAAAACTTATAGATAATAATCCCAACTCCATTAGGATGATCCTTCTTTGCCTCTTCATTAAATAAGTGGTCGTTTAGTGTTTGAATGAACCTTTTAATGGTTTCATTGGAAACCCGATTCTATTATCTAATAGCTAGCAACAAAATATCCTTGCTAAAAATGAAACCTTTTCAAACAATCTTAAATTCACTAACCAAATGCACCCTAAACTAGATCCTCACCAATGTAGATGACTTTTTAATCCTAAAGGGCATTTGATTTGGGGATTTTCAAGCATTCACTAGGATTTGTATTTAAAATTTTTTGTTTGGTTCAGATTTCAGTAAGAATTTTAAATCATAGGATTTTTAAATCTCATCCTGCTATGTTATTTAAAAGCTCAACTACCCCCCCCCCCCTCAAGATTTTAATTCCCAATTACATTGGATTCTTCATATTAACAAAAAGATAATGCAAATTATTTGACAAAATCCTGATAAATGAAAATACCGCATAATGCAAATTCCAAAGAAAACAATTTGTGAACCAAACACCCCCTAGTTTCCTTGTACTTGTGGTTATTATTATTACTATTCATAAATAAGTTATTCTAAAATGCACCGCTATAATATATTAGGGATGAGCAAAAGTTCATTTTACCGAACTGAACCAGGCCAACCTGTTTCATTTTAGTGACGATTCTCTGTTCCTATAATTTCAAAGATTCGATTTTCAGTTCCATCGGGTTCGGTTTCCTTTTTTTACTTTGTAAAAGTTAAGAAATATCTGAAACCGAACCGGATCGGATCGTTTCACATTCTGCAGGTTCTCGGTTCTTATTTTACGCATTTTCGGTTTTCAGGTAATTCTAGTTCGGCTCGGTTTCGAAACTGAGATCATCACTATAATATATAGACACACACAAACACACATGTAAGGGGTTCAATAGAAAATTTGTGTGCATCGAAAAACCTTGAATAAACTTATTTATCAATAGTAATAACACACACACACACAGATATATATAGGGGTTCAATAGAGAATCTGTGTGTATCGAAAAACCTTGGAGAAACTTATTTATCAATAGTAATAACACACACACACACACACACACACATATTTGTGTTTTACGCGCGTGTGTGTGTGTGTGAGGGGTTCTATAGAGAATTTGTGTGCATCGAAAAATCTTAGAAAAACACAATGTATAGCAAGTGAAAGCATAGTGCATCACATAGTGGATTGTGCACCATGTGGAAGGATTTGTGTATCATGAAGGGATTGTGATGTACAATCCTTACCGTGTGATACGCAGTTCCTTCGGTGTGGTGCACAATTCCTTCACGTGATACACTATGTTTTTCTTTGCGAAGCATAGTGGTTTACATATATGTGTATTTGTATGTTTATGTATGTATAATGTATGTACGTATGCATGCATGCATATATTTGTTTGTATTAAATTAGGGCATGTTTGACAAAAAACTAACTGGAGCTGGCAGCTGAGCATATATCTAAAGCTAGAGCTTTGGTAGCTAATTGCTTGTAGTTGAAACTTTTGTTAATGGATTTCTTTGGTAAAGTAGTTTGAACTAACAATGTAAAATAACATAAACACACTGTGTGTGTATCTATACTACTAATAAAGCATTTAGATAGAAACAACTTATATTGCCAGAAAGTACAACCAATTAATGCAAGTTTAAGGTTTAAATGCAAATGATACTAACCAGTAATGCAACTTTTAAATTTTGAAAAGTTGCAGAAATCGAAAGGACTTTGACTTTTCAAAAAGCAGGGGAATCATCAAATTGGGAACACAACCTTTCTCCCCCATGCTTCATCTGCAAACCCACGCTTCTCCCCCACACTTCTCCACAACCCTTCATCTGCTATCTTTATTTCTTGTCAATGAAATGTGGCCAACAAGCAGGCATTCAGCGACCATCGACCAATGAAATGAACGAAGGCCAGATTTAGTTCCGTCAAAGACCAAAGACGACCATTGAAGGCCAGATCTCGACCATCAAAGACCAGAAGGGTTTTAAGTCGAAGATGAAGGTTTCAAAGACCAGATCTATGTATGAATCTATATAAGTTTAGTTTAGATCGAATGTATGATTTCTATAGTGTTAATGAAGTCCAGCAATTTCTGTAATGCTACGAATCTATATATGAATCTGTCGGAAGCAATTTTTTCTTGTTTCAACGGCTGCTAGGTTGCGAATTCCTTATTCTACTTATCAATTGCAAATATATTCTTCCTTACAACTATAGTTTAAGGTATTTGTATGTCTTTATACGTGTACTAACAAGTAATTGTTTTGAAATGACGTGCTATGACTTGATGCATAGAAGCGACCACTAAATGTTGTTGTTTCTACTTTGATATAGTATCCAATGGCTCTGTTGCACATCATTTTATTTGCCTAATTTATGAGCCAACATTCCACACATTATGCGTCACAAAGTGATATGCGTCAAAACAAAACTCTCTGAATTGTTTGGGATGTAAAAGCAACCACTTTAATGTAACACCCACTTTCCCACACAAATGCCACGTCAATATATAATCATATGTGGCAACATCGCAAACATCTCATAAGGCACATGTTATAGGATTAACTGATAATCACTATTAATTAAAACTTTAACGCAAAGTCATTACAACATGTCATACGTTGATACAGTTATACACATATACTGAACCCAAACTAGCATACAGAGTATTACACAAGACAGAGCTCTAAACCCAGGTTCTACTTCGGCGGCTGCTGTGGCTGAGACCCCACAGTATGACTGCCTGAGACACGGAAGACTCGAAAACATAAACTGGGAAGCTCGTGAGTACGCGAGGGTTAGACTCTGCAGATAAAGCACATAGCATACACAACACAAAGATATCTCAACACAATTAACACGGCTCAACACACAACACATATCTCTGCTCAAAAGGGGACGCTGTTCCCCAGCTAACAGGCCACACACAGCAGCGGTTAGCTACTCAATAGGCACAGGAGCGACCTGGCAATAATCACTGCTGTATATATACAGTCTCATACTTCGCGACTGGTTAGGGACAGTCAACCTGCGCGATCACGTATCGCGGACACCTGCACCAAACACATATAGCACGTATAGGGTAGATAGAATTATACCTGCGCCGTATCTCTGTCTCATATACACATACCACAACACATAATTGACTCATAAAGTATACACGCGTTTTGGAAAGAACTCGAGTACTCACCGATTACCCGAAGCAACTGAACTCGAAATTCTATTGCAGCTCGACACGCGATCGGTTAGAACCTGTACACCACGGATCCCACATACTAACGTAAGTCTCAATAATCGAACACACACGCGTACACTATTTCTGGATTGGGAAAATGAAAAGGAAAAGGGAACTCAAAGCTTATCCATATATATATATATATATATATATATATATATATATATATATATATATATATATATATATATATATATATATATATATATATATATATATATATATATATCCACTTTCCTCAATTAGAAAGTCTCGGACCCGATAAATCCGAACCCGATGCCACTTTTTCACAATTCATATCATTACGACCCAATTAAACCCACGATCTCAATGATAATAATAATCCACTAATTATTAATCTGGAGACACGTATCACTCGGTCTCGACACGTTTAATCCACGAGACGAGATCCAATTGGAACAACACAATAATATTAAAATAAAAGGCCAATAGATTAAATCCACGTACCAGACTCAAATCCGGGATGTTACATTTAATTTTTGTATGGTTTCTATGGATGTTGCAAGTCCATAAAAGGTCTCAGCTGTGATTTTTTTTTTTTGTTCTGGGATCTATGGACTTTTTATGACTTTTTCTGAGACTTTTATTAATGAACTGGTTGATGAGCTTGAGCAAGTACATTTTTTGTGATATTATTTTTGGGTTTATGGTAATTTATGTGGTTGAATTTTCTTTAGGTAATTTTCTTGTAAGCTTGTCACTGTAGATTACTTCTTTATGCCTCAACTGGTTGAAACATTAATAGACACCTCATGAAGAAATTTGGTTGGGGTGGCCATAAATGGAGTTGATTTTTGATAATTTATACATTTTCTTAATTACTTTATCATTGGGATTTTTCTAACTTTAATGAGTGCTGGAAGTCCATGTATGAACATGATATTTTTTCAATGTAGATTGCATTTTAATATAGGATAAAAATTTGTTGTTTGGTGCGATACATATGGTTGGGATAAAAATTTAGTTAAAATGCTAGCTTATAGTCTGTTGAATTGTTTGTGCAACATGCCAACAACAAATCATATGGTTGTGATAAAAATTTTGTTGTTTGGTGTCTCTGTGCCAAAGTTAATTAGAAAGCAGTTATATCACTTTGAATGACATGTAATATAATGATGTTTTTACCTGATGTAATCGTTTGGAAGATTTCTTTACCAAATTATGTAGTTCTTACTCGAGTGTACTAACCAGTGATGGGAATTTGCACAAGTGTTGCATCTTGTGAGTACAATTGTGAATAGAAAGGATTGCTTTTTGGCTAAAACTCTTCACCACAGTTATATCTATTATGTGACACATGGTTGTTTTTGAAATTTATTATTTTTAGGACTGATTTAGTGGATAATAGTTTTAGTATTATTGACATTTTTCAGCTTGATAATAGTTTTAGCATTAGCCAGATACATTAGGGTTAGAGCGATCAACATTAGGGGTTTGTGACAATCCAAAACCGAACCAAATGTGTAACACCCGTTATTTTATCAATGTGGTGTGAGCTAGACCACCTAATGTTATTATATAGCTCTGGTGTGGGAGAATGAATTTAACGTGTTTTTGTTATTTGTTAGAATGTGAAATGTACTCTATTAAGTGTCAACAATTACTCTTGTGATATCTGTTGCTGAAAATATGTATCCAATGAAATGCTTAGACATCATCATTAGAAATTCGAACAACGTGGTTTTGTTGTATGCATTGTTTGTTAAGTTTCTTGGGGGAATTGTTTATATGAAGAAATGATTTATTGTATGACTCTGTTTGTTTTCTCATATGTTTGTTATAGTTTTTCCTTTTTAGCAAGCTATTTTATGACTTAAGGGATTAACTTACAAACAGATTTAAAAAAATTTAATAGGTGATCCGAAAAGCTGAGCTAGCGGCCCCATCTGTTGAGACAACAAAGGAGGCTGCTCAAGTTGTTGCTTCTGAAAGTTGAGGTTGCTACTGATATTTTCGACATGCTTTCTATGAAGGATGGACCTGCTGAGAATGGTTCGTAAGCAGTTTCTACGGATGATGTATGGGCAGGATTCCATTGTATGTGCTTAGCTACCCTAAATTTAATTATTGTTCCAAGTAATAGATTGGGCTTCTGACTAATGGTTGGCTATCATATTCTAAGGCACTAACTATTGACCTTTTAGTTCATCATCTTGGAGCTGTTGGAGAATCATCGGCTAAAGGGACAACTAGTCCATCAAAATCTCTAGCTAACAGAACACTTCCGCCTCCGAAATTGAAGATTTAATTAGAGATTCACCTCCAATCTCACAAAATAATGCATCAGAAAAGCCTCAGAAAGATGTTAAAAGTGAATTACGAGCCTTTTTGAGAATGTGTTATGCTTGGATCCTTTTACTTGGTTATCATATATGCATATACTAATCAAATTCGATTCAAATAAAATATCATAACCGAAAATGCTGCATTTTTCTTTTTAGCACATGAATATTATTGACTTGATTTTTATTGTGACCTGTAGTGAAGTACTTAGATCATATCCCTTTCTATGTTAGCTAGGTAATACAACCACCCCGACACCACATGCTCTTCAGCAGCAGCAACTTGATGATGATTTTACATGAGTTATAGTTATCCATGAATAATTCATGATAACAATGTATCAATATAATCAATATCTTCAAATTGAATTTCTTAATATTCGTTCTTTAATAGTTTATGTGAGGGTTTTTATTTATGCAATGTACTGATAATATGCCGATCTACAAATGACATGTTTTCAACAACCATGCATGACTTTTTCGTCTATGTCGTTTACAAGATATATAATATGTTGCTAATTAAATATGTTACCAATTGAATGTATTTGTTGCTGACGCCGCTTTACGCGGGTACCGTACTAGTGTGTGTACACACATATATATATCAAATTAAAAACATGATTAATTAAAATTAATTAGATTTCTTAGAGCTTTATGGAGGAAAGTTATTGCACGACTCTTTAGACATGATGGAGGTTTCTATGATGTATCAAATGTGTGGGAAGGGATCATCAATAAGTGCAAAGACATTGACATAAATATTCAATTTTTATATTTTTACATATCGACCGAACATGTCATGATATATTTTTTTTTGGAAAAATTTACGTGGTATATTTTTTTTGAGAAAAGTTACCCCAGATGTAAGTTTAATATATGATAATGAAATATTTAATGTCAAAGTAACACTATATATCATATATTCAATACTGTATATATTCAACGTTAATTGAATATTAAAAGTTTATAATGGAAAGTTAATCGTAAAAACATAATTTGTGAAAATATTTTGTTTTTTATAATAGGAAATATAATATGGTTCGAGAAAGTAACACTCAATATGCAGCGTACTAGAGAATACCATCTTTAAAAAAGTTTTTTTTTAAATTTATTTCATAAACATGTTTTAATTAACATTTATGAAGATAATATGTAAGTTTCACATACATTCACATCTCCTAACTCCTAAAAAATGATGTGGATGTACACTTACATAAATTTACTTATATGTGAACGTACATTTATGTGGTGCATGATTTCATACACTTAGAATGTATAAATGGACGCGAAATTTACAGAGCAACGGTTGCATTAGATCCAACCTATTGTTTTAGCCTTTTAGGGACTCATTTGAAGACCGTTGCATCTGTTGAATTCTATTCTTATTGGAAATCACATGCACCGTTGAATTCTAAAATTAATTATGGAAGTCGTATGAAGGGATTCTAGGGTGCGTTTAACAAGCGGGAATTTTCGGTTTGGAATTTTTAATAAAACTGAAAACATGATGGTTTTTAAGAAAACACATTTTATTTATGAGAATGTGACCAAAGATGAAAACCTCAAAAATATGTTTTCAAGTTTACTTGTAAATTTGAAAGCTAAAAAATGAAAATTAAAAACTAAAAACATCAAAAAACATGAATATGAACACGAAATTTTTTGCCGAAAACAGGTGAACTAAACGGGATATAAGGTTTCAATGGTTCAACCCTGTAACAAGGTGACATATAAACTGTATGATGCAATGACTACAAAGGAGTCAATAGGTTATCCGTTTGGACATGTAATTGTAAATATACATACGACTGAGTTCAATGAAAAAGATCTATGCATCGACAAACATTGAAAAACTATTGTGTACCACAAGTGCATCACATCTGCACCGCTACTGCACGACGTCGTTGCAAGTTGATGCACTGCACATCAACAGTTATGCATCAAATTCAACGAGTCTCCTTGTGGTGCACCTAAATGTCCATGTGGTTTATAATGATTTTTCAAAAAATTTTGATCCATAGAAGTTTTTCAATGCAATGTGATGTGTGTGTGTGTGTGTGTATATATATATATATATATATATATATATATATATATATATATACATATATATATATATATATATATACATATATATATATATATATATATATAGAGGATTGAGTTCACATGAGAACCCCTCTATTTCGTGAGAACGTGAGAACCACTCTAAAATTTGTGCACCCATTATATAAAATTGTGCATTTGATACTAAAATTAAATATTTTCGATAAATTATGCATTTAATGTAAAAATTTACGCATCTCATGCTATAATTTATCCATTTTATGTACGAATTGTGTATTTTAAAAAAATTGTGCATTTGATGTTCAAATTTGTGCATTTAGTTTATAATTTAACGAATATAATTTTAGTGTTAGATTATGATATTTTTTAATATTTAAAACTAATAATGATTTTAAGTAAAACCTTTAATTTTTAAATTTGTGCATTTGATGTACAAATTTGTACATTTTGGAGTGGTTATCACGTTTTCACGGTAACGAGGGTTCTTACCGGAACCCAACCCTATATGTATATATAAGGGTGGGTTCAATGGAGAACCTTATGCATCGAAAAACCTTGGAGAACCACAATGTATCGCTAGAAAAACTAAAATGCATCACGCGCACAATTTGATGCATCATGTGGAAATAATGTAAAAATCGATGCATCACGCGAGAATTTGATGCATCACGTGGAAATAATGATGCATTACGGGGGAATTGTGATGCATTTGTGGTGGTGCATGGAGGTTCTTCAAGATTCTTCGATGCATGGAGGTTCTCCATTGAACCCACCTATATATATATATATAGATTTGAGTTAAAATGAGTACCACTAGTTTTGCAGAGTACCGGAGGTACCTTGTTTAAAACCATTTTTTGAAAAAAATTTTCATAATCCCGTTTAAATTAATAATACAAGACTAATTGCAAAAAATCACACATAAATACACACTAGAACTATGTGAAACGTGTGTGTGCACATGAACTGTACTGTTGTGAACGTGTGTTCACAACTAAGCATGTTCACATGAATTTTTTCACGTTCACATGACTTTTAAGATTCTAGAAAGTGTGAATGTATATAATTTTTTACGAATAGCCTTATTTTATTTGTATCTAAATGAATATGAAAAAAAAATCCAAAAAATTTTTTTTTTTCGGAGCAAGTTCACATATGAAACTCGGGTGTTCACAGGTACTCACGGTACTCTGCATTTTTTAGATACTCACACGAACCATATTCTATATATATATATATATATATATATATATATATATATATATATATATATATATATATATATATATATATATATATATATATATATATATATATATATATATATATATATATATATATATATATATATATAGAGGGAGGTTCAATTGAGAACTTTTATGCATCGAGGTACAAAAGAACCTATATCATCCATTAGATCAAAAAATTGTATGGATTAGATTAAGGGCAAAATGGTAAATAGTTGGACAATTTTATGCATATTCTGCATTATAGAAACAAAGAAAGAAGGGCATTTTGGGGAATTTGCATACCTCATTAAATTTAATATTTCAACAAATAATCAAATAATAAATGCTAAAATAAATTCAATTGATACATTTCCAAATTTAAAAAAATTACACAAATTCAAAAAAGATGATGGAGATCGATGCATTTCATCGTTAATCGTGTTTATCTATGCATTGTGTTTAAAAAAACGCATTTAACAAAAAAAATACACAAATTCATTTATGCATCGTGTTCAACTTGTTCATCATTTCTTTATGCATCGTGTTTGTCGTTCATATTCTTCATTGAGCTATGCATCATGTTCAACCTGTTCATCATTCATCTATGCATCGTCATTGTTCATCGTCCATTTATGCATCATCATTTTTCGTTGTTCATCGTTCATCATCCATCTATGCATTGTCATTGTTCATCATCCACCTATGCATTATCATTATTCATCGTTCATCATCCATTTATAAATCATGTTCTTCATAATTATCATCGGTTACCTCTCTTGTTCATGTTCATCATCATCGTTGTTCATCATTAATCTTCGTCTTCAAATCATCGTCACTAAGAAAATCATGAAGAATACGATTAGAGAGAGAGAAAGAGAGAGAGAGAGAGAGAGAGAAATGAGGAGGAAAATGAGGAATGTAGTTAATATGATATTTTAATTCAAAATGTAACTCCTAATTATCATTTAATGATTTTTAGAAATAAATTAATTATCATGTCTTTAGTTTTCCTTAAATGCCCTTTGTGCACCCTTGGTGGATTATAGATGCACAAAAGTGCCTCGAGGTGCCCCGATGCATAAAAGTTCTCAATTGAACCTCAATCTATATATATATATACACACACACACACACACACATATATATATATATATATATATATATATATATATATATATATATATATATATATATATATATATAAGTTCAATGGAGAACCTCCATGCATCGAAGAACCTTGAAGAACCTCCATGCAGCACCACAAATACATCACAATTCCCCCGTGATGCATCATTATTTCTACGTGATGCATCAAATTTCCGCGTGATGCATCGAAATCTACGTGATGTATTACAATTTTCTAGCGATGCATTTTGGTTCTCCAAGGTTCTTCGATGCATAGAGGTTCTCCATTGAACTCACCCCTATATATATATATACATATATATATATGTATATATATATATATATATATATATATATATATATATATATATATATATATATATATATATATATATATATATATATATATATATATATATATATATATAATATAATATGGATCTCGTGAGAAGAGGTGAGAAGGATTTTAGACTAATCATTAGCTTCCAATAATAGATTGATGTAAGAATGGAAATTTGACTTTTTGAAAATAACACAATTAAATGAAGGATATATTAGTCCAAAAAATTATTATAATTTATATATTAAATCAATTTTATTTTAATCATTAAATATATTCATACAATGATTCTATGTTTTAAAAATCAAACAAATATTCACTCTTTTAAAAATTGATGATTAACTTTTAAAAATCAACATTCCAATCTTTTAAAAATAACGATTCAATCATTAAATAAAGTTTTGTAAAATCTATGATTCACTACATTTACCACCTCGATTCAGTAAGTTTATGACACTAAATTTGTAATATTAATTCATACATGGATATAATATGTTCATATGGATGCAATGATTCAACAACACAACTGAATTGATTTAACAATACAAATTCATAGATACAATAACATAAATATAATGATGCACTGATTCAACAATTTAATTGTCTAATAACAAAACAAAAATCTATGAACACAAATACCATGATGCGTTGATTTAACAATAAACATTCATAGATTCAACAACAAAAAATACAATTATGCATTGATTCAACAATACAAATATGATGATGCACTTTCAACAATACAAATACATTGATTTGGTATTTTATAACTATTGATCCAATATATAAACATATCGGTTCATTGATACAAAAATCATTGAATCAATTACAATATCCATCTTTGACTCTATTAGTCTATTACAATATACATGAAACAACTACAAACTTTTCATCTCAGAGTCACTTAAAACATAAAAAATTTGAAACAAAACAATAGACAACAATATCATCTAGAACAATACATCAATTGATACCTTGAAAATAAAAATCTATACCTTCGTAATCGTATACACAATCATGTAAAAAAAATGAGTACTAACAAGCGGAATCATTGAGATCGAACACGATTTTAGAATCGATAAAACCCAAATCTGAAACATTCCATTAAGCATCTTCAATAAATTAACCTTGAGACCGAACACAATGGGTATTAAAATTAGAACCTCGAATCGTTGTTGATAGTGTCGATGACTTCATCTCCGGTGATGGAGATGCAAGGATGCTATGGTGGTTGTTGACGAGAAGAGATCATAAAAGAGAGAGAAACGGAACGACGTTGGTGGCTACCGCTGATGGGGACATAATCGAACCATTGATGGTGATGAAAAGATGGTGGCTATCGATCGACAATGGAGATTCACGAAAGAATGTGGTACACCGGTAACCCACAATGGAGAATTTAAAAATTCATTCCATAAAAAATATCACCACCATTAATGTCCAATTAATGCAATGAATGTTTACCATATTTAAGAAAGCGTAAATATGTTAATTTGACTTTAAAATTAAATTATTAAATAAATAATTATGATAATTGACTATATTGCCCTCAAGTCTATTTAGAAGGAAAATGACACGTGTCGCTCCAGTATTTCTTCTCATCTCTTCTCACAATAAGCTTCTTCTAACCTGATCCAATATATATATATATATATATATATATATATATATATATATATATATATATATATATGTGTGTGTGTGTGTGTGTGTGTGTGTGTGTGTGTGTGTGTGTGTGTGTATGTATGTATGTATGTATGTATGTACATACATACATACATACATACATACATACATACATACATACATACATACATACATACATACATACATACATACATACATACAACACATACATACACACATACATACATACATACTATATATATATATATATATATATATATATATATATATATATATATATATATATATATATATATATATATATATATATATGGGTTCAAATGAGTACCACTAGTTTTGCGGAGTACCAGAGGTACCTCGCTTAAAATCATTTTTTTTTGAAATTATTTTTGATAATCATGTTTAAATTAATAATACAAGACTACTTGCAAAAAATCACACATAAACACACACTAGAACTATGTGAAACGTGTGTGTTCACATGAACGTTACTGTTGTGAACGTGTGTTCACAACTAAGCATGTTCACATGAATTTTTTCACGTTCACATGACTTTTAAAATGATAGAAAGTGTAAATGTATATGATATTTTACGAATAACCTTATATTATTTGTATCTAAATGAATATGAAAAAAAAATTCAAAAAAAAAAAACTTTTTTTCGGAGCAAGTTCACATCTGAAACCCGTATGTTCACAGGTACTCACGGTAGTCTGCATTTTTTAAGTACTCACACGAACCATATATATATATATATATGTTCAAGTGAGTACCACACCCATTATACAGCGCACCAGAAAGTACCACTCTTAAAAGTTAATTTTTTGAAAAAAATTTTTCATAGAATATATCTTTTAATTAACATTACACAGATTATATATGAATTTCACGCAAATTTGAACACTCTAAGTGCATGAAATCACTCATCAAATAAATGCAAGTTCACATATATGCAAAAATTTTGTAAGCGTACATTCACATCATTTTTTATGAGCTAGGAGATGTGAATCAGTTAATGTATGTGAAATTTACATATGATCTGCATAATGTTAATTAAAACATGTTTATGGAAAAAAAATTTAATGGTGTTACCTTCTGGTGCGCTGCATAATGGGTGATACTCTCTCGAACCATATTCTGTATGTATATTTATGTATGTATGTATATGTTTGTCACCTACATAGTCACGTGGTGTGTATATATATAGATTTGTCATTTCACATCCCACCCAATACAAGAGTTATTTGCCTAACCATTATGTTTTCAAATTTTATTTACCAAAAGATAGTAGTTTCAAATTTAATTACTAAAATATGATAGTTTTGAATTTAATTGCTAAAATATGATGGGTTTATCATTAGTTAGTTAATTTTTTTTACCCAAAAATAATCTCTTCTTTCTTTCTTATTTTTTTTAAACTTTTATAAATAAAACCAACATTCATAAAAAAGTTTAATAACGATATCAATAAATAATAATCATTTATAAAATATTGATTTTATAAAATGAAACGATATAAAATATCATTATAAATTGTTACGAAACTTTATAACTCAAACTCAAATATTATATATTAATAAATAATAAAACAATCGATACAATAAGTTCAAAAAGTAAAAATTCCAAATTTCCAATATAAAATGGAACTATATAAAATATCATTTTCCTAAATTTTGTTACGAAACTTTATAATTCAAACTCAAATATTATATATTAACTTTAAAAATAATAAAACAATCGATACAATAAGTTCAAAAAGTAAAAATTAATTTATAAATTAATTTACGACATAGTCATGAACATTTAAGATAAATAATATCCACATGAGTCTTTAACAAAATATCGATCACAAGAACCAAAAACATATTCGATCAATCAAGTTAAACTAAAAAAACCAAAATATTAAATAAAACATAAGTCTTCTCCTGGTCAAAATGAATATTCGTCTTCATTAATAGATTGCATGTAATTCTTATTATGAAGACGAATATTCATTTTGACCGGAAGAAGACTTATGTTTTATTTAATATTTTGGTTTTTTTAGTTTAAGTTGATTGATCGAATATGTTTTTGGTACTTGTGATCGGTATTTTGTTAAATACTTATGTGGATATTATTTATTTTAAATGTTTATGACTATATTGGAAATTTGGAAATTTTACCTTTTGAATTTAATGTATCGATTGTTTTATTATTTATTAATATATAATATTTGAGTTTGAGTTATAAAGTTTCGTAACAGTTTATAAAAATGATATTTTATATCGTTTCATTTTATAAAATCAATCTTTTATAAATGATTATTATATATTGATATCGTTATTAAACTTTTTTATGAATGTTGGTTTTATTTATAAAAGTTAAAAAAAAAAGTATGAAAGAAAGAAGAGATTATTTTTGGGTAAAAAAATTAACTAACAAATGATAAACTCATCATATTTTAGTAATTAAATTTAAAACTACCATCTTTTAGTAATTAAATTTGAAACTACTATATTTTGGTAAATAAAATTTGAAAACACAATGGTTAAACAAATAACTCCCCAATCCAAAGGTACTATACTAAACTAATTGACTAATGGACAAAACGCAAACTAAGATTGGAATCTTACTCAATTAGGCAAATATCAAATTTTGTTTTTTTAGTTTGGAAGCGTTATTATTTATTATTATTCCTCAAGAATGTTTACATTTTTTTCTTATTTTTTATTACTCCATTATTTTTTATTCTTCAACAATATTAATGTACGTACAAGTCAAACCAAGTATAAAAGATAAAACTTTTATTTATCTAGTTATTAAATAATCGATGTTAATACGATAAGAAACGAAAGAAAAACAAGATCTGATCACAAGAAATACTCATCATCCTAAATTTTGAAATTTCAACCCAATCTTAACCTTACGTATACACGATCTACTTTTGACGTTAAATATGATTTATTATATTTATAACCTTTTATGATATAGATTATTAATCATATATGTGCATGTCTATTAAATTGTTGAGTAAGTTGTTTTTATTTCTTTTTATAAGTTTGATTGATTCATTAATTTACATATATATTCATTACTTTTAATATAAGTCATTAATTTTCTAAATTGATTTTAATATGATTGATTGTTACAATAGTAAAATTGTTTGAATTCATTATCCATCCAATCCCATGAATTCTTGGGAATCAAACAATCCCTTGTATCATGAAAGAAAAATTCTCATAAAAAACATACATTTAAACGTAATAATATTTTAGATAAGAGAACTATAGAAAAAATTATTACGTGAGGTCCTTTTAATAAATTATATTTTTATTTTTTTATAATTTGATATCCTTTTAATCTAAATTAAATGTATATAAAATTAAAATCTAAATTAATATTTATACACACACTAAATTAGCAATTAAAATTTTAAAAGAATGTTAAAAAAATAACTACTATTCACATATACTTAGATAGATAGATATATAATATTTTTGACAAATAACTATATTTTTCTTGTATCTTTTATAATAATTAATACTAATATGATTTAATTTTAATTTTACATACATATTGTACAACCAATTATTTTTCAAAAATTATCCACGTAGTACGTGTGTTTATAAACTAGTAATAATCATAAACTTAAAATGTTACTAATGACTATCTTTTACGTTTAACTAATTTATACTTAAAATTAATTATAATAAAAGATGTTAAATATCACAAGTATAAAAAAAATTTCAATGTATCAAAATTTAATGTTAATTTCTAATTTTTAGTTTGGTTTATTATGAAAAAACAACATGTTTTCACGTTTTTTGCATTTTTGTCTCACATGTTATTTTTTCCATAAAAAAACCTCATATTATATTTTCTTTTTGATTATAATTTGTGAACCGGATTTTTAAAAACTAAAAAACCGGATGTATTAATGTCTAAATTTCACTAAATAAAAAATAAAAAATTAACTTAAATACTTTTACGAAAGAAAATAACATAAAGTGATGAAAACGCAAAAAAATAAAGAAAATGTTGGTTTTTCCGTAATAAACTTTTTTAATTTATATAAATTTCAACTTATCCGTCTAATCTAATGTTAAAAAACTAGTGTATGATATTTATAGAAAGGATAATCAAAATGGAATTCCACTTTTTTCTGATCGTACGGAAAAATAATATAAAAAAAAAGGATCGAGAAGCTTCTTCGAAAGCCGTGTTTACGTAATCGTCATCGAGTCACTCTCATCACGTTACTGTGTTATCCATCGTTCCATGGAAACGCATGCCGCCAATTCCAACCCAAATTTGCATAATCAAACGAATAAAAAAGCGCCACGTCATCATCAGCAAGAATGCCCACTAAACCACTCCAGTTAGCTTAGCTCAGTCACTAACCATGGCTTCCATCTTAACTCTAGTTAAATAATTTTTCCTATAAATACCCCACACACACTGTTTGCAGTTGGCACACACAGCAGAAGGTGAAAGTGAAACTAGAGTGGATTGAGCGGGAGTATCATCTTTGACCGTACCGGTATTTATTTTTTATATTCGTCGGAATATTATCCGGTGATCGGAGTATTTAAATTTTCATTTGAATTCACAAAAACCTAGACATTGAGTTTCATATTGGATTCGCCTATTCCCTCATGCATTTATTTGAGTTCAAATGATACATCCTCGTAATTTTAGATTTTTCATGAATTGTTAAGTTTTTGATCGTGTATGTATCATCGTGTTATTGTTCGATGGATGGTAGTTTGTTGAATTGAGTACACTGTGTTATTGAATGTTGTTCTTCGGTTTATGATTTTTGTGGATGAACTGACTTTTATGTATTCAATTGTCACATGTGAGTGTTTGACCATGATGACATGATCTGTAGTCTGTAGAATTGATCAGTGTGATCATAGAACACACACAACAGAAACACTTTTGTACTCTGTTCATGAAGTTATGCAATTGTCATTAAGTTAGTTAAGATGGATTTTGAATTTTTGATCAATCTGCTTCATGATGCTACTTGTTTCTTAAAACTGAATCAGTACCCTAAACCTAAAAGATCCAAATAAATGATTAGATTTTCAAGTAATTGTGCATTCATCTTGTTGATTAATTGAAGTATTTGAACATGGTCAGAAACTATAAATTTTTAGAAGATATGTTCGAAGTATCTAATCCGATGTTTACCGTCTGTTCATCCATGTAGAAACAAAATCTGGGGCAAAAATTGTTTATTTTTTGGGTAAAAGATTAAGTTGTGCAATGTGTCCTCCAGCATCAGAAATTAACGGATATTGGACCGATGAGGGTATCTTTAGGTCCTTGTTGAACTTCAAAAGCGGAAGCCCTCTGCCCTCAAACGTAACTTGTGATGTAAATCCTTATCAATATAAGCCATCTGATCTACCTGGTTAGTATTGATCCTTTTTCATACTTTCTGCATTTGTTATGTTACTCAAATTATATGCTCTAGTTAAGATTTAAGTTTCATGTTTGGTGATCTTGTTTGATCGATCCTTCAATCATTAATATTATGTGTAATGGATGTAACATGCAGCGGACTTGTGGTACTTTTGCTCTGGGGTAAAAAAGGATGCCGAGTGCGGATTCTGGCTGGCAATTGGGGAGGCTAGCGAGATATTCTCTTACTCGACCATCTTCGGCTTGAGAACCACCCTTCAATTTTATGAAGGCCAGGCCCCACATGGACAAAAAACTGATTGGGTGATGCAAGAGTATACGATACATGATAAGCGCAACACCAATGTGAAGGTATGCTGCTTCATGATTATTCATATTCACGGAAGGGTATTTCAGATATCTCACTCATTTGGTTGGAAAATATGCAGGATCCTAGGGCTCTATGCAGAGTCTTTTTGGCTGATGAAAGTAAACCATCCCCAGGCCACTGCATTGCTAATATCAATGTTAAAATTTCGGTTAATTTGGGGCCAACGAGAGTTTCAAGCAAAGTTTTTACCAATGAACAATTGGCGAGCCAGGTTATACTCTCAGTCATTTGATCTCTAATTCAGTCTACGCTCTCCAAGTTGTAATTTTTGATCAAATTCTTTTATGTTTTGTAGGAAAAGACTACGGACAACAACAGGAGGAGATCTCCTGATCATTTTCTTGAAAATTCTGCCGAAATGGGTTGTATTTTACAGGGTGACTACATTGAGTTGAACGATCTTGTTGATCCAGGATCCCAATCTTCAAGTTCTGCGAATTCAAGCTGTTTGACTATCACATCAGAGGACTATTTCGACTCGATGGCTCTGTTACAGGAACTAGATGATGTGGTAATGGATCA
Source organism: Centrapalus pauciflorus (assembly GCA_020465985.1). Lineage (NCBI taxonomy): Eukaryota > Viridiplantae > Streptophyta > Magnoliopsida > Asterales > Asteraceae > Centrapalus > Centrapalus pauciflorus. The sequence goes on from JAANYP010000049.1 coordinate 381,069, forward strand.
GAAGATGAAAGAATCGAGTGTCATGTTCAATCTTTCTGCACCCGTAAAGTCAAAAGAAATCGTCATATGCCCCGATACTATTGGTATGCCCTTTTTCTGGAAACTTTTGTTCTCTTGATTCTGTCTAGCATGTGCTTATTGTTACAATTATAAACAGTGCCTCTTAGAAACGAGAAAGACCCCTCGAAAGTGGACACTACGAACATAAGCACTTCTAATGGCATTTGCACAACTTCTTTGGGTAGTTCTGTACATCCATCTGGAGAGGAAAGAAAGGAGCGTGCTGGTAGAACGAAAAGGCAAAAAATGATGAAGTATTTACGTTGCTTGACATTTTGAGTCGTTGCTTGCGAAACAAGTAACGTATTCTTTAGAAATGAGGTCTGGTTTTTTTAAATACTGGATGCTAGAACAGAACAGGGGCAAGATCTTTAATTTATGTTGGAAGATAGATGTATATGTTTATAAATAGTAACATGTAAATAGAGTGAATTCAGTGATTACATGTGGTAACTTTTCATGTTCGATACTTCTATGAAATGGTGAATTCTTATTCAGATAGATTTTGGAAATTTATGTATGTTTTTATAATTTGTGACTGATGCATTTGTAACAATGGTTATGGGCATTGTGGCTTTCGAGTTTAAGACCATAATGCAATGGACTCTATGTTTTATATCAGACTAGCACTATGTTTGGTACAAAGAATTAAAGATAGAAATGGAAGTAAGAGGAATTCCCATGTTAACAAATATGGGAATTACTCTTATTTCCATTTCTCTATTTTTAATTCTTTGTACCAAACGCCCCCTAGGTTTGTTAACATAGCTGGGGAAAGGCCGGCTATTGAGCGGTTCAATGTGTGCAATGTTACAGAGCCCCACTTGTTTTGGGCCTCGAATTTCATTAGCAATCATAATTTAATTATCATAGTCTTGGAACTGTTAAGTTATAAAAATTTCAATTGTTTTTTATATTCCATAATATGTATATGAATAAAGGCATTTAGGAGCTTATAAATCGTCATTGACTCGTTTTTAGATTAGTTTAGTACTAAGCATTTTGCATTATTTTTCTCAAACCACGTATCTGTGAATTGTTTGTTTTATAGTATTAATAAAATTTTTACACATATTAAAGTATTCATAATTAAGGGTCTACTTATAATTATATGCACAGGGTCATCTAAATTCACGGGACGTCCATCACTATAAATAATTGAGTTTCCAAAACTTTGGAGGCATTGTACAATTGAACATTTTGCATGCCATTTTTACGGATCATGTTCTCCGAATATATTCATGATTGGTATATAACTGATATATGTCTTAAGGGTAAAGTTGTAAACTCAATCATTTCGCCATGCATGCTTCAACATTTCGAGTTGAAACAGAAATTAATATAGGGAAAATGGCATGTAATAGCTGTGAAGTTTCGACTTTGTACCGATTTATGTACTAAACTTTTTTTGTGCACATTTGGTAGTCAAAGTTTCAATTTTGTTCCATTTTGGTAGTTGGTCGACCTGGTAACCGGTTTCATCCGGTTGCAACGCCTACGTGGACCATTTTTAAATGACGTGTCAACCCGTTTTGATTCTTTACCCGGTTTTTCCTACGTGGCGGATCCGTTTTTTACTATTACCCGGTTTATACCCGGTTATAACCCAACCCGGTTCCTTAATTACATCTCCCCAACCGGGTAATAGTAAAAAACGGATCCGCCACGTAGGAAAAACCGGGTAAAGAATCAAAACGGGTTGACACGTCATTTAAAAATGGTCCACGTAGGCGTTGCAACCGGATGAAACCGGTTACCAGGTCGACCAACTACCAAAATGGAACAAAATTGAAACTTTGACTACCAAATGTGCACAAAAAAAAGTTTAGTACATAAATCGGTACAAAGTCGAAACTTCACAGCTATTACATGCCATTTTCCCATTAATATATACATTAAACATTTCAACTTTGTTCAATTGTTGAAACAGAAATTAAAATCTATACTTCTATACTATATATAATAAGAAAACCACTTGTAGTTTCTGAACCATTAGATGGAAAGAAATCAATGGTCCAGATTAATGACAACTCATAATTATTTATGAAATGTCTCTTATACCCTTAATTAAAATCAATAATTATACATATGCCATTTTTTAAATTCATTTTCCAAATTTACTACCTTAACTTAATTACATTAAATTTTGATTTTAATTTTTTCATTAATGAATTAATATTAAATTAATGTTTACCTAAAATAAATAGGGATAATTACTAAAATAGCCAAATCTCACACCTTTATTCACTTTTTAGCCATTTTATATACATTTTACCAAAATAGCCACAATTTACGTGACCACATTTACGTGATAGCCACAAATTACGTGATTTGTACTTTTTTTCATTTTTTAATGCATTACGCTACAAAATGTGTTTGGTCACGTAAATTGTTGTACTTTACGTGACCATTTTTAAAATTGTGACAAGACATCCCACCAAACATTCATGGGGAAGGAGCAAAAATGGTCACGCAAAGTACAACAATTTACATGACCAGACACCTTTTGTAACGTAATGCATTAAAAAATGAAAGAAAGTACAAATCACGTAAATGTGGTAACGTAAAGTGTGACTATTTTGGTAAAATGTATATAAAGTGGCTAAAAAGTGAATAGACATGTAAGAAATGGAAAATTTTTTAGAAATAATCAAACTTTTCAAAAAACTTTTAAAACTAATCGGTTTTTTTTTTTTTTACAAAAGTAATCACGCCGGGGTTGGGAACCCCGGCTCAATCAAATTCTGTCGAAGCTGTTGGCTGACTCAGCTAACCCGTGATCAACGTTTAACGACAAAGCTTACCGACCCGTGAACAAGAAAAGGACAAAATGTGATGTGACCGGACATGGCAGCTTCAGGCCGCTCTTGGCAGCTGCGGTCTGACAAGGCCGCTCTTGGCAGCTGCGTGGTGTCAGGACCCGGCCCGTATCCGCATGATGACCCGGTGATATCGTCTCTATATATACCGCTTCCATTTCACAGAAATATCACACCAACATATCATTCTATAACCTCTACTCTTTTTCTACTCTTTTTCTTCAAATAACCTCTACTCTATAAATATTCTACTCTTTTCTTCAAATAATCTCTACTCTATAAATATTCTACTCTTTTCTTCAAAAATTTTATTTTTTTTATACTCCCGAATATTCTAGTTTTTATAAAAATAGTCTAAATTTTATGAATAGTTTTTCTAAATTTTTCACTTTCAAAAAATAATATAGAAATATTCTAGTTTTTTTAAAACCTTTTATAATTTTACAATATCGGTATTTTAAATATTTAAAGTTATTATATTTTAACTTTAAAATTTTTATTAAAAATGTCTCAACAAATATTTCCCGGTCCGAACAACCCTGAATTATTATTTTTGTGGGATCAGCATCGAGCTTGGCAAAATTTCAATAACGCTGATCCAAATAATAATAAAGAGTTGAATACCAGGAGGTCGGACCAAACCTTTTGGAACTATATCAACGACCATCCAATCCGTGAAGATGTATTGGTCCAAATAAAAGCCGCCGGATTTGGTGGAGTGTTGGCCTTGGGATACCTAAAGGTTGATCATCATTTGATCACCGCAATGGTAGAAAGGTGGCGTCCCGAGACACACACATTTCATCTTCCGATCGGTGAGGCCACAGTCACGTTACAAGACGTACAAGTCTTGTGGGGTCTGCCGGTCGATGGTATGGTTCTTACTGGTATAGATACTTTTTCACGTGAACAATTAAATACAATTTGTGCAAATTGTTTAGGTTTTACGCCCGATCCCGGGTGTTTAAAAGGTTTTCAAATAAAGTTAGCTAGAGTATTAGATGAAATAATGTCCTCATTGGTGAATCCGACACAACTACAAATTGAACAAAGGGCTCGTTGTGTCATTCTCCATCTTATCGGGGGAACAATTTTTCCTGATTCTTCTGGCAGTAGGGTTTCGTTGCTGTACTTAACACATCTTACAGACCTTCAGACGTGCGATTTATATTCTTGGGGCAGTGCCGTTCTCGCATCTCTTTATAGAAACTTATGCAGAGCGACAGTGCCCTGAACAGCGGAGATTTATGGTCCGCTTGTGTTATTGCAATTATGGTGCTGGGAGAGAATTAAAACCACCTCCCCGCGAATTGTAAGAACAATGTATGATTTCTCAGAACCGTACGGTGCAAGGTATGTTTTGAAATATACTTTTAGAATTGTGTATGTAATGATTTACGTTGGAGTAATTTGACTATTTGTAGTATATATATAACAGGTGGCGAGCTGATTTAAGTTTTACCAACACGACAGCCCACTGTCTTGATGCAGCCCGACAACACTTGGCCAGCTTAACAAATGATTTGGTAAGTACATACAAAATCCGTTAGTAAACATTAATTTCGATGCAATTGTTTAGTTATTATTATTGTTGTTGTATTTGTAATACTAGTCGATATAACCATAACGGTGGTGTCTAGGATAGTCACGTTCGGGTCGGGGTTGTTGGATTTTCCGAAAGATTATAAATCGAAAGGATCCTGCCCCCCCCCCCCCAACTGACATGACTGGCCACTGTTTTTGGTAGTCAAACGTATTACAATAATGTTAGTTAAACAACATATTTTTAATTATTTTAAAAAATTACAGTTCTCGTGGACGCCTTACGACCATGTCATGGATCTTCTTCCCGATTCATGTAAGATTGGACAGAACTCGTGGCGGTGTGAAACGTTTTTGGTTTTTTGGGAAATTGTTGAGGCTCATTTACCCAGTCGGGTGATGAGACAGTTTAGAATGTATCAGCCAATCCCGACAAACCTTTTAATCACACCGCAAGAGCATAAAAGGTTACATGGTTGTAAAAAGGGTGGTAGACGCCCCACCAACTGGCACGCGAAACATCAACAATATATCGATGAGTGGCACAATCGTGATAATAGAGTTGTGAACGGGGAGATCACAGATAGCTTCATTGCCACCACCGATTATATGAACTGGTATTGGGAACGCACAGTCGTACATATCGTGCACCCATTTAGACCACAACGACAGGGGTTTCAGAACACAGCTGGACGTATGGAGATGCTGGTATGTAGATTTATGTTTCGTAAACTGCCAAATGATTTAATATAAATAATAACATTATTTAATCATTATTTTCAGATGGAGGGGATGACGCAGTTGCAACAAGGACAAGGACAGTGGGGTGCTGGAAACGAGGCATTCCAGCAAATTCCTCAACAGTATATGGAACATATCAATGCTACTGATCGTTTTTCCATACTACCGAGGCATTTATCGGAATTGCCCGCACATGTCCCTGATGGTCCTCATTACTTTACTGAAACTGCTACGCGTCGGGGTCGAAGACAAAGTCAACCTACTGGTGGTCAGGCCGCAGTTGATGAAGCTGGCCCATCTAACTATGCTGGACAAGATTTTGCATCTGTGTTTGAACAAGGTGGTCCGTCTAACTTTGCTGCACCAAGTGGTTCATTCAATTATCATGAAGGGGGTAGTGCTAGCTATCACGAAGATACTACATCAAGCTCCCTACACTTGGGATTAGGACGGGCGTCTTCGTCGTCGTCATCGAGTTACAGACCGGTGCGAATGAACGAAGATTACTATCAACCACAAATGCCAGATGCAGTACAGTCTCAGCATATGTATACCCCAGTAGACTCCCAACCTCCAATCCAAACGAACATGTTCAGTCCTTATTTAATTGAAAACCCTTTTTATTCTCCTTTAATGCATCCACCAACGAGAGCCAATGACGTTGTTCCGTACATGAGGGATTCGCCAATATATTCCAACGACTCACATGGTATCCTCCCTTTGGAACAACATCAAATGTCTCAACAAGGCTCTCCATCAACGGATGATGCACCACATGAGGATGACGTTGCCCCGCGTCGAGGCAATAGGCAAAGAAGGCAACGACGATGTGGGACTGAACACTATCACCAGCATCCCCATTAAATATTGTAACCGATATGTAACAAGTTGTATAAATTAATTGATTATTATTACTTGATTAAACTGTTGCAAGTATTTGATATCATCATGTTTATGTACATTGCTCAAACAATGTTGCCTAAAATTATTACTAAAAAATTGTTCCATTTAAATTAATAAGTTAAAACGACGTATACTATAATCGATCTATGTATGAAGTTTCAAAAACCTTTTAACTTACAAAACAGTGATCGAATTTACATGTTATAATATCAAATATTTTTACTTCTGACACTTGTAATCATATGACACCTTTTATTCTAATTCTTGGATGATATATATAGATGCATGTGAAACATATATTTGCGCAATAATAGTATCACTTTTAACACATATTATTTAAAATAACATGTTTATTATTTAAGAGTTGCACCGTCACATAAAGATACAACATTCATTACTTAAACAAAGTACAATAACAACATGGAGGAAATTCAACAAAGAACTAGTGATACTATTTTTTCATTTTTTCAATCCAGCTAGTTCTTTGTTTGATGTTTGACTCATAAACTTTAACTTCATCTTCTAATTCTTGTAATTTTTTATAATCATTTATCTGAGCATCCAAAACCTGTTTCACATTTTGTTGACATTCTTGCTTCAGTTGGGTAATAGTTTCCTTCCTTTCCGACATCATTAGTTTAAAACGGCGAATATGTCGGCATAATTCAGCTGCTGCATTCCAATCAGCTTCGTTTTCAGCTTCGAGATGCTGAATTGTTTGTTGCATATGTGTTGGCATGTTCCGCCCCTGAAAATCGGCATTCGCTCTCTCAATCCAGCCTACTCTTTCATTTCTTCTAGCCTCTAATACTTCATACTCATCAAGTAGTTTGTTCCTTTCAGTAAAATTATTGTAGTTTTCCTCTTCTAGCTGACTTACTTTTTGCTCGCATTCGGCTCGAAGACGTTTCATGGTGTCCCTCTTCTCATTAATCGAGCTTTGCCAGTCTTTACGTATTCCGACCGTATCGAAAAGCAAGCAACGATCTCTTTGATTCAAGTCTTTCAGCTCTTGAATGGAAAGTTGTAAGAAATCGGGCAAGTTTGATGAGCTATTTTGACTTTTGTTGCTTGTTTCACCGGTGTGTTTCGACATTTTTTTGCTGAGTATTTAAATTAGTGATTTTACAAATCTCAGGATGTGTTGAAACGTTTCGAATGATTCGTATTTATAAAGGATATCAGAACGTGGTTGTGCAGTGCGTGACACTGTAGATCGTCAGAACGTGGTTGTGCAGTGCGTGACACTGTAGCGCGTCAGAACGTGGTTGTGCAGTGCGTGACACTGTAGCGCGTCAGAACGTGGTTGTGCAGTGCGGCACACTGTAGATTGTCAGAACGTGGATGTGCAGTGCGTGACACTGTAGATCGTCAGAACGTGGTTGTGCAGTGCGTGACACTGTAGCGCGTCAGAAGTAGGCATGTAGGCCACTTTTGTCATTTTATGTGAAGTGCGCGAAAGTGAGTTGATTCCAACTTTGAGGTTCAATAAGTGTGCCCACGAGCAAAACAAATTGCATAACATTTATATGGGTACTTAGTACGTTGTATGGACTTATAAGATGTGTAAGGTGTCGATCACAAAAGCGTCCGCAAACACCATTTTTCGTGTGCCAAAGTAGGCATGTAGGCCACTTTTGTCATTTTATGTGAAGTGCGCGAAAGTGAGTTGATGCCAACTTTGAGGTTCAATAAGTGTGCCCACGAGCAAAACAAATTGCATAACATTTATATGGGTACTTAGTACGTTGTATGGACTTATAAGATATTTAAGGTGTCGATCACAAAAGCGTCCGCAAACACCATTTTTCGTGTGCCAAAGTAGGCATGTAGGCCACTTTTGTCATTTTATGTGAAGTGCGCGAAAGTGAGTTGATGCCAACTTTGAGGTTCAATAAGTGTGCCCACGAGCAAAACAAATTGAATAACATTTATATGGGTACTTAGTACGTTGTATGGACTTATAAGATATGTAAGCTGTCGATCACAAAAGCGTCCGCAAACACCATTTTTCGTGTGCCAAAGTAGGCATGTAGGCCACTTTTGTCATTTTATGTGAAGTGCGCGAAAGTGAGTTGATGCCAACTTTGAGGTTCAATAAGTGTGCCCACGAGCAAAAATAATTGCATAACATTTATATGGGTACTTAGTACGTTGTATGGACTTATAAGATATGTAAGCTGTCGATCACAAAAGCGTCCGCAAACACCATTTTTCGTGTGCCAAAGTAGGCATGTAGGCCACTTTTGTCATTTTATGTGAAGTGCGCGAAAGTGAGTTGATGCCAACTTTGAGGTTGAATAAGTGTGCCCACGAGCAAAAATAATTGCATAACATTTATATGGGTACTTAGTACGTTGTATGGACTTATAAGATATGTAAGCTGTCGATCACAAAAGCGTCCGCAAACACCATTTTTCGTGTGCCAAAGTAGGCATGTAGGCCACTTTTGTCATTTTATGTGAAGTGCGCGAAAGTGAATTGATGCCAACTTTGAGGTTCAATAAGTGTGCCCATGAGCAAAACAAATTGCATAACATTTATATGGGTACTTAGTACGTTGTATGGACTTATAAGATATGTCACAAAAGCGTCCGCAAACACCATTTTTCGTGTGCCAAAGTAGGCATGTAGGCCACTTTTGTCATTTTATGTGACACTGTAGCGCGTCAGAACGTGGTTGTGCAGTGCGGCACACTGTAGCGCGTCAGAACGTGGTTGTGCAGTGCGGCACACTGTAGCGCGTCAGTTTGTGTATAAATAGGAGATGTAGAAAACGTCGAATATCACCACAAACTTTCTAACACATCACCACAAATATAGAATATTTTCATCTAACAATTTTTCTAACAATGTCGTTCATTGTTAACTTATATTGGGGGGTGAAGTTAATTTTGTAGACGGAGTTGTATACACTGATCCTGAAACAAATTTCACTTCGATTGTCGTTCGACAAAAATTCACATTCAAAGACTTTCAAGATTTGGTATATCAACATGTTCAAGTGTCTCCCTCAAGATTTAAGTTTACTTTACTTCTGATGTACTTGTTCAATGGACGAGAAACCATTTCTCAGATTGTTAGCGATGATAGCCTCGAGACAATGTACTATCTCGCTGGTCTTGAGCATCAATATCTCGGCCACATTAATGTTAAATTGGAGGAAATCATCGATTCTCATCCACATTCTCATCCACAAAACCTTCTTCATCAGTTTCAACAATTTTCCGTCTCCGAAGAAAGGAACGTAGGCGGATACGAAGGAGACCAGGCACCTGGGCCGTCTAACTTTGCTCACTATGATTATAGTGAACATCCGACGACTTCCCTACGTGGTACAGAAAAAGAAGGAACGGCTACGTGTGGCGGTCTTGAAGTTGGAGAGGACGATGATTGTAGCTCAGAGCAATCTCCAGAGGAAGAAGAATCACCTGGCGTTGATAGCGATGAAGATGACAACGATGAAGAAGATGACGTACCAGAAGGATACAATTTCACTACGACGGCAGGTACCGCCACCTCTGTTGGTGGTCACAATTCGACTTCTGAATCCCTTCCCGAGTGGGCCGAAGATGAGGATCTAGATATGTGGAGCCCTGCGAGTAACGTTATACGATGCGGGATGTACTTCAAAGGTAAAAAAGAGTTGGATCATGCTGTTAGATTATGGAACGTAGCACGGGGGAGAGAAATAATAGTGGTGGATAGTACCACCAAACTCTTCAAAGCAAAGTGTTACACAACGCATGAGGATTACAGAAGACATCCTAACGAACCGGAATGCAAATGGTTGGTTCGTGCTTCGAAGGACAGAAAGACTCAATTGTGGCATATTTACAAATGGGTTGATGGACACAATTGTTATGGGTCTGTCGTTCGAAACAACAACAGGAGCCTGAAGTCTCGTGACATCGCTTCTCATGTCACATAGTTTGTGACACAAGACGTGGCATTTCCGGTGAAGCAGGTGCGGGCACATATAAAGTCATTGCTTGCTGTTGATATCACCTATCAGAAGGCCTGGTTTGGAAGAAGAAAAGCTATTGAAACTGTGTATGGCAGTTGGGAGTCAAACTTTGAGGAGCTGCCTAAATACGTTGCTGCCTTACAGAGCTCTAACTCTGGCACAATTGTTGAATGGTTGCATCATCCTAGTGGGTCCTCCAATAGCTGTACGTTTAAGTATGTGTTTTGGGCGTTTGGACATGCTACTGAAGCGTTCAAACGGTGCCATCGGGTTGTGTGTGTAGATGGAACCCATCTGCGGGGTTCTTACAGGGGGAAATTGTTGACGGCAGTGACAAAGGACGCAAACAATCACGTCCTTCCACTAGCATATGCCATAGTGGATGAAGAAACAAACGAAAGCTGGTCTTGGTTTCTTCAGGTATTCAGGCATTATGTTTTTGACTCACAACGTTCATTGTGTGTAATTTCAGACAGACATAAAGGAATTATACAAGCAATGACGACGTTGGACCAGTGGAAGGAGCCATTCGGCTATCACCGTTTTTGTCTACGTCATGTTCGAAGCAATCTGATGGCCAAATTCAAAAACTCTAGGCTTAAAAAACTTTGTTGGGGTATGGGAAGCACTACACAAAGAAGAAAATATGCATACTACGTCCAACAAATGAAAGCCATAGATGTTCAAGCATGAGACTACTTGAAAGCAATTGGCACAAGCAAGTGGTCTCTGCTACATGATAACGGTCATCGTCGTTGGGGTAACCTTACGACAAACATTGCTGAGTGCATGAATAATGCTTTATGGCATGCAAGGCTTCTACCAATCAAAGCGTGTATCGATTATACGTTTCACAAGGCCGTTGAGCATTTTAGAAAGCACTCGGAGATTGCGATGAACTGTCAGACACCGTTGCCCCCAAGAATGTGGAAACTATTCACTATGCGTGAGAGACATGCGCTAGAACACACTGTTGAAGAGTTTCACCACATTGAGGGCACATACAATGTTCTATCCAGGCTGAGCACAAATGACAGGGGCGGAAACGACTACACTGTCAATTACCTAAAGCGTGAATGCAGTTGTGGGAAATGGCAAATGACAAGATTTCCGTGCTCCCATGCGATTGCTGTTAGTCGCCATAGGGGAGATGATGTCACTACTTGCATTCACAAGGTTTACTGGACAGAGACATATCGAAGACAGTATAGAGCTGGCTTTTCACCCCTGCCACATAAAGCACACTGGATAGATCCTGGATGGCAGATACAAGCAGATCGGTCTAGGCTTACGAGTTCAAGAGGCAGAAGACGCGGCCGCAGAATACGTAACGAAATGGACGTTCGCCCCCCTGATGAACCACGTATCAGAAAATGCTCGATTTGCCACCAACCCGGTCACAACCGCACAAGATGTCCAAACGGTCAACAAATATACAATTAGATGTATTATAAGTGGATGATTTTTTGTATGTATGTCGTATTGAGATTATATAATATGAATATAAGTATTTTATTAAAATTTTGTGCCCAATTGAATCCTTTTTATGTATGACTTATTGGAAAATAATATGAATTTTGGATGTATTAAAGTTCCATGTCCAATTTAATTAATATTATGTATGTCCAAACGGTCAACAAATCTACAAATAGATGTATTAAAGTTCAGTGCCCAATTTAATTTTTCCAATGTAAGTATTTCGTATTGGAAAAATAATATGAATTTTTACCATGTCAGAACGTGGTTGTGCAGTGCGTCACACTGTAGCGCGTCAGAACGTGGTTGTGCAGTGCGGCACACTGTAGCGCGTCAGAACGTGATTGTGCAGAGCGTAACAAATTACCGTTTATAAATACGCAAATTTCATTCAACAAACACACGAAAAACTCACTTTTTAAGCTTTACACATAACATCTAAAAGGAAATATGAGTAACCATTTCTGGCAAATTCGTTCAACAAATGAAGATCCAACTCTAACAAAGGAACAATTCGGTAAGTTTTTCTATTAATTTTATTATATGTTTAAAAGAATTCGCTACTAACAATATTCTACTGATCAGGCCACCTACCTGAGTTGTTTACAATTAAACTCCACACAGCTGGTTTTTTCACAGATTCCCTTAATAGAACCTACGAAAATGGTCATGTAGTATACGTCGACTGCGTTGACGTAACCGTAATATCAATTGAGTTTATGGAAGAAGTAATGACTGAGTTGGGATACGAAGCAACATGGGGATTATGGTATTACTGGAAATTACCAAGTTCTGATTTATCTACGGGTTTGCTTAATTTTAACTATGAGGATGATGTCAAAGAGTTTATAAAATATGTTGGTTCGTCCGAGGAGTTTGAATTTTATGTAACAAATCAAGAATTGCGTGAAAAAATATCTCCTGAATATCGTCGGAATAATAATCAATTTGTAAGCGGTAGTAGTATTAGGAGGCTTGAATTTTAAGAGTTATTTTATTTGTAAGCGGTAGCAGTAGTGGGAGACTTGAATTTAATTTCTTATCCATTTATGCAATTTTCATTAAAAGTTGCTTATCTTTGCGAGTTGTGTCAGGTTGTGTTACAATTTCAATTTGATTGAAAAGAATAGTAAACCATACTACTCGATGTCAACTCGTTCTGTTACCTGCAAGTGTGGGGATGCGGCTGTCATACAAACTTCGAACTCATCGATGCATGCTGGACGACAGTACTACTGTTGTGCGGCGAATGACTTCGTGAACGTGCCAGACAATCTAACTTGTGACTTCTTCAGATGGGCTGATGAACCAACCTTGAATAACCCGCAAAACATTTCAATCAACGAACGTCAAGCATATGACACAAACAATCGGAAAACGAGAAGGAACACATCAAACACTGTTACAACTCGTCGTTCACCGACAAGTTAAAATAAATTTACGTCCATATTATGTTTTAATTTAACTTATTAGTATGATTGAATATATTTTATATAATATAGTAAGAATATAAGATTTGTTTCGTATATTTATCGCACTTGAAATATAAAAGCATAATATCAATTAAATTGGTTACAAAATTGATATACATTGAATTGCTTATTATTATTCGTATAATTGTTAATAATATTGGTATGTCTAAAAACTAGTTTATATAAATTTAATTTCAGTTTTTTTGGTTAATTGTTGTTTTACTAATAACATTTGAAAATACTAGTAACCGAAATAAAAAACTAATAACCGAAAATAATAGTAATGGAAAATATATAGGAATAGTTATTACAAGTTAAAAAATAAAATAAAAATGAATCATCCCGGCTCTCCCAACCCCGGCGTGATTAAGCCGGTGAAAAAATATTAATTGATCAAGCCAGGGGTCCCAACCCCGGCGTAATGATCAAGCCTCGCCACCTCAGCCAACAGCTTCGACAGAATTTGATTGAGCCGGGGTTCCCAACCCCGGCGTGATTACTTTTGTAAAAAAAAAAAAAAAGCGATTAGTTTTAAAAGTTTTTTGAAAAGTTTGATTATTTCTAAAAAATTTTCGTAAGAAATGGCTATTTTTGTAATTATCCCAAATAAATATGTGTCATTATTATCCTTAATGATCATAGTTAAATTCAAATATAAAAATTTGGATTTAAATGTAGAAGTGTAGTTAATAAAGTTAAAAAATTTTTGTTAATTATTTTGCTAACAAGATTTAAAATTTAATTGATAAAACTTCAATTGTGAATATGATAAATTTTGATTGTTGATTTTCAGATATTCCATTTTTCAAAATATATACACATTCACAAAATTGAAGTTTTTTGTTTCTTACATTGATATTCCATATTTGAAGTTAATAAAAATTAAAATAAACATTTTTTGCAAACACATTTTATTCGTTTTTAATAATAAAATATAATAATATTTTTTTATTTAATATCAAACAACTAAGTATTTTTTTTATCTTTAATTTAACTAGCTTTCAATTTTTATTTATTTTAATTATATATAAATTTTATAATAATTTATTAAAATATTAAAAAATATGTATTTTCTAAATCAACCCATGTAATACATGGGTTGATTAACCTATATATTATAATGAAACAAAACAATTCATGTCACATGTCACTTCTACAATACAAGAAAATTTTATTTTTCCATCTCTTTTTCGAAATTTAACACCTTAACTTAATTGCATTAAATTTTGACTTTATTTTTTTCATTAATTAATTAGTAATACATTAGATTTTGTAACATTTAAAATTAATGTTTACCTAAAAATAAATATCTATCATTATTATCCATAATAATCATAATTAGATCCAAATGTAATAATTGAATTAGTTGTGGAAATTATTATTATTATGTATAATAAAAGAAAACATCAAATGTCACGTGGCACCTTTACGTTCACCAAAAAGATAATTACAACTTATAAAAACTAAAAGATAAATACAATTTAATATTTTTAAGAAAGATAAATTATACTCTATTTTTTAATCTGTAAATAATAAAAAATAAACACAATTATTATTTTTTTATGTTTTTATTTTTACTCATATACATTTTATATAAATAAATTTAATTAAAAATATCCACGTAATACGTGGGTTATAAACTAGTATATATTAAAACATTTGAAAGCAACTTTAAGTTATGGTTAACATTACCATTCTTCAAAAGAAGATTTACTTTCTAGAACCATGACCGAGTCAGTGAGTTGGACCACCTAAAATATGTTGATTCATTGAATATAACTATAGTTTACACTTTAGAGTTTGGTAAGGTTTGCAATAATTAATTAATTAAAGATGCCTTTTAGCTTCTGAAACCCAATCTTTTATTGGTTATACTGGTTTATAAACCCATATATAACATGTGTATAAATTTAAAATTTTAATTTTATTAATCGTGTAGGATAATTTTTAAAAATATTTTTTATCAAATTTATAATATCTATCTATGTAATAAATATAAATATAAATATAAATATATAAAAAGAGTTATCATTCAAATTCAAATTTGAGTTTTATATTAGATAAGATTTAGATTTGATTAGATATTATTTAAATTATTATTTATATGGATTAATTGTAAATTTAAAAATATAATATC
The DNA here is from genome assembly GCA_020465985.1 of Centrapalus pauciflorus. Taxonomy (NCBI): domain Eukaryota; kingdom Viridiplantae; phylum Streptophyta; class Magnoliopsida; order Asterales; family Asteraceae; genus Centrapalus; species Centrapalus pauciflorus. The sequence continues at coordinate 396,186 of JAANYP010000049.1, forward strand.
CAAATGGCGGTAGGAGGTGATGCCACGTGTCAATAACAAATGACGACACGTGACAAAATAGTTACTGTTTCAATAGTGTTTATACATTAACCAGGACGTTCCTATGTATATTGAGGGTCCCCTCACTAATAACATTGTTCTAGTGCAGTTCTTATAAAAAGAATTTCATTTGTTTTATTCATGATTTTTAAGAGTTTTATTATAAAAAATCAACATGTTTTCATTGTTTTTGTGTCCGTCCCTCAATTTTATTTTATTTTATCCATAAAAGTACTCAAATTAAAATTTTTATTCTAGTTTTATGAAATTTGACTATTAAAGTCCGGTTATATTTATTAAACCAGGTTTTTAAAAACTAAAAAATCGGGTTCTGATAGTCAAATTTCACTAAACCAAAAATAAAAAGTTAACTTAAGGACTTTTCTGAAAAAAATAACATGGAGGGACGAAACGTAAAAAAACGTGAAAACATGTTGGGTTTTTTCATAATAAACCATTTTTAAATGTGCAACTTGTATTATTTTAATATCGATTGCTTTTTTTAAAAAATGATATATGACTTCAAATCAAACAAATAAATTTATAATTATAACACCTAAACAAGTAATAATTAATAATCAAACAAAACTAAATACGATTTTTGATCCAATGACCTAACCCAAAGTCTCAATACCCTTAACCCAATAAGAGTTACATAATTAACCCCGGTGTCCACCGAAAGATGTATCTTTAATCTTTATAATTTTAAATCTTATAATTTTGGTTTTTCCATAGAATCTAAGTTGCGTTTGGTAGAGAGGATTGAATATAAAGGAAATGAAGACAAATTACAAGTTAGGATACTTGAATTACATATATAAATTCTTTAAGAATTTTCAAGTTGGATCAATAAATAGGTTAAAAATATATTCTTTCACTCAAACAATGATAGAGAATTAAGTATAAACTAAAATTAGAGAAAGAAAATTACAACCACTATATGGTTATTGCATTTCTAAATTTGATAGTATAAAAAACCATTGATTATACTTGATCCTTTTCTCTACGATTCTCTTTACCAAACGCAATGGTTTATAATTTTGTGGTGAAATTTTATTTTTTATGAAGTATTGACTATTGTGTATTACTAACTAATTTATAATGAAAATGTGAAATGTTTGTTTTTAAAATTATAATTGTAGATTTTGTAATTAGCTACTTCATTATTGATAGGAAGATTTTAAAAAATGAAATTATTGAAAAATAGTAGTAACAATAGACAATCTTCAAACTTTGAGGAAACGAAACTAACGAATTTGAGAACATTACACAATCACAACGAGTAACATTTTAAATTATCTTTCTTAATTAATTACATTTTTATTCATAATTATTCAGTTTATGCTATTTTTTTATTAAATATGCTCAATTGTAGGTCTGACCCGACGAATCTAATCAATTGAATATGCAAACTAGAAACGACACTAAAACATATGCAACAGGTGAACCCAAAACCTGGGTCTACAACTAGTTGTTAACCAAACACCCTTGTTGAAGACGAAACCTTTTCAATCAATACCAAAAATCCACTAAGCAAATGCACCCTAAGCTTGGCCCTGATCATAGTGGATGACTTTTTAATTCAGGGTGTGTTTAGCAATCGAGAAATTTTGGTTTGAAATTCTTAATAAAATTTAATACATGTTTGTTTTTAAGAAAACACATTTTAAACATGAGGATGTCTTATGAATATTTATTTCCTTTTCATTTCTTCACACTTCTTTCTCCCATTTTAGAGATGAGATTGGGGTGACTAGATTTAAAACAAAAGACGCCGAAAAGTGAAAATTAAAAGATGAAAACATACAAAATAATGGAATTGAACCGTTTTCAAGAAACACTTGTTTTCAACAAAAATTTTCGCTGGAAATATTTCAACTAAACAAGTCTTTGTAAAATTCTTGTCGTTGTTGTTTGTATTGAGTTTTTGATGAGTGTACAACTTGTGTTCTTCAAAAATTGACTACTTTTTTAGAGGGTTTATTATGAAAAAAACCAACATGTTTTCATGTTTTTTGTGTTTTCGTCCTTCCATGTTATTTATCTCCATAAAAACCTCAAGTTGTTTTTTTTTTTTTTTGGTTTATTGAAATTTGGACATCAGACATTGGTTATAATTTGTGAACCGGGTTTTAAAAAATTGAAAAACCGGGTTCCAATGTCCAAATTTCACTAAACCAAAAAGAAAATTATAACTTGAGGACTTTTATGGAAAAAAATAACATGGAGGGACGAAAATGCAAAAAAACATGATAACATGTTGCTTTTTTTTTTCATAATAAACCCTTTTTTAAAAAATAATCTTAGAAAAAAGATATATGATTTCAAATCAAACAAATAGTATAATGTCTTAATAAGTAATTAAGATAACCAAACAAAATTAAAAACCAATTTTTTACCCAATAATTAAACCAAAAAGCCCAATACCCTTGACCCATTAACACTTATTATAGCCAATTAATCCCAAGACAGTCACACCCACGTTTCGCTACGGGAAAATAGAGTTTTATGATGCATTTAGTTGATGGAAAATTGATATTTGTTTTCACTTTCACTTTTCCAGAATTTGTTTTCATTATTACGTTTCTAGAAAATTAGGAGAAAATTTTGAAAACGTGTTCACCACGTCCCTTGTTTTCACTTTTGAAAATTAGAAAAATGGTTGAAAACTCCTTTAATGCATTTTCCAATTTCTATTATAAATTTAGAAAATGAAAACATTTAGAAAATGACAAAAAAATTAAAATAATGTCAAACTAAACATGTTTTCAATTAAGCCCTGTTTTCGTTGAAAACAAAAACAGAAAACCGACTTGTTTTCGTCAACTAAACGCAGCCTTAGATTTTCATATAATTTGCAAATCTTTTGAGGTAAGAGAGATATATGAACAAACAGATACATAGATATTAGTTATATTTTAATTATAAAGTAATTTATTAGAATATTGTATTGTGCATTTGAATAATATAGTATTTTTCATGCAATTAAACATAACATAATAGTTTCAAAAGATAACTCCAAGCACATGTATAATTAAAATCATAAATTTAAATGTGTACAAAAATTTTGTAATAATAAATGCAAAAAGAGGCCTAAACCAAAAATTATTTAAATAAATGTGTTAAATAAAACATAACACAAAGATAATGGTATATTATGAAAAATTTAAAATAAAAAAAACCAACCAATCATGGTTGGCCAAGGGTGAAACTTGGTGGCGCCCACGTTTTGGTACAGGAGGATAGAGTTTTAGATTTTTATATAATTTGCAAGTCTTTTGATTTAACATAAATATATGCACGTGTAGATACATTGATATTAGTTATATTTTACTTATAAAACAATTTCATTAGAATCTTGTATCGTGCATTTGAATAATAAAGTCTTTTTCATACGATAAAACATAACGAAATAGTTTCAAAAGATAACTTCAAACATATGTATAATTAAAATCATAATTTTAAATGTGTAAGAATTTTTTGTAATAATAAATGTTAAAAGAGGCCTAAACGAAAAATTATTAAAATAAATGTGTTAAATAAAAGATAACACACACATAAAGATATAATATGAAAAATTTAAAAAACACCAACCAATGATTGGCCACGTGTTACAAATCCATTGGACAAAACCATTTGTTAAATGCGTGTTCAGTTATATTAATTTGATAGAATCTATAGTGTATATGATTATGGTGAAATTTTAATTATGAATTTTTATTGTTTATTACTTATGAACTATTTGAAAGGTTTATGATATTTTAACCTAATCAAAATGAGAGAGAGAGAGAGAGAGAGAGAGAGAGAGAGAGAGAGAGAGAGAGAGAGAGAGAGAGAGAGAGAGCCATGTGAACCGCTTCTTCTGCATGAAGGGGTTTAAATATGTGGCAAAAACCCCTTTTCAAAACCTTTGTCACAATGATAAAAACCCTTTAAAACGTTTGCCACATTGAAAAAAAACCCCATCTCGATCAAATTCTTGCTCTTATGTTTACTGTTAAGGGTTTGTCTTTATGAACTATAGTGTGTTGATAATTGATTTGTGATGAAAATATAAAATGTTAGTTTTTTAATTATATTTGTTAATTGTATGTTTTATAATCAAGTAATTAACTATTGATGGGAAGATTTTTAAAAATGAAATTATCAAAAAATAGTAGTGACAATAGACCATCTTTAAAAGCTTAAAGAAGTGAAACTAATGAATTTGAGAACATTAGGTTGCGTTTAGTTCACGAAAATTAGTTGGTTTTCAATTTCAGTTTTCATGTTATAGTTTTTAGAAAAAAAAAGGGTTTCTATGAAAAGTGAAAACTTTTTAGATGATGAAGTTTTTGTTTTAAGAAAAATAAGATGGGTGATTATTAAATAAAAAAAATAGGTTAGGTAATAGAAAAGTAAGAGAGAGAAAGAGAGTATTATAAAAAATATAGGGTAGGTAATAGAAAAGTAAGAGAGAGAATTTGAAAATTGGTATTTTAAAAAGTGAAATGAAAATTTATGAAATTGTTGTTAAATTAAACAAATTTTCATTTTTATTGAAAAGTGAGATGGAAATTTTAGAAATTTTCATAAACTAAACACACCCTTAGAGTGGAGGGAGTACCCATGTCGATGGCCTTCGGCTTTGCCAAATCCGCTTGAGGCCGGCGGGCACACCATCCCCGGACGGCCGGACCTCGGCCCCGACGAGTTCTAGCCCGTCCCGGCTCCCTCACACCGAAAGGCTTCGACCTTTTTTTTTGTTCTTTTTTACTTTTAACGGTCAAATGACCGTTTGATTATTAAATAAAAATCACCTAAATATACTTCACTCCAATTAAATCTTCACACCTTTCAATTTATACACTTTTTAATTTCTCTCTTTCAATCCAAATTCTCATACACCTCTCAACTTTATATTTTACTCTCATTTACGATTTTATTTTTTATTGTGATGGAACCGTATACGTATTCGTCGTCATTGTCATCATCTTTGGAGTCGTCGGAAGACGAATAACGTAATCAACAAGTCCTTGCAGCATTTTTACATGATACCTCTGCGCAATTTAATCAACCTAAACGAAGAATTGCAATTCAGAGAGACCGTACAACTGCAAATGAAAGTCTTGTGCGTGATTATTTTTCAGAAAATCCTCTCTATGGAGATGATATTTTCAGAAGAAGGTCTTGGATGCGCAAAGAACTATTCTTACGAATAGTTTACGATATGAAGCAAAATTTTAAAAGTTTTACCTTGCGATGGGATGTTCGAGGTAGAAGGGGATTTACTGCGTTACGAAAATGCACATCTGCTATTCGGCGACTCGCATATGGCATGGTGCCTGATTCGTTTGACGACTCTCTCTATATATGTCTGAAAGGACTTCGCGTGAAAGCTTGCAAGCATTCTGTAAGGGAATTATTCAACTGTACGGACGAAAATATTTGCGTAGACCGACTGAATTAGATGTTCATCATTTGTACGTGTCCCATGAAGCAAAACATGGATTTCGTGGAATGCTTGACAGCATCGATTGTACACATTGGGCATAGAGAAATTGCCCTATAGAATGGCGAGGTCAATACATGCGAGGCGATCACCAACATCCGACAATTATGCTGGAAGCGATTGCATCACAAGATTTATGGATTTGGCATACATTCTTTGGCGTCGCGGGTTCCAACAACGACATCAATGTGGTTAATCAACAGGGTCGTCCCTGAGGGTGTGCAGTAAGTGCAACCGCTCAGGGCCCAAGTTTGATAGGGCCTCATCGGAAAATTGACCATTGACCGGAAAAAAATGATGAAAAGCTAAAGTCTGCTTAAGTTTAATCACTGAGTCTCACGTCATTAACAAAAAAAAATGTGATTGTGAGGATTTCTGATTAGTAAAAATAAGTATATAGTAATGCCCTTTCAAATAAACATAGCTTTGAAATTAGTTATTTTGTTCGAGTCATATAAATGTATCTTATATCATTGCTTTAAATGTTATTTACACACACACACACACACACACACACACACACACACACACACACACACCAATTGCTAGACTACTAATAAATAATAGTTTTTATATAAATTCAAAAATTTTCACATTTTGAGGACCTACTATGTAATTATCGTACAGGACCGCCAAAATTCACGGGACAACCATGTTAATCAATCACCATTATTCAACGACGTTTTAAATGGGATCGCACCAGTTGTTCCTTTCGTTATTAACGGAACACAATACAAACATGAGTACTATCTCACGGACGGGATATACCCCGAGTGAGCGATTTGTGAAAGCTTTTTCGTGTCCAACCGATGACAAACGAAAAAGATTCAAAGGCAGCACAAGAGTCGGCAAGAAAAGACATTGAACGAGCTTTTGGTGTACTCAAAGCTCGTTTTGCATTAATAAACAACCCGCACGACCATGGCACCCACAAAAAATTAGACACATCATGTACGCTTGTGTCATCTTACACAATATGATTTTAGAAGACGAAGGCGTCGCGATATGTTCAATTCAAGAAACCGAGCTTCCATCCTATCAACATTCCGCTTCCAATGAAGTATATCAAAATACGTTATTGGAAATTCGTAATCGGGAAACAAACAATAACCTTCGATCATATCTCGTGGAACATACTGCAATTACCCAAATACCAAATTTAGACGGCTAGTTTGTATTTTTTTAAATGTTCATTCGTAATTTTAGTTTTTATTTATTGTTATGTATTCTTTTATTTTTAATTTGGTAATTTTTAATTTTTAGTTATGTAATTGTTTTAAATATTTATGAAATTAATTATTTTAGTTTTAATTGTTTTGTTAATTAAAATGAATTTATTTTAAAAAAATTAAGAAAGACAGAAATGTTTAGAAAAGTGAGTATTTTCAAGTTAGAAATGTGAGAAAGGTGAAGAGAGTAAATCTGACGTGACGCTGAGATGTACAAATTGTGGGGAGCGGGAAAGATTACAACTCCCTTCACCCTTACACAACCACCAACCAACAATGAGCAACTTTTTAACTTAAATATTTTTAATTAGTTACAATTTTGTTCATAACCATGTAGTTTATTTGATATTTTAATAATACTTATGCTATTTTTATTTAATATACTCAATTATAAGTCTGACTTGATCAATCTAATCTATTGAATTTTCAAACTGGTTATGCGATAAAAATTGTGCAATGGAGAACCTCGAAATCTAGGTCTGCCAATGTCTGTTAACCAAACACCCTTGTTAAAAATGAAACTTTTGCAATCAATGCCAAATGCACTAACCAAAAACCTTCTAAACTTGGTCCTGATAAATACAGATGACTTTTAATCCTAGGCTTCTTGTTCTTGTTGTTTATTTTGAGGTTTTTGGTCTAATCCAAATAGGCTTCAAGTATTTATCTTTCAGCGAAATTTGGTACGGTGAAATCGAGAAAATGGAATCACTGGTTTTACGAGGTTTTTTTCATCATGTAACGAGAGCTTTAATTCTTAATGAAAATGAGTAGAGATGAGTTTAGTTCTTTTTTACATGTCATTAGTTTAAAAAAAGGGGTTAATATTGAAAAACCCTATAAACTTTTCTCATTTTCACGATTAAGTCCCTAAACTTTTTTTCCGATTGTTTAAGTCCCTAAACTAATTTTGTATTATTCAAAATTATATATTTTTGACCGGCTACCAGATGAGTAGGTAAAACACAACCAGTAAAACAAAAAGTCTAGGTACTTAATCGTTAAAACATGTAAATATAGTGAGTTTTATGAATAAAACAAAAATAGTTAAGGAACTTAAACAATCAGAAAAAAAGTTTAGGGACTTAATCACAAAACTAAGAAAAGTTTATGGGGTTTTTTCGATATTAACCCTAAAATAAATTATAAACTTAAAGAATTTCATTTGTTATTATTCCACCGTAGTAAATACCCTCCAGTATGATATTTACGTTTTTTTGGAATTCTACGAGACAACAATATTTCTTGTTGACATATTGATTCGTTAACTTTTTTCCCAAACTAATATGATGAAAATTAAGTTACTAAAATTTTGTAATAATACTAACTAAAATATGTAATCAAATGATAGTTCAAAACTTCAAATCATCAAATTTGGCAATTTGCCTTGCCAGAATGCCAGCGTTTCCATTATTTTCTTTATCAACTTTCGTCGTTTTCCATACAACGGCCCAAATTAGAGCCCAACCATTTGAACAGCCCAAGTTCTTGCCATATCTTTATTTTGACTATAGAATTTTTGAAAGAAGTATTTGACTATTTGTGTTTTTGTAATATAGATTTTGTTAACAGCACCTTAGATGTCTTATAACAATCAAATATTTATATTGAATATACATCAAGTAAAATGCCACATTTATTTATAGAAAAGGGTTAAATACGTTCGAAGGTAATCTATTGTCACTGTTTTTTCAATTTGTTAACATACGAATTCTTTTTTTCTTATTTAAGGTAACATACTAATTTTTTTCTATTTAAGGTAACATACTAATTTTTTTCTATTTAAGGTAACATACTTTCCAAATCAAGGAAACTTTATCGGATTGAAAGATAAAAATTACTGACATAACAGTTTCTTTATCCGGTCATTAGTTTTTTTTTAATTTCTAACATTGCTTAATCATTTTCAAATTTGCTCAAAACAACAATGTATTATCAAAAAGTCCTTATAAATTGCACATAATAGTGCACGTCACATAACAGTTAAACTGACATTTCTGTAATAAAATGCTAAATGGACAAAAAAACTATCACGTCAATAACTTTTACATTTCAATCCGATACGATTACCTTGATTCAGAAAGTATGCTACCTTAAATAAATGAAAAAATTAGTATGTAACCCAAATTTAAAAAACAATGACAATAGATTTTCTTTTGACACAATTAACCCTATCGAAAAAGGTATATTAGAAACTATGTCCAAATATACAAGTTTTGAAGTATATAATATAAAAAATAAATAAAAAACTAACATAGGAATAATTTGTTACTCAGTAAAGTGCAATTGAGTATTTTTCATACTAGATTCAACTATTGCTTTTATTAATTTTAGTTTACTTTATTTTATATAAATATACATATATATATATATATATATATATATATATATATATATATATATATATATATATGTGTGTGTGTGTGTGTGTGTGTGTGTGTGTTAATAAACATTAAAAATTCGATATATTTGATGTTTAGATTTGTTAAATAATGTATAGTGTAGGGGTCTCCTTTGTAAATATGTACTCTATTTATTCTAATGAGATGAATGCAATACCCTATCAAGGGTTTCCACATATTCTAGCATGGTATCAGAGCTTGGGAAGAAGCTGTCAGAATGATATCATCTACATATAGTAAGAGGTAGATTATATCACGACCGTGATGATAAACGAAGAGAGAGCTGTCGGATTTGCTTGAATGGAAACCGAGGGAGGTAATGAAGACAGCGAAGCGATGAAACCAAGCACGGGGAGCTTGTTTGAGACCGTAGAGAGCTTTTCGTAGACGACACGACATGCTGTGGGTAGGAAGGATGAACATAACCAGGTGGTTGTTTCATGTAAACTTCCACTGATAGGTCGCCATTGAGAAAAGCGTTTTTAACATCAAGTTGATGAATCGGCCAGTTGAGAGAGATGGCAATGCTTAGGACCATCCTGATAGTGACGGGTTTGACAACAGGACTGAATGTCATCTCTTGTCTCTCGTCTGAGTCCAAAATGACTGACCTTGACGCTCTCTCCTTCTTTCTCGGGGTCTCCGCTATACGCTCCTCTTCGGGCCTTTTTCTGTCCCAATCAGTTTTTGCCCAAGAAATCATCTCTCGTGCTGGCATGGATACTTGTCATCCTTGTTCATCACCGGCTGAGACAAAGTCCAAACTACCATCCTCTGGCAAACCGGTCGATGATCCGACTCTTTATCGGAGTCTTGCGGGTGCGTTACAGTACCTCACGATCACTCGTCCGGAAATCGCATATCTGTACAGCAAATATGTCTGTATATGCATGATCCTCGCCAACCACATATGAATGCCCTTAAACGCATTCTTCGTTATGTGAAGGGTACTCTTACTCATGGTCTTTTTCTCCGCCCATCCTCTGTTAATCGTTTGGTTTGTTACACTGACGCTGATTGGGCCGATTGTCCTGAAACACGCCGGTCCACCTCTGGGTTCTGCATCTTCCTGGGTGACAATCTTGTGTCTTGGTCCTCTAAACGCCAACATGTTGTGTCCCGTTCAAGTGCCGAAGCTGAATATCGTGGTATTGCTAACGTTGTCGCCGAATCTGCCTGGCTTCGTAATCTTTTAATTGAGTTACATCTACCTCTTTCACGTGTCACAGTTGTCTTTTGTGATAATGTAAGTGTCATGTATCTAGCTAATAACCCAGTACAGCATCAACGAACCAAACATGTGGAAATTGACTTACACTTTGTAAGAGAACGTGTTGCTTTGGGGCAAGTGCGTGTGTCGCATGTGCCCTCCTCTCATCAGTTAGCAGATATATTTACTAAAGGTCTTCCCACACAGCTGTTTTTACAATTTAAGTCCAGTCTTAGCATTAGTCCTCCTCCAGCTACGACTGAGGGGGGTGTGTTAAATAATGTATAGTGTAGGGGTCTCCTTTGTAAATATGTACTCTATTTATTCTAATGAGATGAATGCAATACCCTATCAAGGGTTTCCACATATTCTAGCACGATTATGATGGTTTAGCAATTGGAGCCGTGAAACATGCAAACCTATGTCTTGGTTCCAATTTTAGGACAATCAATCCTTACAAATGATTGACCAAGTATGTGACATTCTAACAAATAGTAAGCGAGTAGTTGACTAAATGAAGAACAGTAAATACGCCACTCGGTTTTTTATCACTATTTTAATTCATCATAACTCATATAGTCATATGTTTCTCATTATAGATTTAGGAATGTTTGACACAACTTGCTTGTTGTTGAACTTTAAACTGGAGTTGGAGCTTTAAACTGGATCTGAAACTTTCAATTGGAACTTATATATGGAGATTGTAGTTGGAGCTTTTATTAATATATGTGTGTTTGGCAACGTAGCTGGAGCTGGTATGTGTAAAATGACAAGTGTATTAAGATGTCAAATAAAAAACAAATAGTATACTTTAAGGGTAGTTTTGTCATTTGGCAACCAAAAGCTTAAGTAACATTAAGACCTTGTTTGTTTTTTTAAAAAGATCTTCGAACCTCTTATGTCTGCGAACTCGAAGACGCGGAAAGATGTTTTATATAAAAGTGTGTTTGTTTTTTTTTCGGTCTTCCCGCGTCTGCGAACGTCTTCGCACGTCTGCGGACGTCTTCCCGCGTCTGCGAACGTCTTCTCGCATCTGCGGGCGTCTTCCCGCGTCTGCGGAAGTCTGCAGACCTATAGGCCATCTCTTCTGACCGCAGATTTCTACAGCTAAGTCCGCAGACCGCAGACATCAACCTCTTAAAAAACAAACAACACCTAAAAGATGCTTCGAATTTGGATTATCAATAGAAGAGTTTTTGAAAATTAGATTTTATTCGAGTTAATGAATCGTAATAAGCATGACATGACTAATCAAAAATGTAAAAACAAACAAGAAATTGAAAAGAAAAGATAAAAAAAAAAGCTATGCGATGTTAATGACAGGCATTTTTACTTTTAATTAGTTCGAATTTAAAAGAAAATTATAATAATTGTTTTGAAGTCTATTATTATTATAAATAACAATGAGTAATAGCTTATTACGTACTTAGGTTCGGGCTTTATCAGGTTACTTGTTTATTATTTGTTTGTTATTATATTTATTTTCTTAAATTACAAAACAATTAAACTTATTTGATCTGAGGTTATAATTTCTTTTATCAAACTACTTTTACAATTGCATTGAGATTCGAAAAGCATCATTGCACGCTCAAAAATTATTACTTGTACGCACGAAAAATAAAAAAAATTACAAAATAAGATTATATATTGACTGAGGGACCCGATGTTCATGCTATCCCTCATTTCAATAAAGACACACTAAAAAGGACACAAACGAGCTTCAAACTTCTATAAATGATGCAAAGGAATCAACAAACGATATGACCAGTTAATTTATAAAATAGTTAGCTTCAAATTTTTATATGTAACGCGAGCCATCAATAACGATATGACTATTATTTTCATAAAGTATATATCTAATCAAGAAATTAACAAATGTAAACCAATCTTTAATAGTCGATCTATTCTCTCAAATTCTCAATCATCCAAAATGGGTTTTCTTTAATTAACTTTTCCACTTTCTTTGGAAGGCAATAAACTAATTGAGGTTGAATTATTGACCAAATTGGACTTGTTTTGTGTTGTTAAATGAGATTAGGCAATTGTGTGCTCCAACTTTTAAGTAAAAAAGAGGTTCTATGATTAAGTTTTATTTGGTAATTGCATCACATATTGCTTTTGCATCTTTTTGGTCAAAGATTCACATTTGTGGTTCTTCCAATATGGAATCCTTTAAATCATGGATGTTTAATTAGTTTTTTTTGTTTAGTTATTATATTTCATGATTTCATCAATGATATAATTGATTTGGTAATGTTTAATAGAACTTATATCATGCGTGTACGAAGATAAGTCCATAAGGTACTTCAGTCTAATGGGATATTTGGATATGTGTTTGTAAAGTGATTTTCATCTTATTTTATATATAACACTAGTTTATTCAGTTATTGACCCGTATATATGGATGTTTTTAATAAAAGTTATATACATAAAATGCATACAAAGAAAATAGGGTTATTATCGAAAAAATCAACCGAACTTTTATGATTTTTTCGGTTTAACCACTCAATTTTTTTTCCAACCGATCAAAACACTAATCTTTTCATTTTTCATTGGTTTGACAACTTTACCTGTTATCACAGGTGATTTGGTGATGTGGCAATTACGTGACCTTTTTATCATTGAAAAAATCACTCGAACTTCCAAGATTTTTTTGGTTTGACCACCATCCTCTTAAACTAATAATTAAAACTCCGAGAACCGATAATTCAATGAAATCAAAAATATCTTTTCATATTTTTATCAATAACAATAATATATCAAATTAAAATCAATTCATTTTTATTTGTAAGTTTTTTCAAGATTTTATAAACATAAAAAATAAACCCAATTTAAGTTTCAAAATTGCTTATGAAAGTTTATAATAAATATTTTAGTTTTTAATTTTCTATTATTATTTATTTTTTAAATATTTATTTAATTATATTATTACTATCGTTAGTGATTACTATTTAATTTATAAAAATTATTTATTTACGATCCTTTAAAACATTCAAACCCTAACAAAGAACAAGAAAAATTAATCAAAATCAAATCAAATGAATTTCAACAGGTGAAAATTGAATAAACAAATACCAATTTAAACATTACTTGATAGAAATCTTATCTGAAACTATATTTAGTTAACATAATTGTCAACAAACTTGATGAACACTACAAAATCTTAGAGAATCAAATTGATTAGAATCTGTTTGGATAACACAATGATAATGAAGAACTGATGAAGTAGAAGAAAATGATAATGAAGAAGCAGAAGAGATTAATAAAGCAACGTTGGTGATAAAAGCAATGTGATGATGGAAAAAGAGAGACAATTTTCTTGAAAATTAATGTTTATATTAATCATTTGATGTTATGAGCAATATAATAATAGAAATTATAAAAATCTGAACATCAATTAAATTAGTGATTAGATCACGAAAAAATAATAGAGTGGTTAAAGAAAAAGATTTATGAAAGTTCGAATGATTTTTTTTATAATAACTCTAATTCATAACAACAATTGACCGGCTAAACAGGTTACCGCAAAAAATGAATGGCTAAACCAAATAAATTTGAAACTATATTGATTAAACTAATAAAAAAATAAAAAGTATAGTGATTTGATCGGTTGGGAAAAAAATTGAATGGTTAAACCGAAAAAGTCATAAAAGTTCGGATGATTTTTTCGATAATAACCAAAGAAAATATTAGACAGATCTACATTAATTATTTAAGAAGTATAAAAATAATATTATTATATTTGGTAACTATAATTTTTCAGCTTTATAAATAGATATGAATTTTTTTAAACTTTTTTTTATTCAGATATACATTAATTAAAGTAAATTCAAATTTTAATTTATATAGAACATAATACTTTATATTTTATAAAATAAAACAAATTCTATCAAATATGTTTTTACTAATTACCTTTTATGATATTTTTATATATTTTAATAAATTTACAAATACACAAAAAATATTTTAATCAGATGTAGAGACAAATATAGATGATATAAGATTTCAGTTATAATCTAATTGATGATTCATATTGAAAATGAAATAAAATAAAATTTTAATCACAAATTTTATAAATGTGTTTTTACTAATTACTTTTTAATTTTTAATTTTTATTCTTATTCAAATATTTAGTATCTTTGTATAATGTGTATTTATTTTTATACGTTTTAATAAAATTATAAATCAAATAAAAATAGTTTTGTTGATTAGATATATACATAAAAATATATAATATAAGATTTAAATTTGAATTTAAATTTATTTTATGATTAATATTGATAAACACATAGAATATGATAGATAAACACGTAAATTATTTTTTAATCATATAGACGCATAAAAATTAGTCTGTCGAGAAAGCAACACATGAAAAATATAAGTACTTTATTACATAAAATATGATAGATAAACACGTGTATATATGCGTGTGTGTGTGTAATATTCTATATTATAACGATTTTAATTTATTTTTTTGGGTAAATATAATATTTGACATTGAGTAAACTAATCCTTGTATATGTCGTCTTCTTCTTTTGATCGTTCTTTGTCATCCTCATAGTCATCTGATTCAAGATATAGGGCTTCACGACGATGAGACCCCTCTTAGCTATACTGTTTGTCGAATATTGAAATCGGTCAAAAAGAGGATGACGATTGCCGAGGTTAAATCTATTGTGGATGTGGTGACGATTGACCCAATCGATTTGTGGTTGTCGAAGAGATATGAATGGTCGATTTGTTTGATTAGGAAAAAAGAGTTAGTATCTATGTGGTGTATGGTAACAATAGCAGTGAAAATAAAGTGGTTGGTTGTTAAAAGAGTGTCTAGTGGTAAAATGAGGGATGTTTGACTGAAGGTGACCTTGTAGGATTCCGATCAGGGCCGGACCTAAACAATTTCATGTCCTGACAATATTAAAAAATAATGTCTCTTTTAAGGAAATTTAAAATTCAACATATAAAAGGGTTCGTTCACTTCTTATGTTGTTTGATTAGAAAATTAGACAAATAATTATTTGATTGAAAAGTAAAACGAATTTCTCGTTGTTTCTTCTACTACAACTTATGTATTTTGACACTAATATTCTTCTGCCACTTGTTACATTTTCTGATTTCATTATTCTCAACGTCTAAAATTATAATTTTTGTCATTGATGATGAAGATATATTATACAGTTATAAACGAACTGAACGTTCAACGAACCGTTCGTGAACCATTCGACGAGAAATTCGTTTATGTTTTATTAAACGAATGAACATAAACAAAAATTTGTGTTTGTTTAATTACATGCACAAACATCAACACTAACTTTGTTCGTTCAATTTATATTCGTTTGTGTTCGTTTAATTGTTCATTTATGTTCGTTAGTTGTATTTATTTAATTGTTCATTTATGTTAGTTAGATTGTTTTCGTATAATTGTTTATTTATTTTTGTTTGTTTATGTTTGTTTAACGATTGCTTACCGCTTGTTTATGTTCGATTATGAGTTAAACGAACGAACATAAACGAACACTAGATATGAATATTGAATAACAAAACAAAGTTTAACGTATCACTTATTGGACTGTAAAATTAATGCCCTCGATAAATTGATGCCCTGGGCGGTAGTCCGTGCGGCCCCCCTCTAGGGCCGCCCATGATTCCGATCTCGACAACCTTGGTCCATACCTGTATTGGATTTTAAATCGAAAATTGGTTACCAAACCACTTGATGTATTGTATATAATGTAATGTAATCGTAAGCAATAGAGAGATTTATACGCAAGTAGTTGCATTATTGAGTTGGGAAAGGATGTATCATGCCTAAGTTTTGGACGTAACTTCACTTACAAAAGAGTGGTCATTTCTAAATGGTGTTATAATTACTTTCTCCACCCTCCTTTTTTGCATTCGGACCACAAGAAAGAGAACTCCAGATCGAGATCTTATTTAACATCGTTATTGTCTGCACATGATTGGATCATAAAGTCAAGATCGAGATTCTATATATCATCCTACTAATAACATTGTCTTTTTATATGTGTTATAATTTACATCAAATATTAATTTTATATCAAATTGATGATATTAAATCTCAATCACTATAACGATAGTTCATTATAACTCTTAAGGATTTTGATAATTTTATTAAATCATTAAAAGTTTACATCAATGATTAATTTTATATCAAATTGACTTGACTTGAAGCAAACTTCAAAGATATATCGTGATCAAATTTGAAATTTCACTGTGTATAAAATACTATTCTCTAACAAAATTTATACTCTTTTTTTTTTGAAAACCTAAGGGTGCGTTTAGTTACCTAAAATTTCTAAAATTTTCATCTTACTTTTCAAAGAAAATGAAAATTTGTTTGTTTAACAACAATTTCTTAAATTTTCATTTCACTTTTTAAAATATCACTTTTCATATTCTCTCTTACTTTTCTATTACCTACACTATAATTCTTTATAATACTCTCTTTCTCTCTCTTACATTTCTATCACCTATCCTATTTTTCTTATTTTATAATCATCTATCTTATTTTTCTTAAGACAAAAACTTCATCATCTAAACAAGTTTTCACTTTTCATAGAAACCCTTGTTTTTTTCTAAAAACTTTAACTTGAAAACTGAAATTGAAAAATAACTGGTTTTCGTTAACTAAACGCATCCTAAAGTTTTATTAGAAACGTTAACAATACAATGACAACAAACGATTGAAAATCATCTCTGAGAGGGAAGAAGCAACAACCCAGAGAACACACCCCAAAAATGTTACAAAACCCAAACGGATCCCAAAAATTAGGTGTGAGCATGTGACGATTCGGTTTTTGGCCAATACCGAACCCAAATCGAAAATTTCGGTTTTTGAATGGAGAAACAGTTCGTTTTCGATTTTTTGGTTTTCCGGTTTGGATTATCGGTTTTTCAGTTTACACCCGTGGATTTTTTGGTTTTTTGAATACGGTTTGGTTTTTGGGTTTAAACCCGAAAAATCTTAGGCCTTGTTTGTTTTAATTAAGACCCTCTTAAAGTGTCTGAAGTCTAAACTTCAAATCTAAAATGTATTAAGATTGTTTGTTTAATTTCAGAGTTAAGAGGTCGGAACCTCTTAATTTTAAGAGGAAAGCTTGGGTCTGAAAAAGATTTAAGAGGTTTCGTCCTTATGGTTTGTATCAAATTTTGGATTTGGTCCCTAAACTTTTAATTTTGTAAAATTGGTCCCTTATCCATTAGCTTTTATTAAAATACTCATTTTACCCTTGTTTATATTTATACTTTTGAGCATTTTAGTTACAAATTTTAAAATAAAACAAATAGATATAAAAATATAATAAAAGTATTAATGTTATTAAGCAATTAGAAACAAAAAAAAAATACAATAAAAATATCTACACTTTATATTTATATATATATATATATATATATATATATATATATATATATATATATATATAATTTTAATTTTGTTTCATATAATTTTATACTTTATACTTTGTATTTTTTTTATGGTGTATATATATACCATTTTTTTGAACGAAAACATTTCGAATTAAATTGGTTCATTATTTTCCGTTTCGTTAAGTTGGAAATCGGAATTGTTAGTCATTTTTCTGCTAAAAAACATTAAAAACTAGATTGTTTGTTTATTACGTTTGGTTAAACTAAAAGTCGAAATAGTTGTTCGTTTTTTCAATCGAAAACACTTAAAGTTAGATTGATTGGTCTTTTTTCCATTTAGTTAACAATTTCGCTTGAAAAATTGAAATGGTTCTTCTTATTTTAATTTAAAATGTTTTTTGTTTGGAAAAAATGACAAACCATTTCGGTCTATCAGTTTAACTAAATGGAAAAAACAACCACTTAATCTAGTTTTAATGTTTTTTTTATCAATTAAAACAATTAAAAAATTTTGATTTTTAGTTTAACCAAACAAAAAAATGGCCAACCAGTTTAGTTTTAAATATTTTTACTCAGAAAAAACGTCGAACCTTTTCGATCTTAAATTTAACCATTGATAATAACGCCAACTGATTTAATTTTATATGTTTTCGCTTCAAAAAAAACACAAACTCCGATTTTTAGTTTAACCAAACGGAAAAAACAATCAATTAATCTTTAAAATTTCCAATTCAAAAAATGACAATTATTTCACTTTTCAATTTTTTTTTTAACGGATAGAACAACAAATCATTTAGGTTTTCAGTTTAACCATGTGTGTGTGTGTGTAATTACGCAAACCAAATAAAAACTTATTTTTCAGAACAAAAAACAAAAAATTGCAAAAGCTTATTAAAGTTATAAAACTGATTAAAAATTAAAAATCTATTAAAAATTATATATAATATAAACAGATGGATGCAAATCGATTAAAAGATATATAACAAATATATATATATATATAATAATAATATTTTTTTGTTATATTTGTTTCCAATTAAATAATAATAATAATAATATTATTATTATTATTTTTATATCTATTTGTTTTATTAAAATAAAGAGTTGATAATGATTTGTAATTAAAAGAGTCAAAAGTGTAAATATAAACAAGGGCAAAATGGACATTTCAATTAAAGTTAATGGATAATGGACTAAATTTGTAAATAAACCTTGATGAAAATGACCGATTTTACAAAATTGAAAGTTCAGGGACCAAATCCAAAGTTTAACACAAACCTCAAGGACCATTTTTGTAATTAACTCTTATTATAATTATAAGACTAAATTACATAAATGGTCCATGTGGTTTATATGAAATTACGGTTTTGGTCCCTGAAATAATTTTATTACACCACAAGTCCCTAAAATCGAAAAGTTGTAACATTTTGGTCCCTTAAATTAACGGCGGTTAACTTGAGCCGTTAGTTTCAGGGACATTTTTGCCCTTTTGAATTTCAGGGACCATTTATGTACATATCATACTTTCAGGGACCAAAATGTTACAATGTTTTTATAATTTAATTTAATTTTCATAGTTTTCATATATATATATATATATATATATATATATATATATATATATATATATATATATATATATATATATATATATATATATTTATTTATATCTCTTATTTTTTTTCTTTTTATAAATTAATTATCCAAATATAACATTTTTATTTTTTATTCCTTTTGTTTTAATTATTAATTTTTATTTGTATGTTTATTGTTATTATTAACGTTAGCTTTTTTTATGTACTACTATAATTATTTATTTAAGATTATATATGATATACATGGTTCATTTTTTTTTCAATTATTTATTGAGAATCCAAATCTTTCTCTATTCTTTTTTTCATTTAAGAAAAATAAAATCTAGTTGTAGTTTTTTTCGTTCGTAAAATCTAAAATCGAAATGATTTATTTCTTTTCTCCATTCAAAAAAGTTCAAAATAAGGACGTGTTGAATCTTTTTTCGTTTGGAAAAAGAATATAATCAAATGCTTCGTAGTTTCATCATTGTAAATACTTAATAAAATTTTTCAAATTCTAAATGGTTTGAAAAATCAAGAATTGGAATGGTTCATCGCTTTTTAGTCATATAAATTAAATTCCAAATGGTTTGCTGTTTTATTGAAAAAATTGAAATTGTATTGATTTTTTTATCTACGTTTCATTAAAAATCAGAAGGTTCTTTTGATTGAAAAAAATCAAAAATCATAACGGTGATTATAATGAACCATTTCGATTTTAATTTTTTTTATTAAAAAACGATGAACCATTATAAATTTTTATTTTTTAAACAACGATAACCATCTTGATTTTAATGACGAACCATTTTGATTTTAAATTTTTTGATCAAAAAACGGTAAACCGTTATGATTTTTGACTTTTTCAAACAAAAAAAATTCTGATTTTTAATTAAACGTAGATTAAAAAATCAATACAATTTCAGTTTTTTCAATAAAAACAACAAACCGTTTAGAGTTTAATTTATTTGACTAAAAAGCGATGAACCATTTCAATTTTTGATTTTTTCAAACCATTTAGAATACAAAAATTTTATTAATTATTTGCAATGAAGAAACTACGAAACATTTTGATTATATTCTTTTTCCAAACGAAAAAAAGATTCAACACGTTATTTGAATTATTTTTATAATGGAGAAAAGAAATAAATCATTTCGATTTTAGATTTTCCGAACAAAAAAAATACAACTAGTTTTTATTTTTATTTTCTTAAATGAAAAAAATTATAGAGAAATATTTGGATTCTAAATAAATAATTGAAAAAAAAATGAACCAGGTATATCATATAATAATCTTAAATAAATAATTATGGTAATGTATAAAAAAATAAAATCAATAATAACAATAAACTTAAAAATATAAATTAATGATTAAAACAAAAGGAATAAAAATAAAATGTTATATTTGGATAATTAAATAATAAAAAAGAAAGAAATGATAAATATATATATATATATATGAAAAGTATGAAAATTTCATAAATGGTCCCTGAAAGCATAAAAATTACATAAATGGTCCTTGAAACTCAAAAAGACAAAAATGCCCCTGAAACTAACGGCTCAAGTTAACGGCCGTTAGTTTCAGGGACCAAAATGTTACAACTTTTCGATTTCAGGGACTTCTGGTGTAATAAAATTCTTTCAGGGACTAAAACCGTAATTCCATATAAACCACAGGGACCATTTATGTAATTTAGTCTAATTATAATTATCTTTTTTTGAAGTGTTGGTTATAATATAAGTTCAGTTTATTTTAATTTAAAAATATTTATCATATTAATTATTATAATTTTGTTTTGTTTTTATAAATAAATAATTATAATATATAATTAATTAGATATAATATTTTAAAACAATATTTTTCAGATGTTTCATATTACGAAACAAACAATCTTAAGACCACCTCTTAATTTCAGATTTCAAATCTTAAGACCACCTCTTAATTTCAAATGTGGTTTTCAGACTTCAGACATTTAGGTTGATACATAAAATATTAAACTTGAGTTTTTGTTTACTAAATTATGCTTTTCTTTACTAAAGTTAAACACCATTTGATTAATCATTAAAAAATAATTGCTTACGTTTGGATTTTTAATCGACTTATGTGTTAGTTTGATACTTTGATTTAATAAAATTGGATATTAAATATTAATTTAGTTAGGTTGATACATAAAATATTAAACTTACTAATAGGCTTTGAATTAATTTAAGTAATTCCATCATGTAGAAATATAATAATGATGTTTATACCAATTAATTAGCATTATCCATAACTATTAACAATATCGATTAATTAGCATTTTAACACCATAAATATCAATTATATATATAATTGAAAAATGCTTCCTGTACTGTAATATAAAAGTAGGACACAAGATTAAATATGAGTGAAAGTGGAATTAACTCAATAAATATATAAAATATTTATAAACATTAAATTAATTTTAAAAACCGGTTAAATTTGGTTTTTTCAGTTCGGTTTTGAGAGGGAATCTGAAACCAAACATTTACTCATGTTTTTTTTTGGTTTTTTGGTTTTCCGATTTTTCAGTTTAGTTTTTCTTTTTTTTTTCGGTTTTTTGGGTTTTTGGTTCGATTTTTGCTCACCCATACCAAAAATGATCTAAAAGTCCACCAAAAAACTTTCTTAAGTCTAAAACCGGCTTTGGCATAGAGAATCGTCTACCCCAATCCCAACATATCTTCTTGCTCATACATTCAATCTATAGAAGAGCTACTTTTTGAACCGGCAGAAACCAATCAATACCTATAACAGATGATCAGACACCAGACGAAGAAAAATCTACATTGTTCCTCCAATTCCAAATTAACCACATTGCAACATAGCAAACACCCTGTAACATTTTAGAGACCAACTTATCATTAGGCATTCATGAACTCCCCGAATGCATGTTTTCTCAACCCAAGACCAGAGGCTTAACATACGCTCACCGAACCCAAATCTTCTTCCACAAGCAATTAACTCTAACATAGTCATAAAATAAATGGTTTATCCTTTCCATCCTACAACCACATAGAAAACACATAAACTTCGGAATTTGAATGCCAATCGCGGCAACTTAATCCAACGTAGGTAGTTTATTCTGTAAAGCACGCTACATACAAATGTTTATTTTATTATTGGGATGAGTTTGGTTTCGGAATCGGACCGAACCCGAAAACCAAAAATGCCAAAATGTTAGAACCAAGAACTGTACTGTTATAAACTAAGTGGTTCCAGTTTTCGATTTTCTTACCTAAAGGACCCGAATAAAATAGTTTATAGCTTTTGTTAACATTTTTCAAACTTAAACATCATCTATTTTTTAAAACCTGAAAACATTGTCACTTTTGAAACATAAACATCATCTAGTGTGTTCCATGACCATAAATATTTTAAATGTATGGTTTAGTTAATTAATAAAGATTTCTAGTGTGTTCCCTTGTCACGAAACTTTCAAACATGTCAAGTTTATTTCATATAAGCAACCATGAAAAAAAGTAGATAACTCATTGCCATGAAATTTCAAGTCCATGACCAATTTTTTTTATATAAGTGACGATTAAAAAAAGTTGATAATTCATGGCCACAGAAACTTTAAATCCATGAAGTTACGGAGTTTCATAACCACATAATCCATCTTTATAGATCAAGACTTGAAGTTATAGATTGAAAAACTTTGATGTTACAATAATGGAAAAATAATCAAGAGTATAATATGATAATCAAAACTAGAACATAATGAACATATAGCATTACTTGAGTTTGAGTATCTTCCATGGGGTAGGAAACCCAATTTTCCTTCAATGACATTATAGAATCTTGACAAAAACTTGTTTAATTTTGAAAAATCTTTACAAAAACTTTATTGATTTGGATGATTTGATGAAGCGTAGATTTGATGAAGTTGTATTCAAGGGTTTACAATCAGTTCCAATGGGTGAGGACCGATGGATACATACGTGAGATTAGGAGGAGATTAAAAATTTTGTGCTTTAATTTAATTGACTTTTTAAATTTCAGTCCAGTTCCGGGTAAAAGACCGAAGAAGGTGGAACTGAAAACCAAATTAAAGAAATCATGAAAATAAAGAACTGACTCGAAAATAACATGTTTGGTTTGTTGACTAATCCGGTTTTTTTTGCTCATCCTTACTTTATTAGGAACCCATGCATGAGTTCCACAACTTAGCTTTAAGTCAATGTTATTAAGATCGTGATTAAGATAGTAGGAATGGTCGTTCCTACAAGCCCATCTTTTGATTACGATCAGGATCGATATGAGATCAATATATTTAGCAGGATCATAAGCAAGATCGTGAGATAAATGGTAAGATCGTAGGATCAATCACCGATCCGGTCCTTCCTTTTATTCGGTCCAAACCTTGTTGCTTGATTTTTTATAGGATCGTTTTCAAGATCATAGGATTTTGTGTAGGATCGTTTTCAAGATCATAGGATCGTTAATTTATTGGTAAGATCCTACATTTGTTTAAATCAAATCATTTACCCAGTAGGATAGTTGGTTGACTTTTTGTGTTACTGTAAACATTCGAGACATGAACATCTATTGTTTTCCACTTTAATATACATATTTTTTTTGAATTGTTATATAATTAGTTTATGATATAAATCTATCTATACTATTAAAAGAGTAACTATACTCATTTCTGGTGAAGCCACGTGTCGTCACCATGAATCGACACGTGGCATTTATAGATTTTTTAAAAAAATAAAGAAATTTAAATCAAATCTATCCAAATCTAATATAATCCACTTTTAAATTCAAATCAAATCAAATCAAACAAAATCTAATACTCTACTAACTTATTAATTAAATCTATCCAAATCTAATGTAATCCACTTTTAAATTCAAATCAAATCTAATCTAATAATCTACTAACTTATTAATTATAAGGTAATATAATAAAAGTTTAAAAAAATATATAAGAAAATAATTACTCTTCATATATATTTAGATATATACAAAATTAATAGGTCATAATAAATAATAATATTATCTTTTATACTTTTGTTTAAAAAATAATATTTATATCTTTATCTTTTTATTTATTATATTTTATAATATTAAAAATATCCGCATAATATGCGGGTAATAAACTAGTTATAAATTATACTACCTAGATAAAAAGATTTAATTACTAATTATTTTGCGATAGGATTTTACGATCCCGACTCAATCCTTCGATCCAATCTTGCTAAACAAAAACAATCCTAGTAAGATTTCGATCTTGATAACTGTGCTTAAGATTATACGAACTTTATTATCTATCTATTAATTAGTTAATTTATTATTTTTACAAAAACCATGTATATGAAGTATTCGCCGACCAACTTTTACTGACTTTACTTATCTAAGTAAATATTTAAATATTTATTCAATTAATAATAACTAGGGATGTGTAACTCGCGCGTTGTAGCGGGATCATAAATTGTATTTTTATAAATATATACTCTAAAATAATAAAATAACATTAGCTACCGATCGTGAATCTCAATTGAGGATCATTTTATGCTTTCAATCTAAGTTTATGAATGGAAATAATGTGATTGATCAATCAACTAAATAATAAAAATTTTATCATCCTAAAAATAGTTGAGACGAAAAACAGTTTTATGTTGGAATGTAGAATAGAAGGAGACAATCATAATGATATATTCGTCATTTCGTATAATATAATATATCAAACGTTATAACACAGAAATAAAACAATTATATATTATGTATGAAATAAAATAATTAGTTAGTTGTATACATATCTGCCTAATAAAAATAGGTACGACGATAACAAATTTTATATCAAGATATAGATTAAAATAATGTGATCATAATAATATATTCAAATTTTAATAAAATATAATATATCAAAGGTTATCACAGGAAAACAAAAATGTTATATATCATACATAAAGTAATAAATAAAAATTAGTCGTGCACCTGCCAGCCAGCTAGCTTTACCATTCGGTGAACGAAAGAGTGCGATCGATTAACCAACTAAATAATAAAAAAATCCATTTTAAAATAGCTTGAGACGAAATACAATATTATGTTAAAATGTAGTTTAAAGGAAAGTGATCATAACGGTATATTTGAATTTTTATAAAATATAACTGTAACACCCCGACTCCCGAGCAGGTACGTGTAATTATCCTATTGACCAATTATTTTATTGAGTATTGCATTGGTCCTATTGCGTCCCGTATAGTGGATTATACGTGTCGGGACGGGGATTACGTGGATTCGGGATATAGTTTTAGTGGATAAACTATAATTATGGATTCACGGATTTAAATGGGAATTATTGATATACATAGTGGATTTTTGATAACGGGGCCGGGTATCAGTGTCGAACCCGCGATATAATTAGAAACGTATATGTGTACGTGCGTTTCTTTCTTGCCTTCACTTCCAAAACCTCACCAAAGTGTATGTGTGTGTTGTACGTGTAAAATTGCTGCTGCTAGATCCAAAATCGAAGCTATATTCAAGGGGTTTGATTGCTGAAATCTTCTCTTTGTGTTCTTGGAGTCTAAGGTAAGAAATCCTCCAAATTAGATATGATTTTTGTGTATAAACTTTGTGGTATGTTGGGAATTGGTGTGTATGTGTTTTAGAAGAATTTTGGTGTCATTTGTATGAGTATATACTACTGGAATCGAAGTTTGGAGGTGAAATTCCTCCTGGGCAGAACTGAAACAGAAACAGGGGGTCTGGTCATCGTCGTGAGCGTGGTCGCGATGACCATTTCGAGCGCGGGCCGCGATCCGGGCCAGTTGGGGATTAGGCCGGTTTGGGCTGCGGGGGTCGTTTTGGTTGCTTTTGGAAGTCCAATCAGTTATAATATCAGTTATGGGATATCTGGGATTAATCTGGGAAGAATTATTGTGTGTACAGGGATTGTCAGAGATTGTTACGGGTCGGGTTCGGATCAGAAAATCGGGGAGATTGTGCGGGGTGATCCAGGTGAGTACACGAGTTCTTTTCAAAGGGCCTACTTTTATCGAGTCATAATATGTGCATATATTATTGTTGCGATTGTGTTAGGCACTGCGAGCTGCCCCTCAGGTATGGTCCTTCTCTCTCTATATGTGTTATATGTATGAGATCCATTATATTGTATTGCGATGAGTTATCGCGAGAGCTGTGTAGCTCCGTTTAATCCTGTGTAGGATTCCCATATATATATATATATATATATATATATATATATATATATATATATATATATATATATATATATATATATATATATATATATATATATATATATATATATATATATATATGTGGTTGTTACTCCTGTTAGTCTCCACGGGCGTGGCTTGGCTCCAGGGGGGAGGGATTCCCCAATTGAGATGAGAATCTCTTTCTGTATTGGATCTCTAGTGTCTTTGATTAGAGGCTGGTTGGCATGTGTTATGCCACGTAGTGTAGGGTTATCATGTGACATGCGTTATGTGCTTATGTGATTAGTGCAGTGTCTAACCATTGTGTACTCACGAGCTGCGAAGCTTACGTATTCGAGTCTGATGTGTGTATCAGGAGTGCCGAAGATAGGACCGCCAGCTCCTGTGCGGAAGTAGGAGCTTTATTTTGCTGTTGCTGAGGGTTCTACATTTTGTTGACTGTATGTGATTACTGCTCTGTTGGGAACTTTGGAATGAACTGTATCGGGTCTGTATGTGAATATTTGGGTTCGGGTCGGTTCCGTATGTTGGGTTAAAAATTAAACAGTGTCGTTTATGTTTTGTGAAATGTTTTAATTAATCAGTGTTTGTGTAAACCTTGACATTGTGATATGGATTTTGGTTGCGTTAATGCCACCTATATATTGTAAATGACGTGGCTTTTAGCTGGGTTTGGTGGGTATTACAATAACAAACGTTTTAATAGAACAATACAATTATATATTATATATAAAATCATATATTTAGGCAGTTGTATGCCTGTCTGCCTAACGAAAATGGTTCCGACGACGATAAATTTTATATCAAAATGTAGACAAAAATAATGCGATCGTACTAATATATTCAAAATTTAATAAAATACAATATATCAAAAGTTATAACAGGAAAACAAAAATCTTATATAATATATATAAAGTAATAAAATAAGGTAGTTGTTTACCTGCCTGCTTAAGATAGCGTAAAAGAATGGGTTAATTGCGTCAAAAAGTAACATACTGTCACAGTTTTTTCAATTTGGGTAACATACTAATTTTTTTCCTAATTAAGGTAACATACTTTCCAATCAAGTCAATCAAAGTAACAATATCGGATTGAAAGGTAAAAATTACTAACGTTACAACTTCTTTGTCCTCTAAGATTTTTTTCATAGAAATGACAGTTTAATTGTTATATGATGTGCACTATTTTGTGCAATTTAAAATGACTTTTTGATAATACATTGCTATTTTTAGAAAATTTAAAAATAATTAAGCAATATCATAAATTAAAAAATCTGATGATTGAAAACAGAAACTGTCATGTTAGTAATTTTTACCTTTCAATATGATATGGTTACCTTTATTGACTTGATTTGGAAAGTATGTTACCTCAAATAGAAAAAAAATTTAGTATGTTACCCAAATTGAAAAAACAGTGACAATAGATTACCTTTCGACGTTATTAACCCTAAAAGAAACGCAATAAAATAAGGCAGCTGCTTACCTGCCTGTTTGAGGCTTTGAGCTGCCTGACAGCCTGCTTGAGATAGCTGCATGCCTGCATGTTTAACGAAAATGGTTCCGACGATGATAAATTTTATATCAGAATGTAGACAAAAATAATGCGATCGTAATAATATATTTAAATTTTAATAAAATAAAATATATATCAAAAGTTATCACAGAAAAACAAAAATGTTACATAATATAGAGTAATAAAATAAAACAGCTGCTTACCTGCCTGTTTGAACTGTCTGGTAGCCTGCTTACGATAGCGTAAAAGAAACGCAGGTTGGTAATTGTTATATATATAATTTCTCAAACATATTTATTCGTAAATAAGTTTGTGTAAATATTTATATATTACACGAATCAATTATCAATTATATAACAAATAATGATTAAATATTTAAAAAGAAATATCTAATAGTTACAAGATGAATGAATAAAAAAATAAATAATGAAAACTTTTAACAAAAAGTGTTTTATAAAGCCAATTTAAAATAACGGTTTGTTATGAAACTTTATATTGGATTATGTATGTATATAACTTTAGTTAAAGTTATGATACCTAAATTATCGACATGATTTATTGAAATATCACGTTTGATATTGTATTAGACATTAACTTGTAAAAAGATCATCATCGATTTGGTTATTAGTCAATGATTATAACAACATATATAAGAAAATAGCAATATAATATCATATTTTGGGTACGTTTGGCAAGTAACTTTTGATAGCTTTTTAGTAGCTTTAATTATTGATTTTTGAAAGCTTAAGCTTAAAAGTTTTGTTTGGTTGATAGAAACTTAAGCTTTTGATTCGAATTTAAAAGATCTCAAAATCTCTTTTACGAGAAGTTATTTAAAATAGGTTTCAAACAAGCTTTTATTATAAATTTTTTTAGTTTTTTATGTTCGTATGCAAAACAACATGGGTATTCAAAACCATATACCCAAATTTCGAATATCTGAAATTTTGGATAATTATTTTGTAATACAAATTCTTATCTGAAAATTGAGTATCTGAAAACTCGGGTTCGGATGTTGATTAACCGAAAATTTCATTTTTGAAAATTAATTCAGTTATCTTAATATTTAGTCAAACTAAAAATATAACAAACCAAACAGTTATTTTTACCCAGACCTAAATGATTAAAAAAAATAAAATAAAAATAATATTAATTAATAGTTGCATAATATTAAGTTAAAACAAAGTATAATTCAAAATAAAAATAATTACTTAATATTATATAAAATAACTAGTTTAGCAACACATGTATTACATAGGTATAGTTACTAAATGATTGTTTTTTTTTTTTAAATTTAAAGTATATAAGATTAACATATCATTTTAAGTATAATGAAAGGTTGATATTAAAATTATATAAAATATTAATTTAAATATGTTATAAGTTATTAAAAAAAACAGAAAGTCTGCATTTAAATTTGAAAATAATATTCTCAATATTATAAAGTTATAATGTATCAATTATATGTTCATTTATTATATATTATATTTTTATTGTCAATATTTAGATAATAATAAGTAACAAGTTTTCAAAATAATTAAAATAATTATTTGAAGAATAGAAAATTTTGGACAGAAAATGAAAAATTAATTAGTTGATGAATTGACATTTGGCACTAAAATGTTTTGTTTTATTAATATATATAGATGAATACAACGATATATAAATTTTTAACTTTTTAAGGATTTTTGGATATTTTTTAATAGGGCTAAAGCCGTACAATAGCAGTATACTTCTTAAGGTGTATCGATATAGTACATGTACTTTTTTATATTGTTAATATGATATCTTTATTTTTTTATGACCGATTATTTCGTCTAGCTTTGCGCAGTTGTGGGAGAATCGTCGGTACGAACTTGTTCACCGTTGGATCTGCATTAAATTTGAAAAGAAGTTTCGCAACACATAGTTCTTCGATCTGGACGTTGGAGATCATCATTGGAGATTTCTATAAAGGTCTGTAGGTGTTTGAAGTTGGTTGTTTTGTGTGATTTCTCTTACCAGGTTATCATAAGGACGAGAGAGTGTATTTGATGTTTCAATTATGGAAATTTGAACATTAATAAAAAGAAAAATTTCACTCTTAACAGATATAGCCAGTAACAGGTTACCAAAGGTATCATATTGGTATGAAAAAATGTAGTACGCGTATCAAATCTGAACGATTCAGAAAGTACACGTATAATATGAACAATTTAAATAGTACACGTAACATATCGATACATTTTAAAAAGTACACAAATATTCCGCGGCTTTAACCCTTTTTAATATCCAAAAGTTTGGAATTTAATTCTAAATCCGATATTTTTAATCAGATTTTCATTTCAGATGTTAAAATTCAAAATCTTTTTTATCACCTCTACAAACCGATACAAAACAATATTAAATATTTATTTATTTAACACTTAATATATTTGTTAACAAATTAAGTAACATATAGTTATATGTGGAAGGTGTAAATTTTGTGGCATGACAGTATAAATAAGAAACTAATGACACGAAGATTTACAATAACTTTGTTCTCAATGATCTCTGGACCGAATCCTTCACACAGCATAAAACCCTCCGGCTGATTCACCGGTGATCACATTATTCTCCGTCACTAATGGCGCTTCGAATAACCATAGCCAACCGTCTCTATAAACACCAGTCACCGGCGATTCGAAATATAGGACATTTCCCGCTCATTTCTTCGTTATCACAGAAAACTTCGACAGCAGCGACACCGAATTTTCATCACCAGCTATTGCCGTCACCGGCGATTTCGTCTTCCACCGCAGACGCCGGATTCATTCGCCGGCTGTTCCAGCGGAGACACATCATTCAATCGCCGAGATCGAGCTTGCCGGAACTGTTTCACTTACCTGTCGGAGAGAAGCTGAGGGAGAAACTCAACGTTTCTAGCTGCGAACGTCTCCGGCTAGAAGGCCTGATGCGTCCGACGACGGAGAATGCATCTTCAACTTCGGATTCCGTTGGATTATCAATTCGTGATGCTAGGAAAATTATGAGGTTTTCACAGTTGCAAATTGTGAGATCTGTTCTGAAGGAAATCGAATCGAATTCAATTACGTATGCTGAGTTTGTTAGAATCTGCAACGATGTGTGTAAAAATGATGAACAAGGTATGGAGTTTGCAAAACTGTTGGATGTAGCAGGAGACGTCATCGTTTTGGGGAACGTCGTGTTCCTTCGTCCAGATCAGGTACCGTACGTATGAAGCTAACCGATTCAAATTTTAGAATATTCCTTCGTATAATTAGCCAATTAGGTTGGTGATGATAAAATGGTAACTAATTAATCTTCTTTTAGCAAGCGATCTGACATTAATTCTCTTATTGATTCGAATAATTCTGATTTTAGTACTATTTAGTATTTACCATTTTCTTCACCATTTGACTAAAAAGTAAAAACTAGCATCGTTTATGAGGGATGAGAAAATTAACAACAATAATTTGACATTTTTATATTATTTGCATTTTGCATTCTTCAATTGATTTCACATTTTCATATTATTTTAATATTATTTATAAAGTGCTACTTCATGTACCATATTCTACAATAATTAATATTTAGGTCACTTAACCTACATCACTTTCAATTTTAAAAAAGGAACTATACACTCAATCATAAACAACTTTAGTCAAATTATAAGTTAAAATTATAAGATATGATGCATGAGACATTAAAGTATGGTGCATAAAAAAATTGTCTTATTTATATGATAAAATATTAAAATAACAAGAGTAAATCACAGAAATGGTCCCTGTGTTTTACTTAAAATTATGAAAATGATCCCTGGTCTTTAAAAATTGCATAAATGGTCCCTCAAAACACTTTTTACTTGCAGAAATGGTTCCTTCGTCTCTTGACTTTTTCTAAATGACAATTTTGCCCTTATTCTCGAAATCAGTTTTGGTCCCTATAGTATACATTTAATTTTGGTTTTACTCATTTTTATAATTTTTTGTTTTTTTTTGTTTTTGAATTTTAAATACTAATTTAATAAAATGTGATTTAACTAATTTATTTTAACTTTATTTTATATATTCAATTTATTTATTTACATTTCATTTGTTAAAATATTTATACGCTTTTATATTTTTATACGTTACCAACTAACTATATCATTACGTTTAAAAATATTTTGATTTGATTATAATTTTAGAAAAAAATATATAAATCTAGGGTTTTATTTGTTTTGATTAAAATATTTTGTTGCGTTAATACATTTCGATTTAAATTTAGTCTTTTTTCGTTTTGATTTACATATTTTGCTACATTAATCCGTTTCAATTAAACTTAGTATTTTGTTTGTTCTATTCTAATTATTTTATTATATTAATACATTTTGATTTAATTATAATTTTTAATAAAACTATGTCGACTTGACATTTTATTCGTTTTGATTTAAATATATTTTAGTGTTAATACATTTCAATTAATTATAACTTCTAAAGATAATATATAAACTTAGCGATTTATTTGTTTTTTGCTTAAATATTTGGTCACGTTAATACCTATCAATTTAATTGTAACTTTTAGCGTTTTGGTTTGTGTATTTTTTTTATATTTTTTGAAACGCACATGTATTTATACGTATATATGTTTTGAATAAAACGTATATATGTTTTATTACATACGTTTCAAAACTCATATAATGAAATATACAAACCAAAACGTATAAAAGAAATATACAAACCAAAATGTTAAAAATTATAATTAAATCGATAGGTATTAACGTGATTATTTACGCAAAAACAAATAAAATGTTAATTTTATATATTTCTTTAAAAATTATACTTAATTTGTAACATACTAAAATAAAAAAATTATTTAAATCAAAACGAATCAAATGTCAAATCGACATAGTTTTGTTAAAAGATACAATTAACTCAGAACGTATTAATGTAATAAAGTATTTATAATAAAATAAATAAAATACTAAGTTTAATTGAAACAAATTAATGTAGCAAGATATGTAAATCAAAATGAAAAAAGACAAATTATAATACGAAAGGTATTAATGTTACAAAATATCTTAATCAAAATAAATAAAATCGTAGATTTGTATATTTTTGGTGAAATTATAATCAAATCAAAATATGTTAACACAATGATATTGCTACTTGCTAACGTATAAAAATATAAAAATGTATAAATTGAATATATACAAGAGAATTAAAATAAAGTAATTAAATAAAATAATTAAATCATATTTTATTAAATTAACATTTAAAATTCAAATACAAAAACGAAAAATAATGAAAATGATTAAAACCATAACTAATTAAAATACTATAAGGACCAAAACAGAATTTGAGAATAAGGGCAAAATCGTCATTTAGAAAAAGTCAAGAGATGAAGGAACCATTTCTGCAAGTAAATAGTGTTTTGAGAGACCATTTATGCAATTTTTAAAGACCAAGAACCATTTTCATAATTTTAAGCAAACCACAGAGACCATTTCTGTAATTTACTCAAATAACAATAATGTGACGGGGTAAGAACTAAGAAGATGCAACTAGTTAAAAGATGATGATGTCAATAACAACATCCTAAAATTAAACGATTGGTACCACTTACATGTAAATCGACTCTAGTAGTAAAATTTTGAACCGTGTTTTCAGATTTGGTTATGCGGTATTAAATTACTCGTGGTTTGGTCCACGATTATCCGCTATGACGCTACATACTTTAAAACAAATAAACTTTTATAAAAAATATATCAATTTTAAAAGTGAATTCTCTTTTAAGTACAAAATTATGATAATATTTTTTGTTATAAATCTCAAAAGGTACATGTTTAACAAAACAATTAAAAAAATTTATTTGAAAATCTAGTATTTAATGTTTTAGATCGACTAAATGAAATTATACATAAGCTACTAACTTTTATATATATAATTGGTTCAGTTTGGTTACTCACAATTTCAAAAACTGAAAACCTAAACCCTCATGTGATATGTCGGTTTCGGTTTTCGGTTCAGCTCGGTTTTGTTTGAAATCCCTACTTACTTGCACCCTTTGAGAGAGGAAAGGAAAAAAAAAAACTTTTATATAATGTAAATGTGAATGTCAAACTATGAAAATTGATGTCAAACTATATAATTGGAGGTTTACGCTCATACTTCTTTTTTATTTCTTTGCTAACTAACTTTGAAGGTTGGATGAAAAAGGAGAAAGTCGAACTATAATGTAAATGTGAATGTCAAACTATGAAAATTACACATTACATCAAGAGTAAAGGATATGAATAGAAATTGTCAAAAATAAGAAGATGAGATTATGGTCAGATTTCATGAAATTATAAGAAAAGCTATACTATACTTTCCTTTGACAATTGATATAGAAGGACAACAATGAAATACAGTTGTTATATTTTTTTTTTTTTGATTTTCTTTTATCAACAATAGAATTAAAAGAATATAAAACCAATGTTCATCGATGCATAGAGGTTCTCCATTGAACCCCCTCTATATATATAAACCTTAACATCAATTAATTTTGCTAATCATACACATCTTTCACACTCATTATTTTAGGGAAAATTATACAAAAAACCAATGTACTTTTGATATATTTCGATTAAGTTCATATACCAATAATGTTTCTATAAAAGTCATTCAACTTGATGTTTTTACGAATTATGTCGTTTTATGATTTTTTTTTTTTAAGGATTTTTAAGAGTTTTTCATAAGTTTTTGTTAAGTTACATAACTTTTATGGAAATGTTTTTGATACAATTATTTTTATGAAAACGTTTTTAAATTGAATGACTTTTACGTCTAATAATAAAATATTTTATAACAGTATTACTCTTTAAGCAAATGTAAATATAATTAATACGTATTTCAGGTTGCAAAATCAATGGAAAAATTAATCTCACAATCCATAGCAATCCCAAATGACCCGAGGAAGCACGAACTCGAAGAATTGGAGAGGCAAAAGGCTTTTATTGATCAAAAAGCAGGATCCCAAGTTCGTAGCGAGCTCTATTGTGGGCTAGGCTTTCTAATCGTACAAACCTTATGCTTTATGAGGCTAACGTTTTGGGAATTGAGTTGGGATGTAATGGAGCCGATTTGCTTCTTTGTCACATCTTTTCACTTTGCGCTTGCATATATCTTTTTCTTGAGAACATCGAAAGAGCCCACTTTCAAAGGCTACTTCCAAAAGCGATTTAGGACGAAGCAAAGGAAGCTAATGGATTTTTATAATTTTGATCATAAAAAGTACAACGAGCTTTGTAAGGCTTTTTACCCTAATTACAAATGTAAGGTCTTAGACCTTATGCATGCTCATCGTTTCGAAAGCACAATACCATCTTTTGGTTGGTTTAGTTGGGCATGTAAATAGTTGAAATAGGAATTATTATATCTTTTTAACGGTGATGAGAACATGTTTGTTAATTTATCGCCCAAAACTATTTTTAGTAATTGTGTCTATTGTTTTCTCTAATCATCTAGTGGTAAGTTGTTATGCATGATATTGCCTGATTTGAGATTATATGTACATCAAAACTCACACACCAATCTATTCCTACTCCTAAATATATACATTTTAGTCCACAATGGGACTCGAACCCTCAACCTTGGGGTTTCCTTTAACTAGGGAATGTGGATTGTCGATTTGATCACCTAATATACAAGCACAAAGTTGAGTTTGACTTTTTGACTTCCTATAACTAGGGAATGTGGATTGTCGATTTGTCATTTAAGGGCTAATGAGAATGGTTATACAATATGATTGTATTGTGTTTGATAGAGAGAATCGAAATCAAAGAAATGAAGACAAATTAATAGTTATGAGACTTGAATTGTATATATAAATTCTATATAAATTCTCAAGTTGTATGAATGTATAAGTTAATATTCAGTTCTTTCATTTCTTTAGCAATGATAGAGAATTAAGTGGAAGCTAAAATTGAGGAAAAAGAATTACAACAACCATATAAATATTGTATTTTTAAATTTCATGGTCTAAAAATTACTGATGTTATCCTCATTTCTTTTTCTTTTCAATTAAATCTACCAAACACAACCTAAATTAAGGAGGGACCAAATTATGTGGTCTTTGGTTTGAGAGGATGACCCCATGTTGGTAAGATACAAGTATAACACGACTTGTACAACATCTGTATTGGCATGGTCTAAAACCCACTCAAGATTCTGGCTAGAACAAGAGTGACAAACAACAATTTTTGTTTTTTCTCTTTATTTAAAGACCAAACAAATAGGTTTTTCACATAATTCTACATTAAGAAATCTTGTTTTGAAGGAAAAACGATGGTTACTTTTAAAATGATAGACTTGTTACAACTGTCAATAAAAAAACCCTTAACATAATAATTGTTGTTAAGTTGATAACACAACTACTTTTAATGTTAGCGATAAAAATAATACCAGTTCACAACAGGTTAACTTAAGCGGACTTAGTCAGTTTTATCAACTCGTATTGTATATAGGTTTCTCATGGCCTACCAAGAATATCCCCTTCATCTTTGACTTATTTTGATGGAATCATTTTATGATGTGGGGCAAAAGATTGATACTAAGGATCATTTTAATTAAGGAAAATTGTCATTAAAAATAGAAAAAATTAACGTAGTTTTATCACATATGCGTTTTAACTGATGAAACATTTTCATTCATTTAGGGTAGCATAACTGGTGACACGTCAGTTATGTTTATGAAGTTTGAATTATAGAAAAAAAAAGGTAAGAAAATGTTAATTACTTAATTATAACTTGAATGTTGGTTTGCTTTGCTTTGGCGAAGATATTAATGATAAACAGTCAACTAAATTATCATTTATAACAAAATTGTATAAAACGAAAGAATCATGAGTTAAATGGATTGAAATTAAAACAGCATGACACTATGACAGTATAAGGCTATAAGCCCAACCACATGCGGGCCAAGCTGAAATTGGGCTGGCCGAAATATGTAGCTTATAAAAGTTATGATTATCAAATTTATACAAAAAGAATACACACATCAGCCCAATTTTATATTTCGTATTCAAGTCCATTAACATGTTCGTATAATTCTTTTATATTAATTATCTCATTTTTTTTTTTGTCTAGTTTTGATGATCTAGCATACATAATATCTCTATGTATGTGTATATACTAATAAATAAGTTTTCACAAAAATTAATAATGTCCAAATTTCACTGAACCAAAATGAAAAATATAACTTGAGGGCTTGACGAAAACGCAAAAAACGTGAAAACACGTTGGTTTTTTACATAATAAAGTAATAAACCCTTAATATTAACATTATACTTTTTATAACATACATACATAAACAATAAAATAAGTATCGATAAAGTTAGAAAACTTATAAAAAAATAGTGGAAATCGGTCCGATTTGAATGTAACCAACTTGTAACAAGATACAAACAATTTGGTCCAACCTCTTTTAATCCTATTCCTATGGACATTAACATTTATTACATGGTAAATTACAAATTTCGTTTGGTGGTTTATTATAAATTATGTATTGTGTCATTTAACTTTTAAAATTACACTGACAGTTCTTTTTGTTGAAGTTTTGTTACGGATTTTGACCTTTGACCATTTAAATTTTAAAATGATCATTTTACCGTTAGTGTTTAATAATTATTATTAAAGTTTCTTTTATTCTTATATTAAATAATAATAAAATCAAAACATTAGAAATACTAGTAAAATTAATTTAATATAAAATAATAATAAAGACAAATGATTATTATTAATAATTAAAAACTAAAAAAATAATGTTTTGAGTTTAGATTTTTGACGTTTAAAAAAAGTAACTTTCTAAATCAAAAAATAAATGTAATCATTGCCAACAAGTATTAAAAAAATATATGACGTTTCTAAATTTTTTTATATAAATAACTTTTTAACATTTTTAGTAATCATTATAATTTTATTATAGTTTAAACGTTTGCAAAAATTGGTTAATAACTTACAATATATTGAAAACCTTAATTGTTTTGAAAGGCGCAAGATTTTTAAAATGTTTTTTAAAATAGATTTAAGTAAAATATTTAAACATTTTGTAAATTTGAGGTATAATATTTTGAATTTTTATAAATAAGTTCAAGAAAGGTAGAAAAATTTGTTGAAAAGTTTAAATTTATTTTATTGTTCACAAAAACTTTTAGCTTTTTCTAATTTAAAAAGAAAACCAAAAGTAAATAAAATATTTTATTTTTTAACTTTTAATTTTCAAAATGACGAGAATAATAATTTATATGTTTTATATATGTTTTAATCATTATTAAAAATCATTTAATCTAAAAATGAGTACTTAATAAGTTTAATTTATTATTTGATTTAAAAAAGTTACATTTTATTATAAAAGTTCAAACTCAAAACATTATTTTTTACGTTTTAATTAATTATAATAATATTTTATATTTATAATAAATATTTTATTATTCGTGTTTCATATTAAATTAATTTAACGGTATTCATTTTTTCTCCTTTCAATTAGTTTATTATTTTATAACAATAGAAATAATAAGGGTTTATTTGAAAAAACCATGTTTTCATGTTTTTTGCGTTTTCGTCCCTCAATGTTATTTTTTTTTCTTTTTGGTTTAATGAAATTTGGACATTAGACCCCGATTATATTTGTGAAGCGGGTTTTAAAAAACTGAAAAACCAGGTTCTAATGTCCAAATTTCACTAAACCAAAATAAAATGAATAACTTTAGAAATTTTATGAAAAAAAATAACATGAAGAGACCAAAACGCAAAAAAAAACATGAAAATATGTTGGTTTTTTTCACAATAAACCCAAATAATTATAAAAAATTGTTAATAATAATGATGAAACAAGTAAGGGTAAAGTGATTATTTTAAATAGTCAAAGAACGAAATTCTTAACAAAGCTTCAACCACTAAAACTTGTGGTACATATAACTTTTAAAGTTAAAAAACGTAATCCATGATTTCTAGTAACCACGTAATGAAATTTGTAATTTACCATTTGTTTTATTTCGTGTGATAAAACTATTAGAATAAAGTAAATTATTCTTGAAATGGGTAATTTGTGTTGCCCGACGTTGTTAGTGTCGTGCCCTGGACGACGACGTTCCTAAATCGGTATATCCTTGTCTCGACTCTCGGAAATATTGCATTATTACACGTGTTGGTCAAATGAAGTATTCTGCCCGTCAAAGTTTTTTTTTCTTTCTTATGGAAGTTATAAAAAAAAAATGAAATAAAATTACGTATTCCAATTAAATCAAGAATAACTTAGAGAAATTATTGACAAATCATATATATATATATATATATAGAATATGGTTCGTGTGAGTACCTAAAAAATGCAGAGTACCGTGAGTACCTGTGAACACACGGGTTTAAGATGTGAACATGCTCCGAAAAAAAGTTTTTTTTTGTAATTTTTTTTCATATTAATTTAGATACAAATAATATAAGCCTATTCGTAAAAGATTACACACATTCACACTTTCTAGCCTCTTAAAAGTCATGTGAACGTGAAAAAATTCATGTGAACATGCTTAGCTGTGAACATACGTTCACAACAGTGCAGTTCATGTGAACTTGCACGTTTCACATAGTTCTAGTGTGTGTTTAGGTGTGATTTTTTGCAAATAGTCTTATATTATTAATTTAAACATGATTATCAAAAAAAATTTCAAAAAAAATGGTTTTAAGCGAGGTACCTCCGGTACTCCGCAAAACTAGTGGTACTCATTTGAACCCAAATCTATATATATATATATATATATATATATATATATATATATATATATATATATATATATATATATATATATATATATATATATATACACACACACACGTCTCATTGATGTCTAGTTTATAACTTATAAGTAATTAAGGTTTTCTATTTTTTTTATCTATCATTCTCAAATTCTTTCTCATGTGTACCTCGTTCATTTCTAGTCGTTAATTCAGATAAATTGACCATTAATAAAAGTTTATAATTTTTTTAAAATTTTAGCTCATTTTAATCCATAATATTTTTTTGGTGGATTGCTCTACAAGTTATTAAAACCATTTAAAAAAAATTTAAGTTACTGCAAATAGCTTTTATAAATAGTTTGAATTTATAATAAGTCAAATAATAAAAACTACACTAAGGTTATTATGAAAAAAAACAACAAGTTTTTCACGTTTTTACGGTTAAATCATTCTGCGTTATTTTTTTACAATAAAATCTCTAAGTTATTTATTTGGAAAGAAAGGGTTGATTGTTGAAAAAAAGCCCAAGAAATTTCAAAAATCAGAAAGTATACAACAACGTGATGATTTTTTAAGGAAAAAGTGGCATAGAGTGATGAAACTATAAGAAACATAAATATGTTGGTTTTTTTCATAATATACTCATTAATTAATTAATTATGTTTCCAGGTTATTTTATATGTTTTGTATATCCTAAGAAATTTTGTATCATTCAACTCTAATTCTTGCTACTTTATTAAGTACATCTATTAATAAAAAGCTACCGTAATCAGCTTAAGCCATAAGCTCCGGTGACCATCAACAAGTTATGGTTATCAACTACTTTTGCCAAACAAACCCTTATGTCTAATACATTCAACGCGTATAGTAACAAATACAGATTCAAAGATAATACGGTTCAATAGTTTATGATAACGAAATACTAACTTACTACAAACTTAGACCAATCGTTGACTCAATAAAGTCACAACTAAAACGATTTAAACTACTCAATAATAAAATATTGATAATTAAATTCTTGAAGTCCTAACAAAATTTCATATATGATAACTAATAGAATATCTTTAAACAAATAGATTTTTAAATCTTTGAATCATTGGAACCCCTTAGAATTGTTTTATCCAAACCAAGTTGATCCAAAAATATTTCTTTTTCCCTAGAATTAAAATGTATTTTTAATGTATTTACAATTTTAACGAAGATATTTATATATGTTTTTATATTGAAAATAATCAACATATTTTTATTGTTTTACTGATTTGGTTACTCTGTCATAATTTTTCTCATTTTAGGCCCTTTGTTTTTTCGTCAAATACATTTTAGTCATTTGTATTGGTAAAATAAGTATCAGGAAACTAAACCAATAGATTATGAAAATATAATTGTTTTTATTGATTATATGTGATTAAGCTATTAGCCTATTATCATACTTAGATATATTTTCTTATATTTCATTAAAAGAACTCCTATATTAAATTTTTATCAATTTTATTCCCATGTCCTGAATAGAGGGTCCAACATGAGTAAGACAATAAAAATAATATGTGCTAAAATAATAAAATGATGATAAATGATCAAAAATATTTTGGTTTTTTATAATATAAATTCATTTATCAAGATTCTAATCAAAGTTAATAAACAACATTAAATTTAAATTTATCCGATTGATGAAGTGGGCCAGTGACACATTGCCAAATGAAATGGAAAAAAAGGAAAACGGGCCTGTTTGACTTTATTTTGGGCTTTTTTAATGATCTATGAAATAGCGAAAAACAATATATAAACATGTTTTTAAAATAATTTTTTGTGTTTCATCCATCTTTAAATCTTTGTATCCTCATTTGCTTCTCAAAAATATTCAAAATTATAATGTACAATTAAGTTTTTAATACAAATAATCTTTTTAAGGTAGTAATGACTATTTTGATATTCTTACTGATATTTTTCCAGACACTTCCATCAATTGGTTTTACGATCAACATGAAAAAAGGAAAAGCGCATAATACATAGTT
Organism: Centrapalus pauciflorus; assembly: GCA_020465985.1. Classification (NCBI taxonomy): domain Eukaryota; kingdom Viridiplantae; phylum Streptophyta; class Magnoliopsida; order Asterales; family Asteraceae; genus Centrapalus; species Centrapalus pauciflorus. Next base: position 437,981 of record JAANYP010000049.1, read on the forward strand.
TAAGAATGTGCTATTGTTAGATCATTTAATATTTAGGGTTATTATCGAAAAAACCATCCGAACTTTTATGATTTTCTCAGTTTAACCATTCAATTTTTTTCTCAACCGATCAAATCACTACACTTTTTATTTTCTATTAGTTTAATCACTATACTTTCAAATTTATTGGTTTAGCCATTCATTTTTGACCGGTAACCTGTTTGACCGGTCAATTGTTGTTATGAATTAGAGTTTTTATCCGAAAACCCATCCGAACTTTCATAATTTTTTTTCTTTAACCACTCTATTAGTTTTTCGTGATCTAATCTCTAATTTAATTGATATTCAGATTTTTGTATTTTCTATTATTATATTGTTCATAGCATCAAATGATTAAAATAAACATTAATTTCATAAAAATTGATTCTCTTTTTTTTCATCATCATATTGGTTTTATCAACAACGATGCTTCATTGATCTCTTCTGCTTTTTCATTATCATCCTCTTCTATTTCATCAGTTCTTCATTATCATTGTGTTAATCCAAACAGATTCTAAAATCAATTTGATTCTCTAAGGTTTTGTAGTGTTCATCAAGTTTGTTAGGGTTTGAATGTATTAAAGGATCGTAAATAAATAAATTTTATAAATTAAATAGTAATCACGAACGATATTAATAATATAATTAAATAAATTGTTAAAAAATAAAATAATAATAGCAAACTAAAAAACTAAAATTTTATTATAAAATTTCATAAACAATTTTGAAACTTAAATTGAGTTTATTTTTTGTCTTTATAAAATCTTGAAAAAAAACTTAAAAATAAAAATTAATTGATTTTAATTTGATATATTGCTGTTATTGATAAAAATATGAAAAGATATGTTTGATTACATTGAATTATCAGTTCTCGGAGTTTTAATTTTTAGTATAAGACAATGGTGGTCAAACCAAAAAAAATCTTGAAAGTTCGAGTGGTTTTTTCAATGATAAAAAAACGTCACGTAATGGACACGTCATCAATTACCTGTGATAACAGGTAAAATGGTCAAAACAATAAAAAATGAAAAGGTTAGTGTTTTGATCAGTTGGAAAAAAAATTGAGTTGTTAAACCGAAAAAATCATAAAAGTTCGAATGGTTTTTTCGATAACAACCCTAATATTTATTATAGATAAGATATCCCCAACCACTAGTATGTCATTATGAATGTATGATGATTTCAAATTCAGAGATAATAATAAAAAATATAGAAAAGGGTTGAAATTAAGCTTATAATCTTTAAATTACCTAAATCTATATCTATATATATTAATAAAAGAAAATAATCCAGGACACATGTCGCTTTCTCATCACATTACACTTTCATTTTTCCGCCTTTTTTCCATAATTAAATATTTTATTTACTTATTTATCTATTATTAATAAAAGAAAAATCTATTTTGAATACTTTCCTATTTAATTCATGAAATGCAATAAAGGAAACAAATTAAAATTTTAAATAATTCAATATTAATTTTAAAATTATTTCTACTAGAAACTTTTATTTATAAGTACGTTTGTATTTAACTTTAGGGTTTATTACGAAAAAAATTAACAAGTTTCACGGTTTTTGTGTTTTAATCTCTCAATGTTATTATTTTTTCAAAAAATCCTCAAGTTAATTTTTTTTTTTTTGGTTTCGTGAACTTTTTCTATTAGAGTCAGGTTATAATTGGTAGACTGAGTTTTTAAAGACTAAAAAATCGGGTTCTTATAGTCAAATTTCACTAAACGAAAAAAACTAACTAAAAATTTTTCTGAAAAAAAATAATATGGAGGGACGAAAACACAAAAAAAAATGAAAACACATTGGTTTTTTCATAATAAATCCTTAATTTTATATTAAACTTTTTAAAACATAAACATTTATTAAAATGATTTATTATTAAAAAAACCAACATGTTTTCATATTTTTTGCGTTTTCGTCCCTCTATGTTATTTTTTTACATAATAGTCCTCAAGTTATTCTTTTCGTATTGGTTTAGTGAAATTTGGACATTTGAACCCGGTTTTTAAAACCCGGTTCACAAATTATAACCGGGGTCTAATGTCCAAATTTCACTAAACCAATAAAAAAAGAATAACTTGAGGTTTTTTATGGAAAAAAATAACATAGAGGGACGAAAACGCAAAAAAATGTAAAAACATGTTAGTTTTTTTCATAATAAACCTTTATTAAAAATGCTCATGTTTACATGGGTAAATAAGCTAGTAATCAACTAAACAAGTAATCGTTCCCAAAGGTTTTGAATTCAATATTGGCAGGTAGGTTTTTTTATAAGTTTTTATATAATATGGTCTTATGTACCTACTTAGTACATATACCGAAAAATGTAATTTTTTATTTTACTTTTTAAATAGGGTAAAGTGGTCATATTAATTTTTCATCAACATGGGATATGTCAATGTGTAACGTAAAATTAGTTGGTGCGAAAACTTATGGAAACATAATTTAATATAAACATTATAAAATATAATATAAAATTCAAAAATTGACAATAAAGACAATGTAAAAATTTTTAGGCCAAGAAATATAACATAAAATTCAAATTTGACAAAAAAATGATATTGATTACCAACTAAGAAGGTAAATTTTTAATTTTATGCTCTCTTTTTGGGTAAAAGATTAATATTTGATTATCTTTTTCTTGACCTAAAATTTGAATTTCATGTCCCTTTTCGGCCAAAATAGAATTTTAAATTAATATTCTCGGCAAAAAAGTTTTTACAATACATTTACCGTCAATTTTTGTATTTTATATAACCTTTCTTAGTAATTTTTCCTAAAATAAACAATAAAACATTTGATTACACTTAATAACTTCTATAAATTGATCGGATCATATTTAAAATTTTCAATATTTTTTAAAACCTATCATAAACAACACATTTACATGTATAAATGGTTTGTAATTTGTAGTTAACAATATTGTTACTTAAAGATATCTGACATGTTTTTTTTATTATTAAGTGTTTATTATGAAAAAAACCAACATGTTTATAATATTTTGCATTTTCGTCCGATCATGTTTTTTTTTTCTTTAGACTACTCTTCAACTTAATATTTTTTTCTTGATTTTATGAAATTTGACCATTAGAGTTCGATTATAATTGGTAAACCAGGTTTCTCAAAGCTGAAAAACAATGTTCTAATAGTCAAATTTCACTAAACTTAAAAAAATTAATTTGAGGACTTTTCTGAAAAAAAATAATAACACGGTCGGACGAAAACGTAAAACCATAAAAATATGTTGGTTTTTTTTCCATAATAAACCCTTATATTAAATTTGATAACGTAAATCATTGTCATATTCTTAGGTAAATTCAAGTGCATGATCCACATAATAAGATACATTTAGATCATAATTAGCAATATTTAATTAAAATTGGGTTTAATTGTAAATTATTTGCCACACAACCTTCACCACATATCATTTTCCAACACACCCTTCACTTTGATTAACATTTTGTCGTCTACCTTCCATATCCAAACGGTGATGTCAACAACGATGATTACAATATTTTATAATACTAAATTTATAAAATAATCATTAATGATATGTTTTACGTTAATTCTTTTTTAAATAATTAAATTTTCTATTTAAAATATTCATCTATTTATGTTAAGGTAGAGCAGTTAAAAGTTGAAACCAATTTTAGCTTAGTTTGTGATATAACACTATAAAATAAAATAAATATAATCATTAGTGTATAATAAAGTGTATTATCTAAAATTTATGAAAAAAAAACAAAATATTTAATAATTTTTGTATAATCATAAAATACCTCTTGCGAATTGATAATGAGCTAAGATGTATTGAGTAGTGTGTGCATTTAGCCTTCAATAAGATATATAAACATAAGGGTTTATTACGAAAAAAACCAATATGTTTTCACGCCTTTTGCGTTTTCGTCCCTCAATGTTATTCTTTTTTAGTTTTATGAAATTTGACTATTAGACCCCGGTTTAATTAATTGTTAAACCGGAGTTTTAGATACTGAAAAACCGGGTTTCAATATTTATTTTTCACTAAATCAAAAAGAAAAAATTAACTTGAGGACTTTTATGAAAAAAATAACATGGAGGGTACACAAAAATTAACTTTATTGCCATTATTTTTGTGTACAACAGAACACACACATTCATTTATAACTTTTAAATCTACACATTTATTCATAACTAGTTTATAACTCACGTATTATGTGGATATTTTTAATTAAATTTATTTATATAAAATGTATATGAGTAAAAATAAAAACATACAAAAATAATAATTGTGTTTATTTTTTATTATTCACAGATTAAAAAATAGAGTATATCTATCTTTTTTAAAAATATTAAATTTATTTATCTTTTATTTTTTATAAGTTGTAATTATATTTTTGGTGAACGTAGAGGTGACACGTGACATTTGATGTTTCCTTTATTATGCATAATAATAATAATTTCCACAACTAATTCAAATTTTTACATTTGGATCTAATTATGATTATTATGGATAATAATGATAGATATTTATTTTTGGTAAACATTAATTTTAAATGTTACAAAATCTAATTTATTACTAATTAATTTAGTTTTTACCTAAAATAAATATCTATCATTATTATCCATAATAATCATAATTAGATTTCGAAAAACCGGGGTTCTAATATTAATTTTTCACTAAATCAAAAAAAAATTAACTTGAGGACTTTTATGAAAAAAAAATAACATGGAGGGACGAAAACACAAATAAAGTGAAAACATGTTGGTTTATTTCATAATAAACCCTATAAAATATTCCTTTATTATCATTGTTTTTTTTGTACAACAGAACACACACATTCATTTATAACTTTTAAATCTACACATTAATTCATAATAAGACTCAAACCCTAACATTGGGGTCTCTCTTAACGCCTGGTTGTCTGGTGCAACAAAACATACACACCTATCTAATTCATTATTATCCGGCCATCTTGACATTGCTCATTTGTTAATTATTATTTATATAGTTTTATTGTTAAGTTAGACACACATGTATTATATAGATCAGGTAAATGTTTAATTAAAAAGTAAGTATTTGCATTGATATATCAAATAATTGTAAGATCTGCATTAAATAAAATAAAAAATAAGAGTTAGCTGTAAAATACAAAATTATTGTTTTGCTTCGAATTTATATTTAGGATTTATATCATATTATTTATTTTTTGCTTCAAATTTTTATTTAGGGTATTAATTGTTGTTTTAGTTTGTAAGTTTGGGTTTTTGAGTTTGCATTCGGTCGAGATATGTTGATTCAAGTGTTTTTAACACACATCATGAACAAATGAACAATCAATAATAAATAAATAAAAATAAAAGTAATATGAAAGAAATAATTTAAATTAGCAAGGGACGTAAAATAAAGGACTAAATCGTCATTTCTAAAATAATAGCATATGCCTAACATAATATACGTTGAAAGTATTAAGAAACAGTAAAACAAAGACGATATTTATAATAAATATATGAATTATAGAGAATGATTCTGTAAGTTGGGGTTAAGAACTAGTTTGATAAAGACACTGCAAAGTATTTCAAGCGGTATGCATGGTAACAATATGGAGCCTATGAAAGTGTAGGAATAAAGTTGTCTTTGCGTCAACGGTTGAACGACATGGATTTCTCTGTTATGGATTGAAATAGAAGCAAAAAGAGATGGAATTGGTCGAGATATGCAATTGTGACTATGTGAGTGCATACATTTGGGTGTGGTGCTTTGTAAAAAAATCTGTTTTAGTGAGTATGTAATGAGTCTTTGCCTCTTTGGGGTGTTGGCATTCTCTTTCCTGAAGAACTCTTTGATGTATGCGGGCCAGTGTTCAATTATGTTTTTTTCAATAATATATTCTACTTTTTGTAAAAAAAAAAAATTATTGAAATATCTATACACTATACATTTTTGTACACAGATCATCAACCAGATTAAGTTATTTTCACAAATTTTACATATTTGATTTATCATCAATAAAGTTCAATTAATTTGAAATAAATATATATTTATATAAATGTTTTGACATCGTTCTGTTCTAGTTAACATTTCACACGACCTATACCCTTAGCATTGGTGGCGCATGGAGTACTATCACATGTGATGTAATATGAATGTTTTTGAGATATATAGCCTTTTTGTTAGTTATGTCCATTGAATATGAAACTTAATCCAATCTTATGTCACATCATATTCATACTATCACATCCTCTATTCCTAATTTAACCATACATCTGCACATGTAAAACACCACATATTTTTTGTTTCTATCATTTTAGTTCAAGAGTTTGACAATTGTTCATTTAATTTTTATATATATATATATATATATTTGTTGACAAATGCAACATGTTATAAAATTTGTAATTTATATATAAAAGCATGCTTTTTTTTCTTAACAATAATAGCATATGTCATTGTTACCAATAAAATTAAAAGTGTGTCACAAATATTGTTTTACATAATAATTGATTTACATATGTTATTATGTATTTAAAAAAATAAAGGTAGATATTATATCATAAATACTAATATTTATCATTGTATATGATACTATTCATAAGTTATTCATATGAATAGTAAGACTTAAATAATAATAATATATATTTTCTTTGGTGTATTTTTAACAAAGTGATGTAGATGATATGGTAAATAAATGTTTGATTGTACTTGATGAAGACCATGAGGTGTTGTGTTTAAAACTTGTCCTTACACCTATTTTATAATAATTTTTTCCTTATATCTCTTTATAGAATATATTAATTTGAAATGAGACATTTAAACACTTTATATATTTTTTACTTTATTTTAGGTAAATAAATTTTCTATTTTATTATTTCTTATATCAATTATTAGGATCATGCTAAATTATCATTAATTATTTTGACGAGAATATAAATATGGATTTGTTAATTTTTAGTGTCGTCAAGATTATAAACATTATTGATATTATAAATATTGATTATTATACCATTCGTTAAGTTAATATTTTACTTACTGATTGAGTTTACTTTAATAATTTACCTGTTAACTTAACAATATAAGTTAATTTATTGCAAGTTAATTTTTGTTATGTCTTAAATTTTGATTAAATTGCTAGAATACAAATGGAGTATATATTCATATATATACTATACCTATCATTTATCAAATAAACAAAATCTATAAAACGCCAAACTCATTTTATATCTTAAAAGTCCATCAAACAAACACATCTAACCTATATTTTGAATACATATTATTAAAACTATTTTTTAAGTGTTTTTCATCCGCAGCAACGCGCTGACAAGAAAACTTGTTAATAACAAAATAAAAGTATATTATTATCATCATATCTGTAAAAAGATTTGACTCTTATTTTATTTTATACAAGATTTTGTTAGATTAATGGATATAAAGAGTGTGTGAAGTAAAAGAAGAGTGTTAAAAACTTTATGTTGAGCTCTTGACTTCTAGCCATTGGTAGATCAACCGCGATAACTTATAGCTAGGTTTGTTGCATGAAATAGATTTTGAATGAATTGGATTTGTTTATAATGTATTTTGAAATTTGAATTATAAAAATAATGAACAAAAATGTATTTAAATTCTATTAAAATCTATGATTAAAAAAATCTATTATTTCTAACTTATTTGTAAATAAATTTAGATTATTAACATTTGACACTATCTATACCCAACTAACGTATGCATAAATTAAATTTTGATTCGTTGATCTATGCGAAACAACCCTTAAAGTCAATAATTGTTACACATCACCGGCTTTTAATAACCATTTATTTAAGTGAATTATATTAGAATGTTTTTAATATAAAAAACAAATTAGTTGAAAATAGTGTGATTATTATGATATAGTGATCGATAGTGTAAATAACATTTTCAATGCTATAAATGATTAAATCACTTGCAGATGTGTTTTAAGATTATCAAAAACTAATATATTAATTATTTTGTATTACACGGGTTAGATTTTTAAAAAGATAATAATAATAATAATAAATTATTATTATAAATTATTTTATATTTTCAAGTATTAAAGCCAGGTTTGTCAAATAATATTTTTCTTTCTTTACTTTAATTATACATGAATAGTAATTATTTTTACATATTGTTTATATTATATATTTTTAATTTTGTCATTGTTCAAGATTTTTAAATCGATTATAATTCCATATACTTTTATAAGTATGAATAGAATTTATTTTATTTTTGAGTATGAAAAAAGATTAATATTTTCTTAAATTTTAAATTCTAACTTATAAAATTATTTATTTTATTTCAAGGATTAGACATGAAAATTTATTCTATTATCAGTATTTTTTTAGTTTTTAGTTTCTTGATTTTCAAAAAAAAAGTTAAAGTGTATTACAAAAGATATTTATGAATTATTTTAGGTAAAAAGAATAATAAGGATTATTTATTAATTTTAATTTAATTAATTAAATGGAATGTATTATCAAAATAAAGGTTATTTTGTTATTGAAAAAAAGATGAAAAAATCAATAAATTGAATCTTTAAAGGTGAGTCATGTGGCAAGAACTATTTTCTTTTATTATATAAGATGTTAATATAGATATATAAATAGATATAGATATAGATGTTTATATTATATTTTTAATTTTTTCATTGTTCAAGGTTTTAAAAATGATAATAATCCCTTATATTTTTATAAGTTTAAAAAGAATTTTTTTCCCGAATATGAAAAAAAGATTATTAGTTTATTAAATTTTTATTGTTTATAACTTGTAAAATTATTTATTTTATTTCAAGTATTATACATAAAAATTATTCTATTATCTGTATTTTTAAAATTTAGTTTTTTGATATTTAGAACAAAAGATATTTTTAAATTATTATAGGTAAATAGAATAATAAAGATTATATATTAATTTTAATTTGATTAATTAAATGACATGTGTCACCAAAAGAAGAGTTAACTTATTTTAGGAAAAAAAGCAGGAAATTAATAAACTGGAGCTCTAATAGAGCGCCATGTGGTAAAAAACATTTTCTTTTATTATAAGATATAGATATAAATTGTTATAATAAAAGAAATTATATTATTTAAGCTAGTTTTTTAATTGTTTGTATGTATTATGGTGAACAAAAAAATGGATACTTTAATTGCTATTACATCATAAAATTGGGGCGTTTGGTACTGGGCTGCAAACGAGTTGAGTCAAGCTCAAGCTTAACAGGACGCGATTCGTTTTGGGTTGGTTCGAGCTTGACAAACTTTCAAAATGTAGGCTCGAGTAGTACTGGAACTAGACTCGAGAAGTACTCGATTTAGATTTGAGTTCGGCTAGAATTTCTATAAATAGTTTTTGAGTTCTATTTTTTGGCATGTAGCTCGAGCTCGAACTCGAAAAAATCTCAGCTTAATACTTAATAAGCTCGAATTGCTTAATAAAAGCTCGACTTAATATGGACATAATATATACATATATTGTAGGCTTGAAAAGCTCAATAAAAATTTGAGCTGATTCATTTAAAGCTCGAGCTAGACTCGTTAATTTTTCCGAGCTCGAGTTTTAGGCTCGGGCTCAAGATCGAGCTCGATAAAAGATTTGCTCATTAAAGTCGAGTTCAAGTTCGAGCTTGAGTTGCTCGATAAAAGCTTGATTCGCTTGTAGCCCTATTTGGTACCATGAAATGAAGTGAATGCGTTATCAAAGTTAGTTTAACCAATAACAGTTACCCATTGCATTGAAAATGAATAAAAATGTTATAATATACTTCATTCTATTTCTATCTTTTTAATTTTCTTCAAGTTGATAATGATCTGAGAGAATTAGAATTTATACTAACTTTGTTCTCTACTTTCTTACGTTGAGAATCCAAGCTCGTGTCACATAAAAAAAGTTTTATTTTCATGTGATTCAATTCCGTTCAACCATACCAAAATTTGATCGTACATTACTTTATTATATAAAATTTTATGTAAATTTTATGACTTTTGTTGTCAATCGGTTTGACTTGTTTGCAAGAACGGGATAAAATTACCAGTTTTTATTATCCAAATTTCATTGTTCCTTTTCAAGATATGTGTCACCACATTATATCACTTCTTTCTATGATAGTATTGGTAAAGGTTGAGGTATTGTATAATCAAGTGTCATGCATAATTGTGCTGAAAAAATATATAGTAAGACACATGTGATACCACACTTATTGGTTCTATGATTTTAATGTAAATAATTGTTTAATAAATAATTGCATGCATTCATGTAATAAATATAATATAACATTATTTGTGACATAACACATCCATATTTACTCTATGATCATGGTCTAACTTATATCAATTGTTTAATCAAATCAAATGTCATAGGGTTGAACCCAAAAAAAAAAAAAAAAAAGTTGGTATCAATTTTTTTTATTTTTTAAAAAGCAATATTTTGTTATAAAACAAGTAGGGTATTAAACCCTTTGACGGCTGAAATTAATCGAAGCCTTTAATCAACTCACTTTGATTATTTCGATTTCCATATTCCAATTAATCGTTTAATTATCGAATCGAATAATATTTAAACCGATTTGTGAATTTTATAAAACTCATAAAGTCTCCCACTTTAATTTTGTAAAACCGAAAACACATTTAGTCACAAATGTTTAAATATTAATAATCAAACACTTTTGATTTATTAATTCGATTTTAATGCATTTAATTTAATCGTCCGAGTTTAACCGTGAATTAAACGACATGGCGGAAACAAATAATCCATCACCTCGGTTACCACATCACAACCGAGAGGTCATGGGTCTCAACCAATGGCCGAAATCTCTAGGTCTGATTTCGCGAACCGAAACGTTTAATTTTCGACTTTAATCAATTAAACACTTTTAAACAATCAAACATCAACTAAATAAAACGAACTAAGGTTTCAAAATCCCGAGTTCCGAAAAACTCCAAGGTTGGCCGAGAATCACCATGGGGTTTCCAAAACCTTTAGTCGATTTTCTCCAAGCCAAATCAAAACCTTAAACGTTGTAATTATTGATTTCGATCGTTTAAACATTTTTAATTATTAAAAATCGAAACTTTATTAACATTGAACATAAATACACGAATAATACTATCATTATGTTACTTGAGGTGGCTCTGATACCACTGTTAGGAATTCGTATCGTTTTCATAAAAACATAAACATTAATCATATTAACGCACAACGGAAGCCTTTTAAAATCACGAATTCCGTACACGGATCATCAAGTATACATAAGATAAGTAATCATGAAAGCATTAAAATCCATACCTTTGTATTTGTTGACAAGAATACATGAATGAGATGCTCTCGGTATCCACCGGTGATGACACGATCGAGCGGTGCCAGGTATGTAATCAAACACACAAAGAACGGGAAAAACAAAACCCTCACCAAATTGAGGTTTTGTTTCTTGCGGCTGACAACACAACAAACACACACCACACCTATGTGTATGTGTGTTTTCGTGTATATGGAAAAAGTGGTTCACCCCACTTTCATTCGGCCGTGTATATATATTAACTATCATTATGTTCTAAAATTTTAAACTCTAATATAATAATAGAACATATATCTTAATAATTATATTTATCATTTAAACCTTATATAATTATCTCTATAATTATATACCCTTTAAATAATAATAATCTTTTATACATTATCTAATAATATATAAATGACTAGATAATTATTTATAATTATCTATTATTTATTTGTTTATAATTATCCATCCAATTATCCAATAACGAGTAAAATACCCCGCGATTTGTGGCGGGTATATGAATCGTTAACAAATAAATTAATTAAGTTGAAATATAAAAAATAACAAAATTAAAATATAATTATCAATCAAAATTAATAACATCTTTAGTCACATATCATTTTAATATTATTATTAAACAAATTCTAAATATATTACATTCATTTTGCTAAAACTTATAATGAAAATAATATAAGAAAAAATATTGAGCAAATTACATGCATGCATACATACATTCACTTATTTTCAATTTATGATTCAAATTTATAAATTAAAAAACTAATGAATTAACTTAAAACATACTTAGTCCGTAATTTATGATTTATTATTTATACAATAAAAAAATGGTGAATCAATACGTAAAAATGGATCACCGTGCTTCTCACATTTCTCGATATTTATTTAACTTCTCATTTGATTCTAGGTTTATATATATAAACAATTTAACAATAAAGATGATAATTAAAACAACAACTACAATAATAAAAATATTTAATAAATAATATATATAAAAATATTTATTTGATTTATGAATAGTATTATGTATCAAACAAATTAAAAATGGTAACTAATATTGGATAATATATATAAATGTGTAAATTTAAAAGTAAGATTAGGGATGTATGTGTTTTCTGTTAAAAAAGTTTGACAATATACAATATGTTTTATGATAATAATGATTATATATATTTCTTTATATAGGAAAAAATTGATGACTCATATTTAAAAGGAAATAATTTAACTATACTTTACATGTAGTGAAAATTATGTTTAATATTATTTATTTTATAAAAATATATAAAAAGAGCAAGAAATCAAAATAAAAAAAATAAAAAAAAAGTATCAAAGCAATAATAGTTAATATTACGTAAATTTAAAATCAGATTAAATAAAATAACTATATTTAAAAATGACTTTGAATGAGAATTTGTATTAAATGTAAAACTAATTAGTATTGAATAAGATATAATATAGAAATATATTTTTATTTAATTAATAAATAAATTATATAGGAAAAACACAAAATCTTATAAACAAAAAAAGGATGAATATGTTATGAATGAAAAGTGATTCATCATGTTGATAAATGTTATTATTTTTTTATATTTCCTTGTATAGAAAAAAATAGAAAGAAAATAATTTCACTATGCTTTATCTTATAATAATCTATAAAAATAGAAAGAAATCAAAACACAAAAAAATAAGAAAAAAATTTCAAAACAATAGTTAATATTAAGTAAATTTAAATTGAATTAAATAAAATAACAACATATGAAAATGACTTTGAATTGAAGTTTGTGTTAAATGTAAAACTATGATATTTAAATATCAAAGTAAATTAGTATTAAATAAGACATGATATACAATTATATTTTATTAAATTAAAACAAAATGATATATAAATTATATGGAAAAATATAAAATCTTAAAAGCAAAAAACAAAATCAAAATCAAAATCAAAAATCAAAAATCAAAAAGTAATAGGATGAATAGGTTATGAATAGTTATTTATATCTTGGTAAATGTATATATACGAGGAAATTTGCCCGCACTTCGCGGCGGAGTTTAATATCACACAAAAAAATATAAAAATATATTAAAAAAACATATTAACGTACATATTTGATATTTGAAGCAAAATGTTATGTTATTTCAATTAAATATATTAAAAATTTGAAATTATGCGTTATTGACTTTATATACAACATTCAATTTCAAAACTGTTCATACCACCACCATCAAAACTTTTTTGAATATAACTTTCTCTTCCGACATTGAATATTCACGTAACACTAGATCCATAAGAAGATTAATGTTCTAACCTATCTCACGCTTTGCACCGCCAACTCCATACTTTTCTCCAAAATGAGTCCAACATTGGATTTTCTTGTTTTACAATATTTTTGATTGATTATGTGTGTAAAAATCAAAATCATCTTATTGTTTGATCTAGTTTCAAACCACATAATAATTCATAATGGAAAAAAGAAATTAACACACAAGGCATGCATTATTTCTATTATTGTTTTTATATTATTAAGTAAATAATAAAAATATTGTTAATTAAAATATTTGATTAATAATATACAATAGTGCAATGATAAAATCAAAATATATAGTGCAATGATAAAATTAAATTATATTATTTAATCTTTCAAATTTTATTTCTTAAAAAAGCTATATACATAGAGAAATGAGACATATTTTCTTAAAATATATTTAAGAAATAAAATGTTTAGTAGAAAATTAGTTTAATTTATATTAAAGTAATATTTTAAAATTAAAATACATTAGATTAAATCAACATGTAAAAAAACCAATTGAGCAATATTCTTTAATCATGTGTGTTTGTACCCATGACCTCCCATATAATGGGACACATGTAAACCAATTGAGCTACAAATCTTTTTCTTAAAATATTACACAGACGTATATATATTATTATTCTAGTTTTACTATTCATATGAATAGCTTATGAATAGTAACATTTACTTTGGTAAATGTTATATACGAGTTTTCTTGTCCGCGCGTTGCGGCGGATAAAAAACACTTAAAAAATGGTTTAGTAATATGTATTCAAAAAATAAGCTAGATGTGTTTTTTTGATAAACTTTTAAGATATGAAATGAGTTAATTTGATGTTTTATAGATATTGTTTATTTGATAAATGATTACCAAAATTTAAGACCTAACAAAAATATTCTTACAATTTAATAAAAATATAGGTATAGGTATGAATATATATTACATTTGTATTCTTGCAATTTAATCAAACTTTAAGACATAACAAAAATTAACTTACAATAAATTAACTTATATTGTTAATTTGACAGTTAAATTATGGGTTTATTATGAAAAAAAACCAACATGTTTTCATATTTTTTGCGTTTTCGTCCCTCCATGTTATTTTTTTCCATAAAGTCCTCAAGTTATTTTTTTTTTTTTGGTTTAGTAAATTTGGACATTAGAACCCGGTTTTTCCTTTTTTTTTAAACCCGGTTCACAAATTATAACCGGGGTCTAATGTCCAAATTTCACTAAACCAAAAAGAAAAGAATAACTTGAGGTTTTTTATGGAAAAAATAACATGGAGGGACGAAAACGTAAAAAAAAACGTGAAAAACATGTCGGTTATTTTTTCATAATAAACCTTTAAATTATTAAAGTAAATAAACCTTTAAATTATTAAAGTAAACTCAATCAGTAGGTTAAATTTATAAAATATTAACTTAATGAATGTTATAATAAAAGTTATTATTTACAGTACTTATAATACCAATAATGTTTATATTCTTGATGACACTACAAATTAACAAAGGCACATTTATGTTGTTGTGAAAATAATTAATGATAATTGAGTATAGTCTTAATAATTAATAAAAGAAAATTTTGAATAAAAATTTATTTAACTAAAATAAAATAAAGTAAATATATTAAGTGTTTAAATGTCTCATTTCAAATTAATATATTTTATAAAGAGATATAAGAAGAAATATAAAAGAAATGTTTAACTAAAATAAAATAAAGTAAATATATTAAGTGTTTAAATGTCTCATTTCAAATTAATATATTTTAGACTAAATTACATAAAAGGTCCCTGTGGTTTATATGTAATTACAGTTTTAGTCCCTGAAAGAATTTTATTACACCACAGGTCCCTAAAATCGAAAAGTTGTAACATTTTGGTCCCTGAAACTAACGGTGGTTAACTTTGACCGTTAGTCTCAGGGGCATTTTTGTCCTTTTGTTTTTCAGGGACCATCTATGTAATTTTGAAACTTTCTTAATTTCTTTTTCCTTTTTTCTCTTTTTTCTTTATGTCATAAATTATTTTCATATATATATATTTTGAATTTCTTTTTTTCTCATTTAATTATTCAAATGTAACATTTTATTTTTTATTTTTTTTATTTTAACTATTAATTTTTATTTGTATGATTATTGTTATTATTAATACTAACTTTTTTATATATTACCATAATTATTTATATAACATTATTATATGATATACAAATTTATTTTTTCCAATTAATTATTGAAAATCCAAATTTTTCTCCATTATTTTTTCCATAGAAAAGATAAAAATTAAAATTAGTTTTAGTTTATTTTCGTTTAGAAAATCTAAAACCGAAATGATTTATATTTTTTCTTCATATAAAAAATTCAAAATAATAACATGTTGAAGTTTTTTTTTCATTTGGAAATATTAAAAGTATGAGTGTTTCGTTGTTTCTTCATCGTAAATATTAAAAATATGAGTGTTTCATTGTTTTTTTCGTTTTAATAAATAAACAAAGTATATAATTTTTCATTTTTTGTATGAAAAAATTAAAATCAAAATGAGTCGTTTATTGTTCGGAAAAGTTGAAAATCTGACATCGCTTATTTTTTTTAACCATTTTAATTTTCATTAAATGACAACCAATCTCGATTTTAGTTTTTTCGAACAAAAAACTGACGAATCGTTATTATCAGTATTTTTTGATTGAAAAACAACGAACACTTCCGAATTTATTTTTTGATCAAAAAATGACGAACCATTTTGATTTTCTATTTTCCAAACAAAATAAGCATTCCGATTTTAATTAAACGGTGAAAAAAATGACGAACCATTCCGATTTAATTTTTTTCGATCAAATAAACGATGAACCATTTCGATTTTAATTTTTTTTATGAAAACACAATAAATCGTTATGATATTATTTTTATAAACAAAATATCCATTTCGATATCAAGACGAACCATTACAATTCAAATTTTTCAATAAAAATGACGAAACCTTCAGATTTAATTTTTTTGATAAAAAACTGACAAACCATTCCAATTTTTTATTTTTTCGAACCATTCAGAATTAAAAAAAATTTGATTAATGAAGAAGCTATGAACCATTCTGTTTATATACTTATTCAAAATGAAAAAAAAACTTCAGCACTTCATTGTTTTGAATTTTTTAAATGGAGAAAAAACAAATAAATCATTTCAATTTTAGATTTTCTGAACGAAAATAAACTAAAACTAATTTTTATTTTTGTCGTTTCTAAATGAAAAAAAGAATGGAGAAAGATTTGGATTTTCAATACCTAATTGAAAAAAATAAATCTGTATATCATATAATAATGTTATATAAATAATTATGGTAATATATAAAAAAATTAGTATTAATAATAACAATAAAAATACAAATAAAAATTTATAGTTAAAATAAAAAAAATAAAAAAAATGTTATATTTGAATAATTAAATGATAAAAAAGAAATACAAAATATATATATGAAAATGAATTATGATATAAAGAAAAAAGAGAAAAAAGGAAAAAGAAATAAGAAAGTTTCAAAATTGCATAGATGGTCCCTGAAAAACAAAAGGACGAAATTGCCCCTGAGACTAACGGTCAAAGTTAACCACCGTTAGTTTCAGGGACCAATATGTTACAACTTTTTTATTTTAGGGACTTGTGGTGTAATAAAATTCTTTCAGGGACTAAAACCGTAATTCCATATAAACCACAGGGACCATTTATGTAATTTAGTCTATATTTTATAAAGAGATATAAGAAGAAATATAAAAGAAATGATAAGAAAATAGGTATAGGCCAAGTTTTGAACACATGATCAAATGGTCTTTATCAAGTTTGTTTACCATATCATCTACATCACTTTTTGTTAAAAATACATTGACTAAAATATATATTATTATTTAAGTTTTACTATTCATATGAATAGTTTGTGAATAGTATCATTTACTTGGTAAATGTTAGTATTTATAATATAATATGTTAGGGCATTGCTATACATACGTATACATTTGTCCCCAAATTTGGATTTTTACTAATCATATACACCCTTACTCACAAATATTTAGTAATTCGAGCTTTTGTTTTAAAAACATTTAATATTTTTTTTTTGTTAAAAGTTATGTTTTAAAAAGGTTTAAAAAAATTTGTTTCAAAAAACAGTTTAACTAATTATTTTTTTGGGTTTATAATGAAAAAAACCAAATGTTTTAATTTTTTTGCGTTTTCGTCCCTTCATGTTATTTTTTTCCATAAAAGTCTTCAAGTTAATTTTTTCTTTTTGGTTTAATGAAATTTGGACATTAGAACCCGGTTTTTCAGTTTTTAAAAACCCAGTTCACAAATTATAAGCGGGGTTTAATGTCCAAATTTCACTAAACCAAAAAAAAAAAATTAACTTGAGGTTTTTTATGAAAAAAAATAACATGGAGGGACGAAAACGTAAAAACATGTTGGTTTTTTTTCATAAAAAACCCTTATTTTTTTTCCAAAAAAGTTCTATTAACTTTATTTTTAGAAAACGTTAAGAAAAACCTTTTCTTTTATTAATATTAAAATAAATTGTTTTAGGACACAATTATCAGTATAACTATTTACAAACTTCATATTACTGTTTAATGAATAGTTAAGCAATCTGCAAGTAACCTGCCAGGCAACTTAAGCATATGCATTAAGCAGACAGGTAAACAACTGACTTATTTTATTACAAACTTCTTATTACTGTTCAATAAATAGTTAAGCAACCTGCCAGACAGCTGCTTCAGATAGGTAAGCAACTGTCTAATTGTATTACTTTATATATATATACATATTATATAACATTTTTGTTTTCTTGTGATAAATTTTGATTATTGTATTTTATTAATATTTAAATATATCATTATGATCGCATTATTTTTTTTTTTACATTCTGATATAAAAGATCATCATTAGAACCATTTTCATTAAGCAAATAGACATGCATCTACCTAAATATTTTATTTTATATATTAAATACAATTGTTTTGTTTTTCTATTAAAACGTTTGACATATTATGTTTTATAAAATTTAAATACATCATTATGATCATTTTCCTGTTATTAACATTTAACATAAAATTGTATTTCGTCTCAAGTTATTTTAAAATGACAAAAGTATTATTATTCAATTGATTAATCGATCGCACTCTTTCATTCACCGAATAGCAAAACTAGCTGGCAAGCAGGTAAACGACTAACTTTTTTATTACGTTATATGCAACATATAACATTTTTGTTTTCATGTGATAACCTTTGATATATTATATTTTATTAAATTTTGAATATATTATTATCATCACATTATTAATCTACATTCTGATATAAATTTTGTTTCGTCGAAACTATTTTTAGGTAGGTATGCAGCTAAATAATTATTTTATTACATATATAATATATAATTGTTTTTTATGTGTTATAACGTTTGATATATTATATTATACAAAATGATGAATATATCATTATGATTGCATTTTTTTTTCTACATTCCAACATAAAATTGATTTCCGTCTCAACTATTTTTAAAATAACAAACTTTTTATTATATAATTGCTTGATCAATCACATTCTTTCCATTTATAAACCTAGATAGAAAACAGAGAGTGCTCCTCGGGTGAGAATCACGATCGTTAGCTAATGTTATTTTATTATTTTAAAGTAATATATTTATAAAATTACAATTTATGATCCCGCTACAATGTGTGGATTAAACAACCTAGTTACATATATGGATCAACTATGAAAGTATAGTGTGTCTTGTAATATTAATCTAAAGTTCAATTACCACGTAGAAGAAAAAAGAATTTAGTTACTTAAATAGATTAATGATAAAAGTATAATTGTGTTGGAACATTTGATTAAGGTTTAACTATCAAACTGAAGTAAAAAAAAAATTAATTATTAACAGAGACCAAAGTATAAAGGTCTTTTATGATATTTATCTAAAGAATATGAGTTTGTTTGACAAAAGGGTGTTACTTCATGCACCATACTCTCTAACACTTAATCTTTAGGTCAATTAACATACATCACTTTCAATTAAAAAAAAAGAGTTAATTATAAAAATGGTCCCTGTGGTTTGTCCTAAATTTTTGATTTGGTCCCTGAACTTTCAATTTTGCAGAAACGGTCCTTATTTTCATAGTTTGTTTGCAATTTTGGTCCCTCAACCTATTAACTTTTCTAATATGACCAAATTACCCTTATTTTGATGCAAACTATAGGGACCATTTCTATAATTAATTTTTTTGACTCTTTTGTATTCTTATTTAAATAAATTATTTTTTGGTGTTACTTAAATTTAATAAACTATAAAAAAAATAAAAGAGTTATTTAATTATTTATGTTGGTTCATAAATGATTTAGATATTTTTAGTCTTAATTAGTTTTAATTTACTATAATCAAAGTGTAAACCAATCAAAATTTATAATCGAAAAAATCATTTATGTTTAGAAACTATTTTCAAGAGGTTTCGTATATAAAATATTATAAAAATATTTGACTCTATAATTATTTATGTTGGTTCATAAATTTATAATAAAAATATGTTTGTTGGTCAAATATATTTTACTTTGTTCTTAAATAAAATTGGCCAAAGATTCTATTTTATAATCCGTTAACATTTGTATCAAAGCAAGGTGATAATGGTAAAGTGATAAATCTAAATGGTTTAAAAATTTTAAGGTGTCGATTAAATCGGATTAAAATGAAAAGTCAAATTGAAAGACGAAAAAGATTAAAAACCTATTTATATTTCTCGATTTTTATGTAAAGGTCTGACAAACCAAAGTTTGATGATTGAAGTTGTTAATCATGAATCTCAAAGATGTTATATGGACCTAAAATTTTAAATCGTTTTTGGTGTAATTAAAAATTAAAATGATAAGATAATTGATACGTTAAATAAAAAAATTTGAGTTGTCTTAGACCATTTGCAAGTTTTTTTTAACTCGGTCAAATTAAACGTTAAATTTTTATTTATTTAAGTTCTTTAATAATTTTTAACTTTAACTAAATTGTTGGCTCATAAATATTTTTTTATAATTTTATTAAAGTTAATTAACACTAAAAATAAAGTAGAGTCAATTACATAAATGATCTTTGTGGTTTGATCAACATAAATATTTTTTATTATAAATGTATGAACCAGTATAAATATTTATAGAGAAAAAATTTCTTATTTATGAAGCCTTTAAAAAATAATTTCTAAACATAAATGATTTTTACGATTATAAATTTTGATTGGTTTACGCTTTGATTATAGTAAATTAAAATTAATTAAGACTAAAAATATCCAAATCATTTATGAACCAACATAAATATTTAAATAATTCTTTTATATTTTTTATAGTTTATTAAATTTAAATAACACTAAAAAATAATTTATTTAATTAAGAATAAAGAATAGTTAAAAAGTTAATTGTAGAAATGGTCCCTATAGTTTGCATCAAAATAAGGGTAATTTGGTCATATTAGAAAAGTTAATAGGTTGAGGTACTAAAATTGCAAACAAACTATGAAAATAAGGACCGTTTCTGCAAAATTGAAAGTTCAGGGACCAAATCCAAAATTTAGGGCAAACCACAGGGACCATTTTTGTAATTAACTCAAAAAAAAAAAAAAAGAGAAACCATACACCCAATCACAAACAACAATTTAGTTAAATTATAGGTCAAAATTATAGGCTATGGTGTATGAGAATTTAGGATAGGATGAAAGATAATTTTGTTCGACCAAAATCTTAAGCTCATTATGAAAGTTATTTCAATACAAATACGGTTTTGTAGAAAAGCTTTTAAAAGCTTTCATTTCGGAATCAAATCTCAAAAACTCAAGTTTCTACAATGAAACGAAACTTTTAAGTATAATTTTTAGAAATAAAAAGTTGAAACTCCTATAATGTTATATACGTTCTTCAATCCCAACCTTCAATAATTGAAACTAGATGCTATATATGAACAGAGAGAAAATCTTGAACGTTAACACTTTGTCCCTTTATATATGTGTGTGCATGCATGCATACACGGACACACGTATGTATGTATGCATACATACACGCACACATATATATATGTGTGTGTGTATGTATGTGTGTATGCATACATACACGCACACATATATATTTGTCCCTTTATATATGTGTGTATGCATACACGCACACACGTATGTATGTATATATACACACATATATATGTGCGTGTTTACAATAATGTTGATTTGTTATATAAAGTGTGCTTATCTTGAATGTTAACCCTTTATTTGTTTATTTTTCAAAAATTAAGAAAGATAACATTATGTGTCTACTATGGTTCATAATTAATGGTTAATTAACAATATATACAATATAAGAATAAGCCAAAGCTCAATATTTAGTATTAGGTTAAGAAAATATAATTTCTCCATTGTCTCTAAACAAATCATCATGTTTGAAAATGAAGATATTCAGAATGATGGTTCATGATGCATTTTTCCCATGATTATGAGCAAAGTTTATCACATATCTCTAAAAGATAGACTATATATAATTCATCATTTACTTTTGGGAAGTGATTTGTACACAACAAAATTTTGTTATGCACAACAATTTTATATTAAAAGACTATTTTATCCTTACTTTTAGTGTTAGTGCAACGATGATAAAAATGTTAGTAATGGTAAGATAGTCAATTTATATGAAATTGTTGTGTGTGTCAAAAAACTTTGTTATGTACAAATCACTTCCCTTTACCTTTGTGTCGAACCCTCGTAACGAATAAGATATGTATACATGTTAATTAAATATTTAAATGAATAATAATGAACATCATGATAAGTAATTACTTAATTGATTATATTTCTTTTTTAAGTTAACACTATATTTAGGTTGTTTCAAACACAATTATATCCTACTAATAAATAGTGTTCACGACAAATTTCATAATTATATGAATTTATTTATATAATTTAGAACATGATTTTACTTGTATATTTGATTGTAGGGTTATTATCGAAAAAATCATCCGAACTTTAATGATTTTTTCGGTTTAACCATTCAATTTTTTTCCCAACCGATCAAATCACTGCACTTTTTACATTCAATTAGTTTAATCAATATACTTTCAATTTATTGGTTTAGACATTCATTTTTGACCGGTAACCTGTTTGACCGGTCAATTGTTGTTAAGAATTAGAGTTATTATCAGAAAAACCATTCGAACTTTCATATTTTTTTAATTTAACCACTCTATTAGTTTTTCGTGATCTAATCTCTAATTTAATTGATGTTCAGATTTTTGTAATTTCTATTATTATATTGCTCATAACATCAAATGTTTAAAATAAACATTAATTTCAAAAAAATTGTTTCTTTTTTTATCATCATATTGTTTTTATCACCAACGATGCTTCATTGATCTCTTGTGCTTCTTCATTATCATCATCTTCTACTTTATCAGTTATTCATTATCATTGTGTTAATCCAAAAAGATTTTCATCATTTTGATTCTAACGTTTTGTAGTGTTCATCAAATTTGTTGACAATTATGAAAACTGATTATAGTTTCAAATAAGATTCCTATCAAGTAATGTTTAAATTGATATTTTTTATTCAATTTTCACATGTTCAAATCCATTTGATTTGATTTTGATTTATTTTTCTTGTTCTTTGTTAGGGTTCGAATGTTTTAAAGGATCGTAAAAAATAAATTTTATAAATTAATTGGTAATCACCAACGATAGTAATAATATAATTAAATAAATTTTTAAAAAATAACTAAAAATAGAAAAATAAAAACTAAAATTTTGTTATAAAATTTCATAAGCAATTTTGAAACTTAAATTGGGTTTATTTTTGGTGTTTATAAAATCTTGAAAAAACTTAAAAATAAAAATGAATTGGTTTTAATTTGATATATTACTGTTATTGTTATTGATAAAAATATATGTATGATTTCACTGAATTATCGGTTCTTGGAGTTTTAATTTATAGTTTAAGAGGATAGTGGTCAAACCAAAAAAATTTTGGAAGTTCGAGTGGTTTTTTCAATGATAAAAAACGTCACGTAATTGACACGTCACCAAATCACCTGTGATAACAGGTAAAGTGGTCATACCAAAAAAAAATGAAAAGTTTAGTGCTTTGATCGGGTGGAAAAAAAAATTAGGTGGTCAAACCGAAAAAATCATAAAAGTTCGGATGATTTTTTCGATAATAATCCTTGATTGTAATAGTAAATATATCCAATCATAATTAGAGACGTGAATATTCATGCATAACGTCTAATTAATTAAACTTCAATATTATGCAAAAAAAAAAAAATTAAAAATATTCTTAATGGTTGTGAGATGTGTTAATTATAGGACTTAGGACTAATTTTAGATACCAATCCTATTTCATCTACGTAGCTCAAACAACCAAATAAAAAGCTGTTTGGTTTTGCGTTATGAATAAAATTATTAGCTTATTACGTTACAGTAACGTAAATAATTGATATAAAGTGTTTGGATTGCATACGTTAATAAGTGATTATTTGTGTTTAAAGTTAATCTTACCACACTTTTTCATTGCTTAATAAGTAATTATTTGGTCATTTTACAAGTTAAAACGCAAATCCAAACACTTTAAAAACTGATTATTTGACAATTACGATAGCAAACAGCAGAAACTAAACCAAACACTACATTCCCGGTAGCACTTTTTGTTACAGCTATTATATATCGATTATTAGTTTCCAAAAAACTACAGCACTTTTTTAAACGCAAATCCAAACACCCTCTAATAATAAATAGTAACCCACTTTTTAAATACTCTACCGATTGAACAATTTTATGGTCCACAAGAAGGAGGTATCGCTTAACTAATATATGTTAGGATTTTATCAATCGACGTGAAGTGGGTTAGTGGAAAAGCATTTACAATTTAAAATGGGCTTGCAACATCGATCTATTCAATCCAATCTAACGTGTCAAAAATGGCGTGCAACATCTACTTCAGATAAGATCATTATATATGGTATCATGATTACAGTCATTAGGGTGATGTCATTTTCAAATATCATCTTTCTGGCTACGTCAGTGTCAAATCAGCTTTTCTATCTCTGTTTTCTCCATCTTTTTATATCATAAATATCCATCTTTCAATCTCACTACGCTTTACTCATTAAATTTTGAGAGAGGAAGAGAGAGAGTGAGGGATGTTTCACGGTGGAAAGGCTGAGAGGGGGGGAAAGATTCGAGGCCTAGAACTCCAGGGTGGTGTTCCTGACTTCCTGTCGAGGCCGGTCTGAGGTGGCACCCTGAACTTCTTTCGGGCCAGGTACTCCACATACACCGAACCATGATCATAAAAGGGGTTTCAAAGGTAGAGACAAACTTGCTTGAATCTTATTTTTTGAATAAGAAGATAAGGAACTCTAAAACTCATTTGTATGAATTTAAAATGTTTACTATTAGTTTGTTAAATCAACTAGATTATGACCCACGGACACGTGGGTAAATTAAATTAAGTTACTTAATTAATATTACAATAATTTTTTCGGATAGACCCTACTTGTAAAAATTATATTTTACAATGTTTGTTTTTATCATTTTAATATTTTTGTGGCACTAATTGTCACTAATTTTACGTCATGTGTCAATTTGATATTTTTGTGGCACTAATTGTCACTAATACAGATAGTACTTGAACATCATAAAATATCAATGTCTATTATTGACAAATTATATTATATGCACTTGAACGCACTTTATGTGACTTTCAACCAGTTTCAATTGTAATTTAATTTTTTATAATATACTCATTGGACCCATTGGAGACAAAAATATAACCCTAATAATCCATATATAGGTAATGAGTTAAATTTGGTAACTTCATAAATAATTATGAGTTGAATTTGGTAACTTCTAAAAAATTAATATATGGCATAGGTGTAATTATTTGTTTTAGTTAAGG
Organism: Centrapalus pauciflorus; assembly: GCA_020465985.1. Lineage (NCBI taxonomy): Eukaryota > Viridiplantae > Streptophyta > Magnoliopsida > Asterales > Asteraceae > Centrapalus > Centrapalus pauciflorus. Next base: position 463,509 of record JAANYP010000049.1, read on the forward strand.
GTATAAGAGACATTTCATAAATAATTATGAGTTGTCATTAATCTGGACCATTGATTTATTTCCATCCAATGGTCCAGAAACTCCAAGTGGTTTTCTTATTATATATAGTATAGATTTATATTGAGAAAACATATTTGTATATTTTTATTAATTTGGTTTATCCGTCCTTATATTTCCAAATTATCATTTAAATAAATTATGGTTTACTTTGAAATTTTGGTTTGGTTGCATTTCTTCTTTTTCTTTAAATCTTTTGGGAATTGCAAGTTTGGCACCAAAAATTTCAAAACAGATTCAAGTAACAAGTTTGAAAAATAATTAAATTAAAGCTTACCCAATAAGAAAAGTAAAAAGAAAAAGATTCTGCAGCTGCATTAGTTAACAACCACACTAGCCACTAGGTTCCTTTCCTTATTTATGACTTCCATCGGTTGGCCTTGTTTATTTTACATCAACCACCTCTTAACCATTTGACTTAAATCAAGTAGCTACCACCAAAGGTTGAAAGAGTTTTTCTTGGTTGAGGTCTCAGATTTAAACCTTGCCAAGAACGTTTCTTCTCTCGGTCATCACCTTTAAGGTGTCCAACAATGGTGTTAATAACTAACCACTAACATCTGTCGTTAAAAAAAATCAACCACCTCTTAAAAAGTTCGGAATCTAAATTTCATATCTAAAAGAATTTAAGAGTGTTTATTTACTTTCATATTTAGAATGGTGTTTCTTTTTAATTTATCTGTTGATTTTAATATTAAGATGAAGAAATGTATGTAAAACAAATTAAGAGGATGCCATCTCTCTATTTTTTTTACAAACCTTACCTAACCCCCTTTTCACTCGCAAAAAAATTACAGAAATGGTCCCTGTGGTTTGCATAAAACTTTGGATACGGTCCCTGTAGTTTCAATTTTGCATAAACGGTCCTTATTTTCACTGTTTACTTGCCAAAATGGTCCCTCTGCCGTTAACTTTAACAATCAAATGGTTAAATATTTTATAATGACCATTTTACCCTTTTCATTGATAACATTTTGGTCCCTCAAGTTTGTAGTTTATTTTAGTTTTGGTCCCTCATGTAAATTTTTTTATTTAACTCTTTTATTGATTATTATTATTATTGTTATTATTATCATCATAATTATAATAATAACTATTATTATTATTATTATTATTATTATATTATTACTAACTTAACTTTTTACGTACTAATTTTTTTGTTTATTAAGTTTCCTATATTTTTTTAATTTAGATTACAAACTGATTTATTTCTTTTATTATTAACAATAGCATCAAATTATAATCCATTTCTTTTTTAGCTTTTTCAAATTAAAAAATACAAACATTTTATATTGTTGTCTTCCAAACCAAACAATTTTGAACCTTAAGCTTTTATTTGTTTTTACAAACGAAAAAAAGTTATTAACCACTCATGTTTTAAGTTTTTTCATTTTCTAAACGTAAAAAGCTACGAAAACCAATCCGTTTTTTATTTTTTTCTGAACCAAAAGATTCAACTCGTTCTGACTTTTTGTTTTGGAAAACGAAAATAAATACAAATAATTATGTTATTATTTTTTGCAAACGAAAAAACTACGAATAGTTTTGATTTTCAGTTTTTCCAAACAAAAAAAATCATTTTATTTTTCTAGTTTTTCGAACCAAACCATTACCTTTTATTTTTTTTTCCGAACGAAAAACTACGAACCATTACTATTTTTAAAGTTTTTCAAAAAATAAAATAGTGTGTAACCATTTTGTTCGGAAAAACTAAAAAAATGGAATATTGTAGTTTTTGACAATTGGAAAAAGTTAAAAACGTAATGATTAGACTAACATAAAAATCGAACAAAAAAATAGACTATTTCATTTTTTGAAAATCGTATTTTTTACGTTTGGAAAGAGCTAAAAATCAAAATGGGTATATTTTTATGTTCGATTTTTATGTTATTCTAATCATTACGTTTTTAATTTTTTCCAATCGTAAAAAGTACAAACCATTTCATTTTTTAGTAGCTTTTTACGTTGAGAAAATGAAAAAACTTAAAACATGAGTACTTAGTAACTTTTTTTCGTTTGTAAAAATAAATAAAAGTTTAAGGTTCAAAATTTTTTGGTTTGGAAGACAACAATATAATATGTTTGTATTTTTTCACTCGAAAAAACTAAAAAGGAAATGGATTCTAATTTGATACAATTGTTTATCATAAAAGAAATAAATAAGTTTGTAATCTAAATTAAAAATATATATTAAAATATAAGAAACTTAATAAGCAAAAAAAATTAGTACGTAAAAAGTTAAGTTAATAATAATAATAATAATAATAATAATAATAATAATAGTAATAATAGTTATTATTATAATTATGATGATGATGATGATAATAATAATAATAATAATAATAATAATAATAATAATAATAATAATAATAATAATTAATAAAAGAGTTAAATAAAAAAATTTACTTAAGGGACCAAAACTAAAATGAACTACAAACTTGAGGGACCAAAATGTTATCGATGAAAAGGGTAAAATGATCATTATAAAATATTTAACCATTTGATTGTTAAAGTTAACGGCAGAGGGACCATTTTCGCAAGTAAACAGTGAAAATAAGGACCGTTTATGCAAAATTGAAACCACAGGGATCGTATCCAAAGTTTTATGCAAACCACAGGGACCGTTTCTGTAATTTGCTCAAAAAATTAAGTATGACTTTTCAGATGTTTTATATTACGAAACAAACAATCTTACGATCACCTCTTAATTTCATATTTTAATTGTAAAACCACCTCTCAATTTGAGACGTGGTTTTCAAAATTCAAACTTTAAAAAAAAAAAAAAAAAACAAAAAACACCTTACTTTCAGTAAAACTACATTTGAAGTTGCTTTATTTATAAATAAGTTTAATGATATATAAACAAACAACCCTGTAATATATTCCAAAAAAATTTAGAAAAATTATTCTAGAGTAAATAATTTTCAGGTTGCAACAATAACTTTGAGTAACTTGAATGATTACAGTTTTCAACTTTTCATCTAAAAAGAATTTAAATTTAATTTTGACATTAGATTAGCAACACTTTATGTTTTTAAAACCTTTTTTAAATAATACAAAGTATTAAAATATAATTAATTTGATTAATATGGTATAATTATTATTGATAATCAAATAATTAGGTGTATTTACCATAAGAGATATAAGAAACAAGAAAGAGAATCACTTTCTAATGGGGCATATGCATGCATGCACTCTGACTGACTCCCATCACTTGATTGTCTTTATCACATGTATGTATGTCTATGATATGATATCTCCCAATTTTTTGTAATTATAATAAATATAAAAAATATTCTTTTTAGTTCCATTTTATTTATGTCTATTTTCCCAATCATATATTTCCCATTCTAGCATTGTGTGATACTCTTTTCTTTTATTTCTCCACTAACAACATCCATAAACATTGTATTTCTTCTGTCTCACCAATAAAACCAAATTCATCCATAAAGAATGAAAACAACTTATCACAATCCATCCACTATATATATATATATATATATATATATATATATATATATATATATATATATATATATACACACACACACACACACAAAATCATTACAGAACTTAAAATTGATAGAACATTCTATTTTAAAATTAAATAACATAAAAATTTTTAATTTTTAAAAGAAAAAAAAATTATACTATAAAAACAAGAATTTTATCGTCTTAAAAGGTGACTGATGATTTTATATTTTTTCAATATTCAGCATTGTATTCTCTGAATTTTATATATTCAATATCGAATCAACGTTATAAATTTGAATATTCAACATCAGTTCTACAGTTCCGCAATAGAATTAGGTTCCGCAATAATTCTAATCATATATATATTTTATATATATATATATATATATATATATATATATATATATATATATATATATATATATATAAAATTGGAGAACCATAATGCATGAGATGTACAAGCTGCCGTGTGATTTTATCGAACCTATATAACCACACAATAAATTATGCATCACATAAGTGAATTATTATACACAATGGAGATTAACATGGATTGGTTTTTAGTAAAAAATAAAAAAAACCGAAACTTTGGTTCTTACATCCAAGAAACTGTTTGGTTTGGTTATTCTGTTTTTTTATTTCAGTTTCGTTTTTGTTTGGATTTGTTTCTTTTTTTTTCTTTGTTCATGGTTTCACTAGTAGAGAAAAGTCATTTAACCCCGGTTATTTTTCAAATAGACCCCGGTTTTTGAACCTAGGTTAAAGGTGATGTGGTTGTTGATACATGTCATGGAGCCCGATTTTATAACCGGGGTTAAAAAGTTTTTGACCCCAGTTCTTTATTAATAAACCGGGGTTGAATGTCTTTTTATGTCAACTGGTGTCTACTAGGCGGGGTTAAATGTATTTTTTATACTAGTTTTTTCAATTTAAAAACATTTTTTTCTAAAAACCAAAAACTCTATACTTACGTTTTGGGACGAACCAAGACTAATAAGGACTTGAGTGAAACTACAACGAAATGTTTAAATACACAAGCGAGTTCTCATTTTAACATGATACATTGAGAAACAAAGATTGATTAGCTTGATATACAAAGTAGGACTTGTCTTTGTCTTGAAAGATAAAGAGAAGTGATTATATCTCAATTAAACCCCAAAAGTACAAGATTTTGAGCTTTAAACCCTTAAAATCCTTCATTCCCACGCAACCCTAGTATTTCTTCAATTCTTTCTATCTTTCAAGACACAAATGTGTATTTATCGATCAATAAAAGAGAGGGGGAGGAGGCGTTTTGGTCATTTGACCACTCACACCCTCAAACATTCATGCAACTTTCATACTACCCATTTACACTACTAGCTCTTCATTTTATAACATTATATTATATTTCCAATATGTACGTACTCATAATATTTTCCAAATAAATCCTCAATAATATCAATTATTTCATAAATACACTATTAAAAATTATATATTAGAGATGTTAAGTTACTAGACAAGTATACAAGTGCTACATCTAGGGATACATACATACATACATACATACATACATACATACATATAGGGGAGGGTTCAAGGGAGAACTATAATGCATTGGGAAACCGATGAACCACTTTATAGTTATTAGATCAGGTGATGCATCACGCAGGAATCATGATGCATCAGTCCCTAGCTATCTTCCAGACAGATCTACTTTTTGCATTGCCTTTTCGATAGCACAAGTAAAGGTCTGGTGTGCATAACTGCTGCCATCTACACTTGGAGAAAGGGACCGGAAAGAGCCTATTCGAGAACAGTAAGAGTAGACAATGAATGTGCTTGTGTCCTCTTCTTTTACTATTATACCTGCCCATGGAACTGTGCGCAACCGATTTGTAACAAACAAGAAGAGCGGATACATCGTTCTTTCTCTTTCAAAGAGCGCTCCCGGTGGCTAGCATTTCAACAGGCATGTACAGATAAATTATCTTTAACCACTTTATAGCCTTGGCAGATTTGCTTTCTTTCCCGCTTTTGACTGGGTTCAAAAGGACGATGGAAACGAATAGATTACACCGAAAAAGCCAGAATCAGTGTATTGCCTAGGGATGATAGCCTTGTTGATTGCAAGTGCTATCTTAGATCCACGCGCGAATCTGATGCATCACGCACGAATCATAATGCATCGTGCGGGAATCGTGATACATTATTGATTTTCCTTGGTTTCCTGATGCATTATGGTTCTCCTTGAACCCCACTATATGTGCATGTGTGTGTTATTATAAAAATGTTTTTAAGATGGAAATGAATGTAACATGTCATGTAACTTCGTTAGTTAACTTCTAAAACATGTCCTTTTTCTAGTTGATGAACAGGATACCGTCCTAACTAATACATACAAACCACAATTCGATCTTGCATCTATAAAAATTGAAGTGAAACTGTTTGTAGATTTCAAGCACAAGAGATTGTTTATCAAGAAGAATGTGCTTAAATTCCTCAAATGGGAATTATGGGGAAGGTTGCAAAATTACCAATTGGCTAGGCTACGAAAAGGTCTTGTATGTATACAAGAAATCATAGGAAGTTATGCATGTATGTACGGACATCTTTGTGTTTCAATTGCTATAAATGCATAGTGTTCATTATATTTTATTATTTTCTTAAAGACTAAACGATTGGATTTTATAAAGTATAGATATCGTGAAAACAACAAACAAGAAGAGGACGATGCATAGAATGTTTCGATACAACTCATTTATATGAAGTTAAGAAACTAGGTTATCTAGAAAGATAGAAAGTCTTTGCAACTTAATTTGTAAAATTTGGCATTCTGATACAACCTAAGTCTCAAAGTGATGGACAAACTTAATTTGGAGATCAACTTCATTTTTTTTAAATCTCAAATTTTCGCATCGGTTCATCTAGTCATATAATAAAACAAATACGTAAACGATACAACATCATTAATCATTACAAACTTACAAACAAACAAAAACCTGATTCTAAGTTGTCCCCTACGAGTTTTCATCTTTTGAAAATGTGTTATTACATCTTCATCTGACACATAGGCAGGTAATTCTTTATCTATGATGCAAATGCAACAATCATTCAACAAATGTAACTTAATATTAAATATTTAAAAATCTTAACTCTTAATCTTAAATAATAATCTAAACTATATCATTTCGGCATATATAAAATAAATTATGTGATCAATTACTCATTTAAAAATCTAATAATGTATAAAATAAATTAAGCAACTATTAAACTAAAAATTCCATTATAAATTCTAAAAAAACAATATAAATTATACCTTGAGAGGGCGAGAGGGCAGAGGCACACAAACACAAACACGTGAACACCGTCAGCTGCGCTTGACCGTAGGGGGTGCGGCGACTTTGAGAGGGCGAGTTTGACGGGGTTGCGGCGACTTCGAGAGGGTTGAGACTTTGAGAGGGTGAGGGCGGTGACTTGACTGTTTCCTTCTTCCTGGATCCTGCGCAGCTGCGCTTCTTCTTTCTGTGTGGCTCCAGTTGTGCGACACACACAGCCAACCCTAATCCAAGCTTCAACCTTCAAGTCTCCAACTTTCGAAGCCCAAATTGAATTTTCAAGCCAATGCCCAAATACAGGTTTTCTTCTAATTATTTGTTAAATAGGTAATCAACTATTACGTATAGGTATATTTTTTTTTTTGATTTTGTATCAGATTTTTTTATGTATAAAACTTTCAAAACTTATCAAGGGTATAGGGTCGAACTTCAAAAATCATCGGAGTCAGAAAATTTTGAACTATATATATAACACGTAAAAAAATTTATCGGGATTGTTTGAACCCCACACCTCTAAGCTTGGTCTGCTCCTATCCACCACTCTTATTGACATCTTATAATTTAAGGCTTATAAGGTGTTTTCCTAATTCTATATGCATATGGGACAAGCTATAAAATCACCCACATTAACTTTTCATATCTATGTTTGGCATGTCAATTGTTACATTACTTGTTAATCACTTAGGTATAAACAATCAAATCCCCAAGTTATTCTGAAGAAGACATCCGGGTTCGGTTCTTTACAAGTTTCAGTTACTACACTCTGTAAGAAAATCTAAACTAACTTTCGCACGTTGAAATACTTCAGGATTGAATCAAATCATATAAAGTTCACGATTTGAATATAGGCTAACACATTTTTTAATACAATTTAAAAGAACCAATTATTCTTAAAATGCATGTCTTAAACCTAACAACAACAAACATCATATCCAACCAGCCTTGTCGATAAAAAATCAAATTATTTACAACCAATCATTAATCCTTTGGCCTACCTAACTTAAACGTATGATCTTTAATAGGACAGTTTGTTTATCTTGATTTACAACCAATGAACAAGACAGCTTACAATCATACTTTTTGTTTGATCCTTCATTATGATACAAAAGATGTAGTTATCATATTTTTACGGGTTAATATCGAAAAAACCCGATAAACTTTCCTCATTTTCACGGTTAAATTTCTAAACTTTTTTCCGATGGTTTAGGTCTCTAAACTATTTTTGTCTTATTCAAAAGTATATATTTTTTACGGCTACCGATTGAATAGGTAAAACACAACCAATAAAACAAAAGGTTTAGGGACTCACTCGCTAAAACATGTAAAGATAGTTGGTTTTTCCAATATTAACCAGATGAAAAAATCAATGTTAAGTTACTTGTTTGGTAACTGGTCAAACAAGTCAAATATATACTTTTGAATAAGACAAAAAATAGTTTAGAGACTTTAACATTCAAAAAAAAATTTAAGACTTAACCCCAAAACTGAAGAAAGTTTATAGGGTTTTTTCAGTACTAACCCTATTTCTACACCATTTGTATAAATGTATCAAAGAGACATAAAATGCTCAACAAAAATTACCAAGAAAGGTAATATGAAATACAAAAGTTGACAATAAAGGTATTGTAAAAATTTTTTTGCCAAGAAAGGTAATATAAAATTCTATTTTGGCCGAAAAAGAATATGAAATTCAAATTTTAGGCCAAAAAAGATAATCAAATATTATTCGCTTACCAAAAAGGGGAGCATAAAATTAAAAATTTCCCTTCTTAATTTGTCATCAACACCCTTTTTTGTCAAATCTGAATTTTATGTTATCTTTCTTGGCCTAAAAAATTTTACGTTACCTTTATTGGCAATTTTTTAATTTTATATTACCTTTCTTGGTAATTTACCCTTAAAATTTTATTATATCATTTAAAGAAATTTATTATTTAACAAATGATTTCAAAAAAACATTATAAAAAGGTTATTAAATAGCTACATACTTTTGAACATATTACATGTAATAATGCATGGTGTTGTAAAGCCGTCATTACTCAAATAATCAAAGCGCCTTTAATATAACGGTATCAATGTATTGTCCCGATAAAAAAATTGATGGTTTTAGGCTCCTTTGTAAGTTAGTATTTAAAAAAATTATATTATTACCCAAACAACTTTATAGAAAAAATGAAAATCTATATAGGTGTTTAATATTATATATTTAAACCAATTATACATAGCTAATAATTGATATTCATGTTGTATAATATTTGCTGAAGAATGGAATTGGATATAGTTTGGTGAGCTGTCATTGTTGAATAAAAAGAGGATTAACTAATTAATTTATAAAATGTTAAATTAATTAATTATAACTAAAGTCAAAATAGCAGACTTATTGATTACTGTTATTTTATTTCATATGGGCCCTCCATACACCAAATCTAACCACTCTCCTAATCTGGGTCATACATCGTAAATGATCCGTTTCATGGTCCTAATAAGTAATAAATTATTATGACCCTTTTTTCAAGTTTTTATTTAAAAAAAATAAATCATTAATCGTATATAATAAAAAATAATATTTATTGCTATGTGTTATATGTTTAATATGACAAGATAAATAGATGTTGTTACTTTAAAAAAATAAATAAATAATAAATACAATCCATTACGTTTAAAATCTATAAATTTTAATAAATAGTTAACTTTATTTACTATTTGATATAATTCAATATTGTTAAAGAAAAACATCTATTTGAAATTTCAGATTATATTGATGAAATATAATATGTATATGTATTAACAATTTAAAAGAAATATTAAAAAATAACTACTATTCACGTATATTAAAAAAGATAGGTAAATAATATCTATATGTTTTAATTTTAAGTTTATCTAAATTTAAGGCAACCAATTATTTATTGAAAATTATCTATGTAATACGTGGGTTTATAAAATAGTATTTAAATAATGTATAAACAGGACCTCTGGACTAGGGATGGCAAAAAAAACCGAACCCGACGGAAAAACCGAAAACCGATCTAATCGGGGCGAGTTTCCCCGAACCCAATTAAGTTAAACAGGGTATGGGGCGGGTATGGTATTGAAATACCCGTCTCGTATACCCGATTACATAACCCGTTTAAATCCCCCAATACTCCGATTACTTTTTTAATAGCAACATGCTATTTATATTGTGTGTATGTGTATATATATATAGGGGTGGGTTCAATGGAGAACCTTATGCATCGAAGAACCTTGGAGAACCACAGTGCATCGCTAGAAAAACTGAAATGCATCACGTAGAAATCGATACATCACGCGGGAATTTGATACATCAAGTGGAAATAATGTAAAAATCGATGCATCACTCGAGAATTTGATGCATCACGTGGAAATAATGATGCATTACGGGGGAATTGTGATGCATCAAATATATATATATATATATATATATATATATATATATATATATATATATATATAGAGAGAGAGAGAGAGAGAGAGAGAGGTGGGTTCAATGGACAACCTCCATGCATCGAAGAACCTTGAAGAACCTCCATGCACTACCACAAATGCATCACAATTCCCCCTTAATGCATCATTATTTCCACGTGATGCATCAAATTCTCGAGTGATGCATCGATTTTTACATTATTTCCACTTGATGTATCAAATTCCCGCGTGATGTATCGATTTCTACGTGATGCATTTCAGTTTTTCTAGCGATGCATTGTGGTTCTCCAAGGTTTTTTGATGCATAAGGTTCTCCATAGGGGTGTTATTCGGGCGGGTTAAACGGGTTTCGGGTTATTCGGGTATGAGGGTATACGTTAACTACCTGAACCCGAACCAAATAAGAGAACGGGTTAATCGGTTTTGGGTTAAATGGGTGTCGGGTTATTCGGTTTGGGTTAATTGAGTTAATCGGTTTTACTATAAAAAATAGAATCCTCTATAAAATGGTTTAAATGAGTTAAATGGGTTGGGTAAAATGGGTAGAACGGGTTAAGCGGGTTAAAAAGTTTAAAATTAAGTATATAAATATTTATATTCTATATATAGGGAACCGTGGAAGAGTTGAAAAGAGACATGTTTTTGGTTTGTAAAAATAAAAACTTACATCTTTACTAAAGTAGACGTAAGATGCCAAGATGGGATGATATATTATTATTATTAATTTTATAAATATTGGCATATGGGTTATTCGGGTTATTTGGGTAACCCGAATTTTTTACTTCCCACTCGATACCCGAACCGAAATCCTTATTCGGTTACCATTTAACCCGATTAACAAACCCGAAAACCGAATAACCCAACCCATTTAACCCGAATAAGGTTCGGTTCGGGTGAGTTATTCGGGTTCGGTTATTTTGCACACGCCTAGTTCTCCATTGAACCCACCCATATATATATATATATATATATATATATATATATATATATATATATATATATATATATATATATATATATATATATATATATATATATATATATATAGGGTTGGGTTCCGGTAAGAACCCTTGTTACCGTGAGAACGTGAGAACCACTCCAAAATGCACAAATTTGTACATCAAATGCACAAATTTTAAAATTAAAAGTTTTACTTTTCATAATTTAACACTAAAATTACATTCAAAACTTACATTCATTAAATTATAAACTAAATGCACAAATTTGAACATCAAATGCACAAATTTTCTTAAATGCACAATTCGTACATAAGATGGATAAATTATAGCATGAGATGCGTAAATTTTTACATAAAATGCATAAATATATCGAAAACATTTAATTTTAGTATCAGATGCACAATTTTATACAGTGGATGCACAATTTTTAGAGTGGTTCTCACGTTCTCACGGTAATGAGGGGTTCTCATGTGAACCTAATCCTATATATATATATATATATATATATATATATATATATATATATATATATATATGTAATATAAAAGATGAATAGTTTTACCTATTTTATATATTATACATAAAAATGATTATGTATAATTTAAAGAACTTATTTATTTATATATAATTTATTAAAAGAATGTTTTTTTCGTTATCATTTGATAGGATACGAATTTAATTTAATTTTAGTATTGTAATTTTAAACACATTGACGTTTTAAGCTTAAATTATGAACCATGTCGTTAAATTTCATATTATTGATTTATAAATGGGTTTCCCTGCGTACCCGGTGGGGATGCCCGTTTAATACCCGCGGTTTTTCTAAACAGGGACGGGATTTCCATTTCCCGCCCTGAAACCGCCTTGTTGCCATTAGGGGTGTTATATGTGGACCAAATATCCGAACCGAACCGGTACTGGTCCCAAATAGGACCGATTGTAAAGTAATGGTCCGGTCCTCGGGTTTAGATTTTAGCCAAATTCGGGTTCGGTCCGGGTTTGGTCCCGATAACACCCCTAGTTGCCATCCCTGCTCTGGACGGACCCTCACGAAGTCACGAGCAGTCTATAGATAAACTGTTACATAAATAAAATTAAAAATTACGAAACTAGAATTAAAAATAAAAGAAACTAAAACATTACAAGAAACTAAAATTAAAAATTACAAGATTCTAAAAACTGAAATTACGAAACTAAATTTTGAAAGAGTGATGTGCGTTGGAAATAAAGGATGGTGTATATATTTATAGGTGGAAATAAGGAAAAAAATTATATATAAAAAAAGGTAATATTATCGTCAAAGAAAAAAAAAAAACAATAGTTGTTGACGGGGAAGGACGGCCGAGACAGTGTCCAACCAAGCGGGACCGAGGGGGCGGTGTAGTCACCAGGCTCTGGCTGATGTTGCAAAGCCACCAAGCCGACGGCCTTCCCATCTGAGATCTATATGTGATCATAAAGATGATGACAATGTTAAATATTAAAAATTAAATCGAAGCTACGTTTGAAGGATGTTTTATCAACATATGAGTTTTTTAATTTAGGATTTTCATCAATGATTTTTTTAATATTTTGTTAGATTTCTTATTTAGATCAATAATTTTTTGTTAGGTGTTCAATCATATGGTGCTGGTACGTACGGTATCTGTTATGGTACTTTATCAGTTTCGTTTAGGGAAATCAGTAAAAAATCTCACCGCTAACATATGAATCTGTTATCAAAACAAGCCATGATATTTTCAATTTTTTTACTAATTTGTTCAATGAAATTTAACACAACTAATGCATTAATGTTTGAACTTGTTACCAAACCATGCAATATTTAAGTTACATATGTATATGGTCATCTACTAATTTATCACACGTCATTTAAAAGCTACACAAACACATCTACATGTATAAAAATTCACGTGACCACATTTAATTCCTTAATTAAGTATGAGTTGCACAGTAAAATTATCAGTTTTAAATTCTACTTGGCGCACATCTACATGAACAAAATTCAACGTTATGGCGTGCATGTACACATCTAAGTTGCAACTTATTTTTGTAGCAAGCTTTGTTGCAGTCTCTCTTCTAGTTAATTAAGAATGGCAGTCCGGCAGGGTTGGGAATTGGTCTCGTTTCCTTGTTGAAAAATCGTTACCCATTCCCAACTAGTAAACTGTCGATAATTTTTACAGAGATCATCATTGTCAGGCAATCAGAGATAAACATGAGATTCAAGAATGATCATTTAATTTAAATTTGATCAGTCTTTGTGATAAATTTTACAGTTTATATTAAGCAATGATCCAATCTCTGTGATGAAAATTAATTATTTATGATTAACAGTGATCCAATTCTCATGATACAAATTAACCATTTGTATTAAACGGTCATTCCTAATTATGAAGCCTCACAGTTATTTACCTAACGTTGATTCCCATTTCAGTCTTTGAACCTTTTTAATTAGAGACGAGGGACTGTTTTTCTAAACGGAGTACGGAAAAAATAAAAAATAGTAGAAACAAAATGTTTTATTGAAGTATAATAATATCCAACTAATATTTTACTAAGGAAAACAATTACAGTAATTTTTTCCGTGTGTGTGTGTGTTTATGTATGTTTTTAACTAATGTATAAATCAGTATGTTATATGTTGCATATTTTGATAACAAGTTTAAATGACACTAATTGTGTTCAAAATAATTTCATGGCATAAACTGTTAGAAAAAGGAAAACGTCATTGCATGTTTTGATAACTAGTTCAAACGTTATTGCATAAACCATGTAAGAAATGATTTCGTTATAAAATTTGATAAAAGTAGAAAAGGCTGCTGTATAAACATGAGATTAACCCCTAAAACAAAAACAAAATGTAAACCTAAATAAAATGAAAATAAAACAAAATCCAAAGACTATATCATCACAGTAAATAAATTAATATACAAAAACCTTTTGGTACAAATAAAAATTATGAATATAAAAAGTCAAATACGAGAAGAATATTATTTTTATACTAACACATTTAAAAATAAAAACAAAAGACAAGTAAAAACAAAAACAAAATAACAAATAAAAAAAGGAATGTTCACAAATAAAAAAAATACAATCAAACCATGTTTAGTACGGATTGAAACACAAATCTGATTGTATTAGAGGAGTTCAATAATCTAATCCATCAAGCTAAATGTAAACTTTATAAAAGTCTTGAATATTTAGGTAGCGTTTGGTACGAATAAACGAACAAAATTAAATTGTGTTAGTTTCAAGTTTTGTTGACAAAGTAATATAACATATCAATTAAAATTTGACACATAAATTGATTAAAAACAATACAATCTCAATTCTCTTTATCTTGTTTTGATTCTCTCTATGTTGAAAAAAAAACTAAAGAAATGATATTTATACTAAAAACCAATATTCTTCATCATTTACTTAAGAATTGATGTTGACATCCTACGAAACAATAAGCTTGAAAATCAATTCAATTTCATTCTTTCCGATCTCCATACCAAACGCACCCTTACTTTTAACAAAGAATTGAAGATGGATAAAAGAATAATCAGGTAAGTTATAAATTGTTAATGATAGAATGTTAAAGACCAAGATGTTTAAAAAAACTAGAAAAACATTATTTTATTATTTATTTAATTTTTATGTGATTGATACCAAATCTAACCCCTATGAGAATTTGGTGTCACGATATTATTGAAGAATAGTTTGCTGTGGGTTTTGAAAATAAAATGCACTATTTGAATTTTCAATATTATATATAATTTATTGTTTATTTACATATGTTATTTATTGTTATATTAACAATTAGATTATTGGACTTTTAATCATAAAATTATTTAATTGAAAAATATAAAGTAAACCCTTTATAATCTACTCTGGGGTATGAGACAATTAAAACATCTATTATATAATTGCTTTGGATATGATAAGTTGCTTATGATCAAGAAAATGATTGTCAAACTATAATTTTGAAGAAGACAAGGGAACATCTAGGTTACCAACCATATTTAATAGAAAGGGAATAATTAATATTAATCAGGGATCAACTCAGTTTTGGAGTCAAACCAAACCCAAAATATTCGAAAATTGAAAATGTCAAGTTGTTAGAGCCGAAAAACGGACTGTTATATATTAATTGGTTTCGGGTCCGGTTTTTCGGTTCCATACCCAAATGACCCGAAAATATAAAAAAATTATAACTTTTGTCGACATATCTCATACATAAACATCATCTTTTTTGCAAAGCCCAAAAAATTATTTTCAAACATAAGTATCACCTAGTATGTTCCATGGTCATGGATATTTTTAAATACGTAGATTGATCATGGATTAATAAAGGTTTACGGTATATCTCATGATCATAGAAATTACAAATCCATAACCAATTTTTTAATGTCATCGGCGATGAAATAAAATAGATAATCAATGACCATGAAAACTACAAATCCATGACCAATTTTATTATGGGTGGAGACCAATGGATACATACGTGAGCATGAGATTATGACAGCATTAGGAAAATCTTGTTCTAATTTAATTGACTTCTGAATTTTGGTCTTACTTTGGGTAAAAAACCAAACTAGGTGGAACCGAAAACCAAATTATTGAAATTATGAAAACCAAAAACTGGCAGAAAATTGAAACGGTCCTGTGCGGCCCGGTTCAGTTTGGGTAATCTAGTTTTTTTGCTCCTCCCTATGAATAATGTACCTTTTATGATTCTTGTTAGCTTGAAAATATTTACGGTTTAAAATTTTTTATTACAACGTAAATATTGTTAAAAATAATTAGTTTATATATATATATATATATATATATATATATATATATATATATATATATATATATATATATATATATATATATATATATATATATATATATATATATATATATATATTGCTATTATTATTTAGAGTTAATTACAAAAATGGTCCCTGTGGTTTGTCCTAAAATTTGGATTTGGTCCATGAACTTTTAATTTTGCAAAAACGGTCCTTATTTTCATAGTTTGTTTGCAATTTTGGTCCCTCAACCTATTAACTTTTCTAATATGACCAAAGTACCTTTATTTTGATGCAAACTATAGGGACCATTTCCACAATTAATTTTTTTAACTCTTTTTTATTATTAATTAAATAAATTATTTTTTAGTGTTACTTAAATTTAATAAACTATAAAAAATAGAAAAGAATTATTTGATTATTTATGTTGGCTCATAAATGATTTAGATATTTTTAGTCTTAATTAGTTTTTAATTTACTATAATCAAAGTGTAAACCAATCAAAATTTATAATCGAAAAAATCATTTATGTTTAGAAATTATTTTTTAAAGGTTTCATAAATAAGAAATTTTTTCTCTATAATTATTTATTTTGGTTTATAAATTTATGATAAAAAAATATTTATGTTGATCAACCCACAAAGACCATTTATATAATTGACTCTACTTTATTTTTAGTGTTAATTAACTTTAACAAATTATAAAAAAAACTATTTATGAGCCAACAGTTTAATTAAAGTAAAAATATTAAAGAACTTAAATATAAAAATTCAACGTTTAATTTGACCGAGTTAAAAAAACTTCCAAATGGTCTTATACAACTCAAATTTTTTTATTTAACGTATCAATTATTTTATCGTTTTAATTTTTAATTACACCAAAAACGATTTAAAATTTTAGGTCCATATAACATATTTGAGATTCATGATTAACAACTTTAATCATCAAACTTTGGTTTGTTGGACCTTTACATAAAAATCGAGAAATATAAATAGGTTTTTAATATTTATTCGTCTTTCAGTTTAACTATTCATTTTAATCCGATTAAATCAACACCTTTGCCATTATCACCTTGCTTTGATACAAATGTGAACGGATTATAAAATAGAATCTTTAGCCGATTTTATTTATGAAGAAAGTAAAATATATTTGACCAACAAACATATTTTTATTATAAATTTATGAAACAACACAAATAATTATAGAGTCAAATATTTTTATAATATATACGAAACTTCTAGAAAATAGTTTCTAAACATAAATGATTTTTTTGATTATATATTTTAATTGGTTTACACTTTGATTATAGTAAATTAAAATTAATTAAGACTAAAAATATCTAAATTATTTATGAACCAACATAAATAATTAAATAATTCTTTTCTTTTTTTTATAGTTTATTAAATTTAAGTAACACTAAAAAATAATTTATTTAATTAAGAATAAAAAAGAGTTAAAAAATTTAATTGTAGAAATGGTCCCTATAGTTTGCATCAAAATAAGGGTAATTTGGTCATATTAGAAAAGTTAATAGGTTGAGGGACCAAAATTACAAACAAACTATGAAAATAAGGACCGTTTTTGCAAAACTGAAAGTTTAGGGACCAAATCCAAATTTTAGGATAAACCACAGGAACCATTTTTGTAATTAACTCTATTATTTATTTAGTAATTTACATTATTATATGTATAACATTTAACTTATCACAACACGCGGGGAATAAAAAACTTACTTATTATGTTTTTTAATTTTATTAAATTTATTTATTTGTGTTTTTTAATATTTTGTAAGCTTTTAATGAAACACCCGTATTTCAATAACATAATTAAAGCACAATTTATCAGAGTAAAATCCTAAGAACTCAAATTACGTTTACAATTAAATTGGGCATAATATTTTTGGTTAGAAAATTCTAAATACCAGAATGAGTCGAAATTTATCAAAAACAAAATGGAAATTATATCTATAAAATTCAAATACTAACGTAATAAGATTACATTTTAGATGGAAAAAATACAATACTATTAAATATATCTAAAATAGATAAATAAACATTATTCTTTTTAAAATAAAATAAAAAATAACTAAAAAATAATTAACTATGTCAATTATTTGACATTATCCAATAATGTTATTCGTCATCATTATCTATTAACAAATATAAACTTAAAAGAAAATATTAAATTATATAATCTATTCATAAACTTTAAATAATATTTGTAAAGTAAAAAAAATCTTAAATTAGATCAATTGTATAAATATAAAATACATTGTAAAATATAAAAAAAATATTAAAATAAATAAGATTATATCATGTTTCAAACATATAATGTTAAAAAGTTAAATTTGAATTATGAATTTAAAGCAAAATATAATTTGGTTCTCAATTGAACTTGGGTGTGTGTATAGGTTCAAGATTTTGGTGGAAGGGTATCAGATGTAATATTCGAAATGAGTTTAAAAAAAAAAAACTTTTTACATAAAAATGTGTAGAATAACATTATAAATTAAAATAATTTGATATCATGAATTTTATTAAGTAAATTATAAAAATAATCATGTGAATAAATGAAAAACCACGTGAATAAATGATAAAATCACATTTATTTTATGGGATCTCTCATTTAATCACGTGACTTTTTTTTTTGTAATTTACTTGAAAAAAAAAACTTATGATATAAATTTATATTAACTCATAATGTTATTTTATATATTTTTACGATACAAGGGTTAAAAAGACAAAAAAATATATGGAAAACTTTACCAACATACATGTACGTAAGTTTACTTAAACTCAATTAAATAAGAATATTGTTAAATTTGTATGGAAGGGGTTTGTATACAGCTTATTGTGAACACAACTTTCTTTTTTAATCTATACTATATACAATAAGAAAATCACTTGGAATTTCTGGACCATTGGATGGAAATAAATCAATGATCCAGATTAATGACAACTCATAATTATTTATGAAATGTCTCTTATACCCTTAACTAAAATAAATAATTACACCTATGCCATATATTAATTTTTAGAAGTTACCAAATTCAACTCATAATTATTTATGAAGTTACCAAATTTAACTCATTACCTATATATGGATTATTAGGGTTATATTTTTGTCTCCAATGGGTCAAATGAGTAAATAATAAAAAATTAAATTACAATTGAAACTGGTTGAAAGTCACATAAAGTGTGTTCAACTGCATATAATATAATTTGCCAATAATAAACATGAATATTTTATGATGTTCAAGTCTTATCTGTATTAGTGACAATTACTGGCACAAAAATATCAAATTGACACATGACGTAAAATTAGTGACAATTAGTGCCACAAAAATATCAAAATGATAAAAACAAACATTGTAAAATACAATTTTACAAATAGGGTCTATCCGAAAAAACTTATTGTAATATTAATTAAGTAACTTAATTTAATTTACCCACGTGTCCGTGGGTCATAATCTAGTTGTTTATAATTTTATATAAATTTTATTGAAATATATATTCAGTGAGTACAAATTTTTTAGCTTGCGAGAATAGCTGATGCTATAATAACAAATCAAATTTTTTAAACAGAAATTTATAAATTTAAAAAGAGATAATTGCGCAAAACACTTTCAACTTGTCAGTTTTTTGAGATTAAAACTACAAAACATATTTCGTTCCATTAAAATTCCGAACTAACTAAAAATCAGTAAATCAAGATTTTATCAATTGGTAATCGGTTGAAACCGGTTATTAATCCTACGTGGACCGGTAAATAACCTACGTGGAATAAATTTTAACTGTTGAAACTGGTTGCCAAGTATTACACATCATTTAAACCACCTTGATAATTTTTAATTGTAATTTTTAATTGTAATTTTTAAACGGGATTACATTATTAACGAGTGTTTAAATGATGTGTAATCATTGACAACCGGTTTCAACAATTAAAATTTATTCCACGTATGTTGTTTACCCGTCCACGTAAGATTAATAACCGGTTTCAACCGGTTACCCATTAATAAAATCTTGGTTTACTGATTTTTAGTTAGTTCGGGGTTTTTCATGCAACGAAAAATGGTTTGGGGTTTTAATAATAAAAAGCTGACAAGTTGGGAGTTTTTTTGCGCAATAATCCCATTTAAAAACACACTCAAACAATTTTCAATAGCTTTTGTTCTAACTTAAAATCACACATTTAAGTTGTGAATGCTTAGGCAGTATACTATTACTCTTGAAGATGCATTCATGTGCACCTAGATTTGTCTAAAACGAGGGGTACTTATTCATATGCTCGACAGACAATTTTGCAACCATAATATTGTAGAAGTCATTAATTGGTTGCAAACATATGAACAAATAATTATCGACATAGAAAAGTCAAAAAAACAATATTGTGTTTTCAACAAAAAGACGATTGTTAACATCTGATTGATAGTTTCAGTTTTTCTTTTGATGCAGGTGGTCTTTTTTCGTCTTGTACCTTCGGTCAGCATTAGTTACTTATGTTTTTTTTTTACTTCGGTTAGTCAACACATGACAATCTCTTGTATTTGAGTTGATGTCAGGAGTAGACAAATTTGTCAAGCTTGTTTATTTCTTTAACTTAGTCTTCGATTTGGCCAAATGCCTCGTTAAATGTTCATTAACATTGAATGCTTAGTTTTAGTCTTTCTTAAAATCCTTACCAATAAATTTCATTGTATGTCATGCATTCTGAAAGCCTGTCCCTTGATTAGCTTTTGAACTAACTTGAAAATGTCAATTTTTACAACCTTTTTCACATTGGACTTCATTTTTATCTTTATGTTTCTTTTGCAAACTTAAAACTCTCGTCAACTCAATTTGAGTCATACGACAACTTTAACTTGTTGTTTTAGAGTCTGCTTCCAGCTTTATATCACATTTAACCTCATGTGTGCGCGCACACGCACACGCGCGCACACACACACATATTATGATTTATGATAGAGTTATCATTGACTCCTTTCCATAAAATCATAACTGGCAACCTTGGTAATAAATTAGATGACTCGAATTCAAAGAAGCATTGTTGTCTCCCTAGACTGATATATTTTTTAAGTTATTTTTGTCATCATCATTTGATCTTGTAAAAACTGAACCTGTTATAAATTTACTTTATGAGACATGACTATGTACTTTATTAATAATGAACAAGAATCCAAAACCATTAAATTAAGAGGTTCAAGTAATAGCATATTGAGGTATGAACCATCGTGTAATGTTAAAAAGAAACGTCAATAATTGACTTGTAAAATTTGATAGAATCATAATTTAAGTTACATTTCATGTTGTCTTTTGTTGGTAAATGAAAGGAGTAATTTAGATAAATTAATGATCGGAGGATTTTAACATTCAATTGCAATTATGATGGCATTAAGGTGTCATCCATTTACTACTCATACAACTCATTTTTGGGCTCATGTCAATGCATTGTTGTTGCCCCCTCCACCATCACCATTATAGCCATTACCACCCCACATCCCATCTTTATTATTACTAATGTTGTCGTTGTTGTCATCGTCGCCATTCCCACCATTGTTGGTGGTGAAGGTCAAAGTGGTGACAACAGTCGTTATAGTCGTGTCAAGTGATGGTCGCGATGTTTGTGTTGTGGTGGCTATGGTGGTGGTAGTGACCATGGTGGACTTGGTAGTAGCAACAATAGTCTTGGCAACACAATGATTGTTATGACAATCACGATGGTGGAATGATGATGTAATGTAATGATTGTTATGCATGGTAGCATCAAAATGCACAAATAATGTAATGTATCAATAGGAGTGAGATAGGATATGCTGATATAATGTATACAGATTATTCAGAAAGTTAAAATCAAATTTTATGTATTTCTTGTTTCTTTATTTGTCAAATGAGTTAATAAACAATTTTCAAATTCTAAGATGGCGTTTGATTCAGTGAAATCCAAGGGAATTTGGGGGAAGGGGAGGTGGTGGTGTTAAACAAATCTAATTACAGTCAATTCATATGTCTAGTTCAACTATTAAAAAAAATTAAATTCTTTCAAAATTAATTTTCTTTCCAATAAATGAAGGAGTATGTCATTCCTTCTTACTATAAATGAAACTAAATTCATTTGAAGAAGAGAAAATAGTTGATTACAATAATGTCCCAAAACCTAAGACTCAATCACACCCTATCTCATCTTACGCCACCTACACTTACCTACCGACCTACCCTACCAATACCGACCGACCGACCCTACCCCAACCCATCCCATCTTTGCCCTACCCATCCTACCATGTCATACGCTACCCCACTCAATCTCTACCCTACCTACCTACCCCACCCTCTATTTTACCCACTCTACTACCCTCCCTCGCATATCCTTGTCCTACCCTACCTATCCCATCTCACAACCCACCTAACCTCACCCGCAACCTTACCTACCCTATCTTATCCACTCTATCCAGTACCTGCTTATTCTTAATCACCCCACATTACTCTACTCACCTCAACTCTCACCCACCCCCACATTACCTGCCCTACCCTACCTACCATCACCATCACTATCACCATAACCCATCCTATCTTATCTATCCCACCTATCATATCCTCCTCACACCACCCACTCCCACTCCCACATTGAACCTCTATCCATCCCACCCTACCCTCACCCAACCACACACTACCTCAACTACCCTACCAATTACACCCTCCACCCACATATGGCCTTCATAACTTACTATATACCTACCAACTTAACCACCCAACCCACCCGCCCACTCTATCATATCTACCATCACCACCACCCTATCTATACCACCAACCTCATCAACCACACCCCATAATACCCTACCCTACCCATCCCACCACACACTACCTTACCCACCCCACCTTACCACCCTATCTTATATTGCCTTACACACGCTACTCGCTCTCCCATCCCATCCCATCCCACCTTACCTTACCGTACCCACCTACCCAACCCCCACCGACCCACTCATTTAAAACCTAAGAAAATAATTTAAAAAAAATCAAAAGGTCAATTTTGTCATTTTATCTTATTTACTTATAATTTCTATGTCGGTTTATGAACCAAACAAAATATAAAATTGGATTCTAAATCATTTTTTTACCAACCAAACATGCTTCTAATTCCAAATCAAATTATTACCAGATTCAAATTTTTGACAAATCTCAATTCATTTTGAAACATTTTTCGAACCAAACACCACCTAAATTGTTTTAATTTACATTCAGTCAAAAAATTAGTTTTTTAGGTTGACAATAAATTTATTATATTACCTATTAATTTATTAATTTATTAATTAATAATAGTTTAATTAGGTTGAAAACTTCATCCAAATACCTTGTGAATACAAGTTGGAGTGTTGGACCAACAACATTTACCTAAAGCTAAAAGATAAATTAATTTAATTAATCTATCAGACTAACACTCCATATTGATATTTATTCAAACAAAAAAAATGCAAAAAATAAAACAATTTAAAACATAGAAAGCAAAATATTTTCACGAAGATCTACATATAGATTAGATCACGCGTAATGGCACTTTAATGTATATAAAAATTGCAAAATGAAATACAAATCATGTTGGATTACTGCAACCAAATTGGTAGTAAATTAATAATAATTCAAACATATATAAATAATAGTTAAATATAATCATGACAATATAAAATTAAAAAAGAAAAAAAATCTGCTCCACCCACACCCATACCCACTCGCCTTTTCTCATCATTTTCCCTTTTTTCCTCCTCATTAAAGACCCTTCTTGCACTCCTCTCTTCTCTCTCATCGAAAAGACTCAACACTCTTCCCCTCAACAACACCATTGACTGTTTGATTTGTTCGAAAATTAGTTGTTCCAGAATAAGAATTAATTACTCTACTGTTTACAGCTGCCGGAATTTCAAGTTATTCAATCTCTGTTTTGAGTTTAATATGTTGTTTCAATCATAAAAGGAGCTGAGTTTTGCAAAACCTAGTTGTTGTTTGGGAGAATAATGCGAGAAAGATTGGGAGTTTTGTTAATGCTGGTGAGTTCGCCGATCTGGGAATCTTCGTTATCTGCGATTTGATGTCGCCGGTGACTTCGCCGGAGAATATAAAACACATTTAATGGAGTTCAAGATTCGTTGTAGGGGTAATAATGGTATTGTTTTTTTCCGAAGGAAATGTTGGACTGAGCTATTACTTCTACAGGTAAAATTTCATTTTTTACAGATTTTTTTTGAAGTTTGGTGTCTTTTCATTACTGTTGTTGGTGATAAATTTAGGGTTTTTATTTTATTTTCCCCAATTTTTTTGGGTAAAGGTTTAAGCTTTGAGAATCTTTAAAGAAACTGCTCATACCCTTCTCTGCTCGCCAAATTTCGGGAGGAAAAATCGAAGCTTTTATGGTCTATAATTACTGTTTTTGTGTATGTAATCTTAGGGTTACTGTTCCAATTTAATCTTTGTTATAAAAGAATATTCGAGTTTGGCTTATTTTAACAAGCTAAATCTTCCCCCTTTTGGGTTTTTAGATTAATTTAGGGTTTTGAAGATTTAGAAGTTAGAATTAGGGCTCGGTTGGGTCTAAATTTAGAAAAAATGTGTGAATTTAAGTAAATTTGATATGGGTTATTGGAGTTGTATAATGTAGAGATCTGGGTGTGTACCTAAGCAAAAAATAGAATCTTTAACAGTTTTAGAAGAGCCGAATCCGATTTCGTACTTTCACATGCTTTGTATAATTGTATGTTTCTTTGGAGCTCGAATAAACGATTGGGTTTGCTCGTTTCAGATTCTATTAGGGTTAGTATTTTTGGACACCATTCAAGCGAAATTCGATGATAAACAATTGCACTGGAGAACACCTGAAACAGGCCGAGAAAACGTTGCATCGCATTCTTGTATTCATGACGAGATAATTGAACAAAGGAGGAAAAGACCAGGACACAAGGTTTATTCGGTAACACCGCAGGTTTATCATGGTATCGATACTTCAGAGCCTCTTCACCGTAAGGGAAGGGCGTTATTGGGAATTTCAAAAGTTTCGAGTTTGCCAAAGAATGCAAAACAACCCATTCGAATATATTTAAACTATGATGCTGTGGGTCATTCGTCTGCTCGAGATTGTAGGAACATTGGTGATATTGTGAAAGTGAGTTTAACCGAACAAACTGTTTCTTGAAAATGTGCTTATTGTTTAGATGGTTTTCTTGATTTGTCGTGTTTCTTCAGTTAGGTGAACCTCCTGGAGCTTCGAATTTGGGTACGCCTTCTTGTGATCCTCACAACGATCCTCCAATCTTTGGTGACTGCTGGTATAATTGCACTTCAGACGATATAGCCGGGGAGGATAAAAGGCATCGTCTTCGAAGGGTACTTCTTGATTTACCAAATTTCTTTTTTTTTTTGGTTACTTCACTCGATTGTTAGAAGTTTCTTTTATGTTTATTTACGATTTAAAGTTCTAAAGATTTTCATTTTATATACTATGAGAGATCAGGCTCTAGGGCAGACAGCAGACTGGTTTAAAAGAGCTTTAGCCGTTGAGCGTGTAAGAGGAAACTTGCGGTTGAGTGGTTACTCGGCATGTGGACAAGACGGCGGTGTTCAGCTTCCTCGTGAATATGTAGAAGGTATAGCTTTATTCGGAGTTCATATGTTTGTGTGCGCTCGCTCGTGTGTATAATGAAATTTATATAGGTGTTTGTTTTTTAAGAGGTTAATTGTCTGAAGTCTGAAAACTATGTCTGAAATTAAGAGTGGCCTTAAGATCTGTAATTAAGAGGCTCTTAATTTGACTTCAAACTACTCTCGCCCTCTTTAAATTAATAGAGAATTTCAGATGTACCAACCTCTTAACTCTGAATGTAGACAAACAATCTAAAGTAAGTTTAGTTATGAATTTAAGATTTCAGATCTATTTAAGAGGGTCTTAATGTAAACAAACGGAATAATCGACTGATTAAAAAATATTTAACAAAAGATTGTGTTCTGTCTATTTCTATCTGTGCAGAGGGTGTCACCGATGCCGATTTAGTACTTTTGGTGACTACAAGGCCCACCACAGGCAATACCCTAGCATGGGCGGTAGCATGCGAACGTGATCAGTGGGGTCGTGCAATTGCTGGTAATCTTTCTAGTTTTCATCTCGTAAAACTTGTCATGAAGCGTAAACGTTTCAAGGTGAAAACCGGGTGACATTCTTTTGTTTGCAGGGCATGTGAACGTTGCCCCTCGTCACTTGACAGCAGAAGCAGAAACGTTACTTTCGGCTACGCTCATACACGAAGTGAGTTTCGTCAATGTTGTATTCGTAAGCAGTTAAATAGACACGAGATTTCTTGGGAAAAAAACGTTTTTTTGACAAGTTTCTAGTTACCAGGTGATGCACGTTCTCGGATTTGACCCTCACGCCTTTACGCATTTCAGAGATGAGAGAAAAAGGCGGCGAAGTCAGGTACTTGTGATCTTCAACGTATGATTTTTATACCGATCACCGTGCTGTGATGTTTTAAGCATGATTTTCCCGTTGACGTATTTGCAGGTTACCGAACAAGCAATGGATGAAAAGCTTGGGAGGACGGTGACACGTGTGGTGCTGCCACGTGTAGTCATGCATTCTCGCTATCATTATGGGGTACGTTTAGAAATAATCGTGTTATTTTGGAGATGGAGATCGATTTTTGACGAGTTTTGGTTTGCAGGCGTTCTCCGAGAATTTCACTGGGCTGGAGTTGGAAGACGGTGGTGGCCGTGGAACATCAGGTTCGTAAAGTGTAATCACGGAAGCAATCTGATGAATCTTTTGTAAATCCGAGCTTATTCCAATCGAATAAACATATTTCTCGGTTTCTGATCATTAGAAACTGTAAACATGCATCAGGATCTCACTGGGAGAAGAGGCTATTGATGAACGAAATTATGACGGGTTCCGTTGATACTAGATCGGTAGTTTCGAAAATGACGCTAGCGTTACTCGAGGATAGCGGTTGGTACCAAGCTAATTATAGTATGGCAGACCGTCTCGATTGGGGCCGTAATCAAGGAACGGAGTTTGTTACCGCTCCTTGCAACCTTTGGAAAGGCGCGTATCATTGCAACACGACACAATTAACGGGATGTACATATAACAGGGAAGCTGAGGGTTATTGCCCAATTGTAAATTATAGCGGCGACCTTCCTCAGTGGGCTCGTTATTTTCCGCAAGCTAACAAAGGTGAGTACGGATTAACGGATTTTGTGAAGTTGAAATAGGAACGGAGTTTGCTATCGAGCGACTAATATAATATGATCTGGTTATTGCAGGCGGGCAGTCGTCGTTGGCTGATTACTGCACTTATTACGTAGCGTATTCTGATGGTTCGTGTATAGACACTAACAGTGCACGGGAACCCGACAGAATGTTGGGCGAGGTCCGTGGAAGTAACTCAAGGTGCGGTTTTATAAAGAAAACCATATAAGTGTTATTAACCAGATTATCAGCTTATTACGTTACAATAACGCAAATAATTAGTTTAAAGTGTTTGGATTGCATACGTTAATAAGTGATTATTTGCGTTTAGCGTTAATCTTACCACACTTTTTCATAAGTTAAAAAATGTAGCTTATTTGCTTAATAAGTGATTATTTGGTCATTTTACAAGTAAAAACGCAAATCCAAATACTTTAAAAACTGATTATTTGATAATCATGATAGCAAACAGCAGAAGCTAAACCAAACATTATATTTTCTGCAGCACTTTTTGTTACGGCTATTATCTGATCATTAGTTTCCAAAACGCTACAACATTTTTTCAAACGCAAATTCAAACACCCTCTAAGTAATTTGAAATGCGTTATGATTGTAGTTTTTTATTTTGGTTTGTGAAGGTGTATGGCTTCTTCATTAGTTCGAAACGGGTTTGTTCGGGGTTCTATGACCCAAGGAAACGGCTGTTATCAACGAAGATGTATAAACAGTACATTGGAGGTGCGAATTTGAGCTTTGTGATAAAACCGTGATAATCGCTTAGCCTAGTTCTTATGGTGGTTTTATACTATACGTATTTTATAAATCGTCTACGCAGGTTGCTGTTGACGGCATTTGGAAGGCATGCCCCGAAGCTGGCGGACCAATCCAGTTTCCCGGCTTTAACGGTAACTTTGTTTGTTATTCAGACTGTTTGCTTTTCATATGACCGAACGAGTACTTATTGCCTCTGAAACTTCTTTTTCCGTATTATTACAAACTGCAGGTGAACTGATCTGCCCGTCGTATCATGAACTTTGTAGCGTTGACCCAGTTTTGTCGTCTGGGCAGTGCCCGAACTCGTGTAACTCCAACGGTGACTGTGTTGACGGAAAATGTCGCTGTTTTATCGGATTTGATGGCCACGATTGTAGCAAACGTAAGTTCTTTTTGTCTCTTTTCAGTGCCCTAGTGAATTGTTTTGTGGTCAGTTCGTTTTTCGTTATAATTTCCTTGACCTTCGGGTATGTATTTTCCAGGATCCTGCCCTAGCAATTGTAGCGGAAACGGGAAGTGTCTCAAAAACGGTAGTTGTGAATGTGCGAATGGATACACCGGGATTGATTGCTCAACCGGTGAGTTTGGGTTTGCAGGCATCGTTTATTTTTCATACTACGAGTATAGAACCGAGTAGCGAAAAATAAACTGTTTTCGGATTGTGAATATGCAGCTGTCTGTGATGAACAATGCAGTCTTCACGGTGGGGTATGCGACAACGGCGTCTGCGAATTCCGCTGCTCCGACTACGCAGGGTACACCTGTCGAAACACTTCCACACTTCTTGATAGTCTCTCGACTTGCAAAGACGTGTTAATGAACGACGCAGACGGTCAACACTGCGCACCAAGCGAGTCAAGCATACTGCAGCAGCTCGAGGAAGTCGTGGTCATGCCAAATTACCACCGCCTGTACCCAACCGGTGCTAGAAAAATTCTCAACATCTTCAGAGGCAGAAACTGTGATAAAGCAGCCAAACGGCTAGCGTGTTGGGTACGTTTATTTTCTTAAGAACACGTTAAACTTAAAACCACACGATGCTAACTTAGAATTATATCGAAAAACATAACAGATATCGATACAGAAATGCGAAAAAGACGGCGACAACAGATTACGAGTGTGTCATTCGGCATGCCAAGCATATAATTTGGCGTGCGGGGCATCGTTGGATTGCTCGGATCAAACCCTTTTTAGCGACGAAGGTGAGGGGGAGGGCGATGGACTCTGCACGGGTTGGGGTGAAATGGAATCGTGGTTTTGAAGCACTCTTTTCGCGTAAACGGTTCGGTTCGATCCTCAAAAGAGGAACCGATGTAAATCATAGGCAGGTTTTTTTTTACCCCGAGTTTGGGATGTAGTTTTTCTGAGGGGTTTAGTGTATAATTTTAGGGAAAATGTCATTAGCACAAAGTGCTATTGGCGCTAGATTTAGGGTTTGTGTTTTTTCTTCCCTTTAACCCAAGAATTATTTACATCTTTTTGGGATGGGAAAATCCTTTTTATTGATGATATGTAGAGGAATGTATGGATTAAAAGGAAGATTTAAAAAAAGGGTTAATGTCATTTCTGACCATTCAACTTTTAAATTTGTCTCGTTTAGCCATTAAAAATTATTTTTTGTACACATTTAACCATTAAACTTTAGTTTGGTGTTTTATTTCTGAAAATTGATTAAAATTAATGGTTAAATATGTACAAAATAGGATAGTTTAGTGATCAAATGTGTACAAAATATGATAGTTTAGTGGCTAAATGTGTACAAAATATGATAGTTTAGTGGCCAAATGTGTACAATTGAAAATGATTAAACATGGGCAAACATAGTTTCAAATGCGTACAATATATGATAGTTTAGTGGTCAAATGTGTACAATTGAAAATGATTAAACATGGACAAAAATAGTTTAGTGACTGAATGTGTACGTAAAAACAAGTTTAATGGTTAAATATGTTTAAAAAAAATAGTTTAGTGGTTAAATGAGACAAATCTGAAAGTTTGATGGTTAAAAATGACCATAACCCTAAAATAAAATACAAAACTAAACAACGTTTTAACGATTATTATGCGGTGGCGCTAGGTTAGGCAGCGTCGTGGCTGATGGTTTCGGCCCTTTTTTGATTAACTTCTATTTTCAGCCTTCGATTGACAATTATACACACTAATTAAAATCGAATAGAAGGAGAGTATGTTGAAACATCCTAAATTTCAATCGAAAAACAACCTAAAACTAGCTACATGTTTGTTCCAAGAACGAATTTGGTTTTTTCCTAGACCGACTTCTTTCGAGAGAATACAAGTTGTACATATTTATGAACCGGTGATGGACGGAAATCGAAACTTGTAGCTGAAACATGGTATGCACAAGCTACGCCGACGTATATTTTGAACCAAACAGACGAGAATAATGTGAGATGTACAAGTACAGAAGTGATGGTTATAACTAGCATGCAGTTTGCCAAGCATTTTATCGTCGAGAGCTCTTCTTCTGTTCCTTGCGGTTGAAAATGACCGTTTGTAATGAAATCAGAAAGTAACCGATCCTTGAGTTGAAATGTACGTAATAGCCAAGCGTTGCACTCGCTTTGTGAAGTTGGAATATCGTCTACTGGGATGCGACGAACATGGATGTGAACTTCTGAGGGTTCTATGCCAAAAGCATTGTCCAAGAAAGTGGGGCATCGGTTCTTGTACGCGATAGTCACATCATACACTGAAAACAGGACAAGAAATTTATTTAGGATCATTGGATATAACATATTATCATCGAAATTTATGAAAGTTACGAGGACGCTTGACTCCATAGTGACATATTGAACCGCCCCCAAAGTCATTCGATATAATTGGCCAAAAACAAAGAAGTATCACCAAATAACGTATCAAAGCAAATGAATATCGAATCGAACAAAGAATGTAAAATGAAATCAGTGTCATTCGTAAAACTAAAAGATCCGATGGATATTTAGAATGGAAGCAATGTCAATCGAACAAACAGTACATTTGTCATGAAAGTCATAAAAAATCAGATATTTATAGTCTTTTCAAGATAAATGTAGATCAAAGCTAAGTTGCTAATTATGAAAAAGTGATAATTTGGAACACATATTTGAGATAAGCAAATGAATTATAAGCATTTCAAGATATAAGTAATATACAGTGGAGTATTTTAATAAGGATGATTATGTTAGAAGATAAAGGAGAATTTGACCTGCATCCAAAGAGCCTCTTAATATTTCCAAACAAGCATGGAAACCTCTTGTTTTGGGAAGCAACACATTCTTCAGAACAGGTAGTCCATTTTCAGCAGCAAAATTTTGGCTTTTTATGCACTTTTGCTCCCTGGTCAAGCAAAGAAGACAGTTCACTGTTGATCGAAAATATAAATGAAGCAGCTGAAAATATTATATAACTTTGGATGTTTTGAACTATGCAATAAAAATATAAATGTGAAAATAGAATTGAGGGATTACGTAAAATCAGTTCCTTCCGGGAAAACAACAAGCCACAATGGATCCAATGGATTTGTAAAAGTTGACAGCATCTTTCGCATCGTAGTTTCATCTACTTCCCACCTTCTCTCGACTGATATGAACTCCAACACATGAAACCCCCAACCAAATATCGGTAATTTCATCAAGCTGCTTTTAAGGACGTATTTGATGCATCCTACGCAGCCTTTTCGCAGTGCAAGATCCCAAAGATACATCCAATCAACTTCCGTTTTGTGATTAGCAATAAGTAAAACACGTTCCCTTGCTGGAACAGTTTCTCCAGAAAACACAACCTTAGTTTTGTTGATCTTCTCAAATAAAAAGGGCCACAAAGCTAGCCAAAGAGCCAAAACTAATGAAGTTGCCTTCCTACTGTAATGTACGCTAAAAAGTCGAACTAAAACTGCAGTCACAGTGCCCAAATAAACCAAAAATATGAAGGCAGTCAAAAGATAAACCAACAAGCATGTCAGACCCCTTACAGCCCTTGGAAAAGTCAAAGGATAGTTCTTTGATCCACCATCAGTGTCTGAGTTCATCGTCTGGCGTGCATCCATCTTTCTACAACGCACCCTTTATACGTCTGGCAATTCTTGGTAATATAATGATGTTAGAGTCCAAAATGTAATAAAATGGCTGAAACTTCAAAGAAGATTAACTGAGCATGCTTTTACTGTGAAAAAAGATTCAATAGGCTAATATTAGTGAACAAATAATAGCAACATATCATCTACTCTACTCAACCACGAATAATTTAGAGGGCTAAACACGTTAATTATTAAAAAAACATGATGACCAAAGCTTCTTATCATAGATTAGTTGATTACATTCATATCACCAACAGAAGTGGTAAGAGTACTAATAAGTCATGCCCTTCCAGTTTGCAAAACTCAACTATTACTACAGTGAGACGACTTCTGAAAATTAGGGGGCGTTTAGTTCGCATATTTTTTTCTTTGGATTTACATTTTGTCAAAGGATTTGCATTATGCAGCATTTGCATTTGTCAGAAATTTGTCAAAGAATCTGCATTGTCTTATAGAGAAAATTTGCTAATCTGAAAAATATATGGTAACTGGGATTTAAAATCCTAGGGGGGGCTGAGATTTTAAATAACAAAGAAGGTAGGGATTTAAGAAATACTGGGATTCTAAATTCTTACTGAATCTGCGAACCAAACATACGATTTTAAATGCAAAACCAAACGCCCGATTAGTGATTAAAAAAAGGAAACTAGAGTCACGATAACTAGCTTGCCTTTAAACTAGCAGAAGATCAGTAAATGACTTAATGTTTGGTAAAGAAACAAGAAGAAATCCATGCCAACATATCATGCCGATAAGCTACCAAAAAAAAAAGGACCTAATATTATAGAGTATGTTGATCACTAATCAAATAACAGTTAATTTGTGAAGCATATCAACCATAAAGCTTGTCTACCATTGCCCTCTTATGAAGTAAAAGTTATACAAATTATTCAATAAAAAGTTAGTATACAAAAACATTCACCCCAATTTCTCACCTAAAATGGACCAAAACAAGAACATAATTATTGTTATTCATACAGATTAATATTAGATTCAGATGTCAAATTCTAGTTATAGGAGGTCAATCTACAATTCTGTATTCCAGTTCACATTAGGATTGCTTTCATAAGCTCCACATTCATCAAACACAAAAACACCTATAAAACCCTTTGTTTATCATCATCATCCACGCACCGACGACACTCATATCAATCTGGCTATAGAATTAACTTCCACATTTCGTATGTATGGCTCCGACACAAAATAATTTACATTTGATCTCGTAAAATGCAACACAGAAGGGAACACGAAGAACAGTGAAATCATAATTCAACAATCATGGAAGGATTAGCTCAACGATCAAATACACATTGATTGATCTTCAAAGTAATAACTACAGAAACTAAAGACTAGCTGAATCAAAAAGAACAAAAGCAAATGAGATCTCAAATTCCATACGGATTGATCAAATTCAATTCAGTAAAATTCAATCACGCGAAGTACGTATGATCAAACAAAAATATGGTATACGTACCTGATCGAATCCAATTGAGGAGAACGAATGATGAATAAAATATGGAGAATGAGTGTGTCGTCTGTAACTCTCTACGTTAAATAGTGGTTGGGTGTGGGAGTTTTGGGGGTGTGTGGTTTAAGCTTTTGAGGTACTATTTATATTTATATATTTTTTTTTTTGCTTTTAAATTAAAATTGAGGAATTTACGAAATATATCAATGTACTTTTTGTATTTTATACCAACAAGGCAACATACTATGTACACCAAGTGCTAAATAAATTCCCATTGTAACAACATATAAAATCAACGTCAGCATCACATCGATCCTTTTCATCACGACCACAGTCTACCCATGGCATCACCGTTCCATTTTTATTTTAAAAATAAAATATATACTATTAATATAACATTAAGAAATTATTTATTAAAAATATAATAACATAAAATAAGTAAATAATTATAAACTCACTAAATACCCTTAACATACAATTAAGAAAATATTAATATATGAGGAAGGTAGCGTTGTTAACTTTGTTTGAAAATTGGATTCCTAAAAAAGTTAATATAAAGGTGTGGAGGGTGTTGATGAATAGACTGCCTATGTAGGATAACCTGGTAAATAGATAGTTCATGTTGAAAACAAAAACAATTGTTGTCTATTTGATTCTTTGTTAGAATCAGTACGATATCTTTTTTTTTTTTAATGTGATAACGTTAGGAGGTTGTGGAGAAAGATTGGAGGTAAGTGGAATTTCTCGACACAAGATTACCAAGGCTTGCTTGATTTGATTCGGGCAAAGAAAGTATGGAGTGATCATGCAGCTCGCTTGAAGATGATGCAAGGAGTCAGTTGCAATACTATATGGAGTATTTGGAATTGGTGTAATAACGTTCGTGTCTTGACAGTTCAAGAAAAATTGGCGTTGCAAAATGAGGATCTCATTCAAAAACTTGGGTTATTGTGAATGGAAGCCGAAAAAGGATATGGAGTGATTGGATTTGTAATCCCACATTAGTTGGATAAATGAAACACCCATACAACTAATACGAGTATTTCGATACCATTATACGTTAATTTATACAGAGTACTTGCGGAAATACGATCAAATTAAAACTTTTGCAATTAATAATCATCAACGTGATTCCAAACACTTTGCATAAGACACAACAGAGTGTCGGAAATCACGGAGCAATGTAACTGGGGTTACAAGATTAAGTTATCAATTTAGTTACAAACGAATTAATAAACAACAACTAATTCGCGTAAGTCCAAAAATGGAAGTCTGCTACTCCCGCCCCAATCATCTACAAAATGTTGAGCTCCTATCCGAGCTCCAAACGATATCTAACAACTTGGGCCAGCCGGTCCTTTGCCCTTAACAGATCCTGAAAGGAAATAACAACTAACGGGTAAACAACAAGGTTGTTTAGTGAGATTCCAGATTAAAGTACCATGCGATATATGAATGATGTCATGCAATGCCATGAATTCAACTATCAATTTTAGGAGGCCAACTAATGGCTAATAAGCTACCACATTGCGGTTACCATACACAAGCTTACCGAACAATGGGTTTACAATCTACTGCTCGATTACCACAGACACATGCTTATCGATATGCAGTTTACAGTGATGCCATACGATTACCACACACAGGCTTACCGTTTTACAGGCAATAATGGTTACCACACACAGGCTTACCATTAAGATTCCGCTAGGTTACCACACTCAGGCTTACCGTCTCGGCGGAGAGGTCAAATGAATGATCAACGACTATCAACCGAGTGATATTATGATGACAATAATATATGAGATGGCAAAGCATGAAAGTGACAACAATAATACAAAAGCAGTAACATACAATTCATGATATGCATGCAAATACGTTAATACTAGAACTCACAGTGATATACAATACGCTCTCGGCCTCAAAACCGAGTTATAATCGTCAAGGTAAGAGTGACAGCCTTCACGTGATTTAACCCGTCAAAACTCCTACAAGTAGGTTCATAATATAATATTTATAAGTCTCACCGCTTATAATTTCTCAACTTTGATCCGGACATATTAGTCGTAAGATCTAATTAATTTTCGGCATCGACCTACGTAATTATTTTGGCCTAATTATTCCTCATAATTGGTGACCTAAGTTATTATGACAAAAGATCCCGAGGACTAATTAAAATTACAATTTCAGGCCAACACTGGGTCGAACTCGCCGAGTTCTCCCATCCGAATTCGGGTCACACCGAATCTCAAGCCATCCAGATTCGGGTCAGGGACCATCCGAATTTCGGATCCCTTCCAACCGAAGCACGGTCCGAACTCGGTTCAAACCACATCCGAATTTCGGACCACCCCATCCGAATTCGGATCCCAAGTCATCCGGATCCTTTAACTTAGAAATTTTTCTTTCAAAAATCAAGGGGGAACTCGCCGAGTTCACCAGGGAACTCGCCGAGTTCAAGTGCAGGTCTGCACTTTTTGCCCTTCGGATTTAATGCTCAAAACTACCAACATTCCTTACATTTAATACAAACGGTTTGGAATCATTCCCAAACATATATATACTTTTCTAAACTCATTTTTACATTAAGAACACCATTTCATTCATTTTTAAATCCATGGGAGTTCATAAAACTCTATTTTCGGGTTTTTGAGCTAAAACCCATGAAACTTCATAAAACTTGAATAATACGTTTAAAATGATTCTTCTTACTATATTCCATTATCATACTTCAAGATCTAAAGGTTTCTTCACATTATTCATAACAACCCATTTGGGTTTCTCATCTTCTTCATATGAAGATGGAGAGGAGAAGAAAATAAAATAGCAAGATTTATAGACAAGAGTGGTTACCTCTTGGATCTTTCAAAAACGACAAAGCTTCCAACAAAAAACTGATTTTTGGCTTCTTCTTCTCTTCTCTTTTCTCTCTATTTGGAGTTTTTGAAAAAGATGAACACACACACATAAAGTGTGTGTGTCTGCGTAGGTTATAAGTCAAAAAGAAGAAGACTTCTTCTTCTTTTTCTTTCCAACCCACCACTTTCATATATTTACCAACTTACCCCTAGAATTATTAGCATTTCTTTTAAAGTCCTTGTTTATATATTCAAGGCATATATTCATAATTATCCACACACACTTTTATTTATGTGTTTGAGATCAATTAGTATCTCGAATCGTATTTCGTTACAATAAATATTAATTATTAATTATATAAAATTCGGGTCGTTACAATAAAGTCTATAGTTCTTGTGGTTTTGGGGTCGGGTTGTTTTGGTGTCTCTTGTGCTTGTTGGTTGCATCTCGTAGCTGATAAACATGGTTTTATTATTTTAATGAAATTTTGCTTTCTAAAAAAGCCATTGTGTTTCACAATGCTAGTCTAAATGAGGTATTATCGTGCTCAATATATGTTTGGTTAGATCCTTTAGAAGGATGTGGTGAACTTCCATGCCACAGATTTCTTCAAAAAATGTTTTGTCAAAATTAACATGGTCGTTGAATCCGAGAAGCTCGTTTTCATTAAACTCACATATAGTATGTATGATCTTCACCTTCTAAAATCATGTTATGCGAGATGAGTCATGCATACATTACGTCCCTTATTTTATCCATATATCATGCTCAGAAGTCTGCTGAAATATGTGCCAGCAATTCTTCAGTATACAAAATGCGCGTTCCATATCTTTCCTTGACGATTCTTGAGCAATCTTAAATCTTATACATTATTCGTTTACCGTAAACATGTTTGAACAAATTTAGCCATATCCAGATATAGTTCATTAGCAAGATAATATCCATACTTGTATGGTACTCTGTCTACCACAAACGAAGTATTGAGTGCGATCCATTTAACACGTCGTTGAATATTGGCGAATGATTGGGGACATTCATGTCATTATTGCAACCAGCCATACCAAAAGATGCATTTTAAAACTACATGTCTTGTGAGGCTATCGCTTCAAACATAATTGTTGGGTGTTGATGATTGCTTCTCATGTATTTTTCTCTCCATGCAAAGGGATAAATTTTCACTTCTAGTGTGTGCAGTCAATAATTCTTAGCATTCCAGGGAATCCGTGTACGAAGTCATGCTCTACATACAAACTTTGGATGCCGGAGGGGTTGGTCGGCTGATGTCTTAATGGTTATATACCAAAAATAAGAACTAATGGACAAATAGGCAAGTGTACCTATCGTTTACTAGCATATAAATGACAAGAATCGAGTAATCGATCTCGAGGACACAATGTAGAATGATAATAATAAACTCGTTGTCAATAATTAGTCTAAATGAAAATGATTTGATTTTTGATAAAACGAAACACCAAATTTAGAAACTATTACTCAATTAAAAACTATTTCACTAAATGCTACTTGAATATAAAATAATGCACTAAGATTAGACGATTGCAAATGTTTAAAATCAGAGAATAAAAGGTAATCATTCAAGTTTACTTCCCCCCGCACATTAGATGACTAGAAATTAAGGATAACATAATTAAAAATTAAGAAAATATAATCAAGTGTCACAAACTCCTCTTTCAACTTGTTTGCCTTTTAAATTAAAAGATTAGATAGTCGGAAATCTCCTAATAAACTAACCGATTAATTACACAAAAATAATATTTATACAAATCGATTTCTTGAAAGGTGAATTTACTTTCGCAAATACACATATAATGCTAGACTTTCATCCAAGCAAAATATTCTCGTTGATAGAATCTAAAATACATGAAATAAATCCTTTTACTATTTCTAGCACAAGGCCAAACAAATCCATAGACAAACTCGTAAAGATTGACTAACAAATTAATTTTAGCTTTCGCTTTTAAACAACTCATTAATCACCAAATAAAACATGTATTTTAAACATCAATCAAGAAATAAGTCTAACAAGGAATCGAAACGTTAAACACCTAAAACTTGCTAACAAATGTGCATCTAATGTTTGGGGGTTGACAAACCTGAATGATTACAAAGAAAACTACTCACTAGCCATAGAGGATGAACTAAAAACACAAAATAAAGAGAGATTCATCTAAATAAACAATGGTTAAAGAGAAAACTCCCCCAATGATTGTCAAACAACCACCACTTGCATCAACTTTAACTTCTTCACGTGCTCTCTACAGTAGAATTTTCGTAGCCTCCACATACAAACCCTAGGTATTGATTAGACCCCTCAATTTCAGAGAAAAAGATGCTTAAATAGCACCAGATCTGCTGCTGCTCGCGCCGCGACAAATGCAATGGTCGCGTCGCTACTGTCAATTGTACGATATGGTCAGATCCTGCAGCTGAAGGTCGCGCCGCTAGCAGGTAATATGTAGCGCCGCGATGATGTTTCTGCTTTTAATAACAATGAATGCCACGAAAAGTCACGACGCGAGGCTTAGATGGTCGCGCCGCGACCAACAACCTGTTCGTGAAACTGCACAGCATGCTCATCTCTTTCCTTTCTTGTCACGTAGAGGAAGGGAAACTCTCCGAATTGGGACAACGGCTTCGAACCACCTGAAAACACGAATATAACGTAAATAGATGCGAAATAAATGTGTTTTAGAGAAAAACCGGAAAAACTAGGGGTAAAAGTGACGTAAATATATATCCGATAAGCGTTGCATCAAAATACCCCACACTTGAACATTGCTTGTCCTCAAGCAATCGGCAATATTGAAGATTAAAACGGCCTTTTCGACAAACTCTCTCTACAAACATACAAGAAAGACTCCTAAACAATAAAGATCCGAAATGAAAACAATTGAAACCAAACGAGTAACTAAGTGATCATTCAAAGCAAGAGATGCAAAAAATTAGAGTATGCACAACATCAAAGATTCCGAAATCCAGCCAACACAAACTAGCACCTCACCATGGAATTCACTCAACACTCAAGTGTATATTGGTTTAAGTGTGTATCATTGCACAATCCACTCAACGCCATTCATGTTGATCAATATAGGCATAAGCTTGACAAAAAATCAAATCTCGATCGCTTAGAAATCCAAAATTGGCATAGAAAAAGGCTACGGGGTAGCAATTTGGCAAGGCTCGGCATAAAAGAAAAAGAAAAAGATAAAGAAAAAGAAAAGAATTAGGAGATAAAAGAGAAGATACGAGATAGGACGGGGTACAACTTCTCCTCAAAATCAGGAGTTATTTCCAAAATTTGAGGAATGACAGCAACCTCACTTTATTACTACCTAACTGCAAGAAATTTAAATTGAGAGAAAGATGCATATTTGGACTTGGAAGGGAGACATTCAATCTCGTCGAGCCTTCGATTAATAGACTCGACACCGGAGATCTTGGACTGATTTGGGAAAATTTGGACTTGGAAGGGAGACATTCAATCTCGTCGAACCTTCGATCAATAGATCCGACACCGGAGATCTTGGACTGAACATGGGAGTTTAGAACTTTCTCTCTTTTTTTTTGTTTTTGTTTTTTTTTTTTTTCACAAAAGAGGTACCCGCCCGGACCAAAGAAATAGAAGACAACGGTTTAGAAAAGGGAAGAAGCTGGGGGGTTTCTGAAACGAAAGGGAAAAGGCTCAACAGGGCTACTAAGGGAAGGATAAATGGGAAAAAGAAAACTAAAGAAACAAAGAAATTGGTTTTCCTACAAACAGCCTTTAAATATGCCAAGATTTTCAAAAATTGCGATTTTTGACATGTATTAAGAATCAAGTTCTACTTCTATTAAACAACATCGGCCAAACACACAGAAACGAAAGTGAGCATAAAAAGTGTATGCTATTAGGCTCAAGTCTCACGAAATGAATATTGAGGGTCAAATCGCTAATCGTGTGGTTTCGATCCGAGAATCCTAATAATGCACTCCATAAAACATCTCTAGCATTTAAACAACCACAATGAACTCATCTAGCTTCGCATGTATTTAAATTAGAACAATATTATCTAAGAGTCTAACTTGCAAAAATAGAGAAAAAGTTTGACAAAAAGGCCTAACTTCCAATTAGCAGCTTAGGACAAACAACAAACAAAACCCAATTCAGAAAATCTAACCCCACCCCACACTTGAATATGACATTGTCCCCAATGTCAAGCAATAGCAATTTGAAGCACGAAGAAAGGGAAAAGTGTTACTCCCCTATTGCGGCGTACGAGGCGGCATAAATTGGCACGAAGAAACACTTAAAGCCGAAACAACACAAGGAGCACGTACCTACAAAAAAAAAAAAAAGAAAACGTAAGATAAACTAAAAATATGCAAAAATGTAAATGTGACTAAACTAAAATGCAACAAAAAGAAGGTAAAAGGATAGAGAATTGCAAACAGCCCCTCAAAGGGCCCCTGGTGGTGGATCCTGGTGAAAATGATGGTCATGAAACTGGAATTGGTCATCAGCGAATTGGCTTGAGGTATAATCTGGTGGCGCTTGAAAGTGATCTTGGTTGTATTGATGGGGCTGGAACTGCTGCGACTGATACTGTGGCGGAGGCGGTGCTTGGTAACCTTGACTTTGCATAAACGCTGAAAAGTGGTCGTAATGTCTTTGTGAAGACATCGCGAAGTGGTCAAAGTTAGTTTGGAGACCGCACATGTCGTTCCCCGAAGCATCCAATCTCGCCTCATAAGCCGCTAAACGAGAGTCTATCTGATCAAAACTTGCGGTTTGATTGGAAACCCTGCGTTCATAGCCGAAAAACCATCTCTTATAGTAACTCCCAAGGCAGCCATCTGATTTTCCAACCCAGAAATACGTGGTTCCCAACCGGCTGAGCTCTGGCGGGCTGGCTGCGGTACCTCCATTTCAACTTCCTCCTCGTCTTCTTCTTTT
This sequence comes from Centrapalus pauciflorus, assembly GCA_020465985.1. NCBI lineage: Eukaryota > Viridiplantae > Streptophyta > Magnoliopsida > Asterales > Asteraceae > Centrapalus > Centrapalus pauciflorus. Next base: position 504,891 of record JAANYP010000049.1, read on the forward strand.
TCCTCATCTACTTCTACTCGCCCCCCTCTCGGTCTAGATCGGTCGCTACACATAATTAGCCTCTGCGCCGGATAGTCCCGTAGGACTATCTTGGTTTGCGTCAGATAATGCTCATCTGTCGTCTTCATCGGGGCGCAGGCTCTCATGGAACTGAGAGTAGCCGGGGTCAACAAATTGTATGACCGGGCTAGGCAGGTAATGTAACAGCCCGCGGTGATTGCGCTCTTTTCCTTTTTCTCCGATTCGGCCTTTAAAAAGGCCGCTAAGTGATAAGGAACGCAACAGTGATACTCAGGCGAGAGGACATAGAAGAGGAGCTCCAAATCGTGCAAGGAAACATTTTCCTGACTCTGTTTCCTTCCAGCGATTGTGAAGGTTAAGACGCGATGAACCAACCAATCTATAACTTCGTAAAATTGAGATTCTTTTGCCGTCTTGGGGTCAAACATACCGGTAGCAATTTGGCTCCAAAAATCTTGCGTGCTAAAATCATCCGGCCGATCGATAAACCCAATAGCAATATAATCGGCAAAGTCCGGATGACGCACGTCCTGACGGGAGTATACCCCCATCCGAACTGCAAGATCGATAACGGAAGTGGATCTCTCAACTCCACCAAGTCTGAACGTGATTTTGTCATTGTCGTTCAGATCGGAGGTTCCTAGGAGGAAGCTATATGATGCCATGAACTCTCGGGTGAGTTCCACGTAAGAAATCTCGTCCAAGTTTATCAGATTCAACCACGCATTTGATGTGAAGTTCAGGAACTCCACCCTGAATTTTTCTTGTAATTTCGTGGCTAGACCTGGATGACCAGCTCCTTCGACCGTTCTCAGAAAATCCCAATCGACTAGACGACCGGAATAAATTTCCCTCTTTTGGATGACCTTCATTGCCTTTTTATAGGAGTCCTTCCGGCGTGTCGGAGTCACATTATGAAAGTTTAAGAACAGGTGAGAATCGCCCACGGCCATTGGCATATCCTCATCATGGGCCCCCGATCGGGAACCCGAACCCCTAAGTAGTTTTCCAAGACCCGCCATCCTACAAAACACACATGAATCCAATCAAAACATGTACAATATCCACATTCAATTGCAAGATTCATTCTAAAAATCCATACGTCCCACATCACACTCCATTTCAAGATAAATCACTCAATCAACACAATTAAAGTGCAAAAATTATGAAAAGAGTGCAATCTCTCTAAATGTAACTGTAACATCCTCGAATTCAATTACTGTAATTTATGATTTATTTAGACGGATAATTTATAATTAAGTTGAATTATGAGCAATGATTAAGTATTTGGGATATTTAAAAGTTTGTTGCTATTTTAAGAAGTTACGAAGTTTGAGAAGTAATAATTATTATTATGGAGTATTATGAATTATAAAAGTTAGTAATGATAAATTTAAGAATAAATCAGTATTTTATGGAACCGGTTAAGTTGAGGGGTGAAATGTGCAAAATGGGAAAGATGGGAATAAAAAGGCTAAAAGCCTTTCATTTCAGACTCTTCACTCTCTCTCTACACTCTCTCTCTACACACACTCTCTCTAGAAACTCTATCTACTTCTCTCTAGAATATCTCTTAAACCGACCGGCCGATTATCGAGATTTATACGTCATCGGAAAGATCTCGAGGAGTACTACAACAATCTATGGTTGCATTCGAGGTTTCGTACGAATTGAGGTAAGAATCGACCCTTTTGAGCTTGTATATTCGGTTTTGAAGAACATAAATTCAAATTTATCATTTTTATGTGATTTAGAGCTAGTTTTGCTTGAGTTTTAGCAAGAATATGATAGTGTATGTATAATAGAATCGAAACTAGGCTCAATACATGATATATCAGTGATTTTAGGCTTTGAAATGCATGTATTAAAGCTGTAAAGATGAACAAACTCGAGAATGCCAAGAACAAAGTCGAAATGCAAGAACAAACTCGATTTTGGTACTAAATTTGAGTATATATTCGAATTTAACAACATGGCCTTCGAATTTAACCTCAAATTCGAAGGGGGGGGGGGGGGGTTCGAATTTAACCCTAATGGGTTCGAGTTTAGCCTTAAATTCGATGATGAGTTCGAATTGAACCCCATATATTCGAAATTGATGCATATAATTGTCCACAAGCTCGAATTTAATGCATAGGATTCGAATTTAATGCCCAAAGTTGAAACCTACCTTCTAAATTCGAATATTTTGAATGAAACCCATAGACAACACATAAAATAACAAAAGTTATTCAAAGGATAAGGTTTGAACCTGAGTTGGGTTCAAACTTAGTTGTAATTCGAATACAGGATGGGGGCCGGATTCGGATATGGCCCGAAGTTAGATTTGAATTTACCTTGGATCCGAAATGGGGAAAAATATTGCAAAACTTATAAAACTTGGTTTTATGGAATTAAACGGTGAGTGACACAATATGTTGTTAAAACAGACTTACAGGTCCCTTGTGGTGTTGTTTAACCCACAGTGGGGTACTTTGTGGATCCGGTTGAAATTTCGTGGAGAAATAAATATTGGTTAAAAGATTAATTACGCACCCACTGTGAGTACATTAGATTTCGCATGTTTATATCTGTTTTATGTTAGCTTTGCCTGCTGAGACCTGTTGCTTCATTTATTGTTTGGAATTCTACTAACTTGCGTAGATTTAGATGCACATTCATACTTGTTGCATGTCCGTTCGATTGTTGTGCATCTAGTGATGGATCGGTGGGTCGCATCGATTACTCTGATGTTACTGCACTATATGACCTGGAGCTGATCCCTCCGAGGTTCTGGTAGGCAGTATGTCATCCCCGATCGTACGTTTGTCTCAGATGGTATGTTTTATGCCGAGCTTTGGGCTCAAAGGGGCTGCGGCTCTGGTTCCGTACTTGGTGTACGAAGAGTGTATACGATGTTTGTCATCGGTGTTACCCTTGGGGCTTCATAAAGATTTATAAAATGCGTAATCTGTGTATTCACTAAGCATTCGCTTATTCCTTAGTTGTTTACTTTTACAGGAAAAGGGAAGTCTGCTGTCGGACCTTCTAGTTAGGTTGTTGTGAAGTTCTTGGAAGAAATCTACTACTCAATTGGTAATTGTGCTTTGGGACAATGTTGTAATATATTCTGAATGTTCTAATAATTGAATTGAGTATGTAGACTTAGATTCGGTACCTTGTAGAACAGTAGGGTGTTTGTCACTGTTGCATTACTTTATTTACGTATTTTAAAGCTTCCGCACTTTAACTAAGTTATCAGATCATTATGTATTTGTATGTTGGTGATTAAATCCTGGGTGTTTTGTAAATGGTGGTTGATGTGGCAATGGTGTCACAGTAACCCACATTTTCTTCCCAAAAAAAATAAATAAATAAAGATCCTACGTAAGGAACTCTATCAAAAGCAAATCTCAATCTTCAACTCTACAAAAAAATTGCAACATCAACAATACTCCTTAACCATTATCCAAAGCATATGCAAAAATCTATCATCTAGAAGCAAGCAACTTGAGAAAAGCATAAAAATCTATCATACTTCTAAACAAGCAAAAAGATTCGTCAAGAAACAATGGAGACCACATTTCATGAAGAAAAACTTACCAAAGATGAAAGAGTTAAACAATGTAGGAAGAACATACCTTTGCTTTATGAAAAAGGAGGGAAAGATGAAGATAGATTTGACTATTTGGGTGAAAATGGCGTTTTTTGGGAGAAAAATCGCATAGAGAAGAGTTTTTGGGTGAAAGGGGTGTGTTTTGCGAAGGTCTTATGCGGCTAGGGTTTTATCCGAACTGACAGGGTCGCGCCGCGAGGGATCTGTCGGTCGCGCCGCGAAGATCTCACTGTAATCGGAGGCTAAAAAGGGCGATAAAAGTCGCGTCGCTATCGTCTGTTTGTCGCGGCGCGAGGAACTTTCTGAGATTCTCACCAATTGTTTGCATTTATTATTATTATTTTAATATCATTATCTATTGTTATTTCTAAGTACCTAAACATTTAAATAATAGGAATTCTAGCATATATTTAAAAGAAAAACGTTATCTACAACTAATTAAACTATGAGAAAATAAGATTTTGACAAATATGACAGATATGATAAGATACGGGATAGGATGCTTGTTTATTAACGAGTCCCAAGCTCGACTCACACTCACTACCTTAACTCCGGTTAGAGATCAAATTAATGATCTCTCCCTCCTCATCCCTTGATCGGTCCGACGAATAATGTTTCAACCGATGTCCATTCACTTTAAAATTTTCGCCCTCTGGTTGTGCGAGTTCCATGGTTCCATATGGGAACACTTAGACGATCGTGAATGGGCCGGACCATCGGGAGCGTAACTTCCCGGGAAACAATTTTAATCTTGAATTAAATAACAAAACTTTTTCTCCGACCTTGAATTGTTTGTTATGAATGCGCTTATCGTGTAATCTTTTTGTCTTTTCTTTATAGATACGGGCACTCTCGTATGCCTCTTCGCGCAATTCATCCAATTCATTTATTTGGAGCTTTCTTCTTTCTCCGGCCTCAATTAAGTCCAAATTGCACACTTTCAGAGCCCAAAATGCCTTGTGTTCAAGTTCCACGGGAAGATGACAAGCCTTATCATATACCAACCGAAAAGGAGTTGTGCCAATTGGGGTTTTGTAGGCGGTTCTAAAAGCCCAAAGGGCGTCATCGAGTTTATCCGCCCACTCTTTTCTGTTTTGGCCAACGGTTCGTTCTAAAATTCTTTTCAACGCTCTGTTTGTTACTTCAACTTGCCCACTCGTTTGTGGGTGATATGCCGTTGCAAATCTATGAGTTACCCCATAGCGTTGCAATGCTTTGTCAAGTTGAGCATTTGAAAAACGAGTGCCTCTATCGCTTATCAGAGCTTTAGGAGCACCGAAGCGTGAAAATAGACGTTTTAAAAACTTGAACCACAACTCTGGCATCATTCGTTGGTAACGCTTGTGCTTCGACCCACTTCGACACATAATCAACCGCAACAAGAATATATTTATTACTATGCGATGAGGGAAATGGTCTCATGAAATTGATGCCCCAAATGTCGAATAGTTCACACGCTTGGATTGAGTTTTGAGGCATCTCATTCCGGGAAGAAATATTACCTGCTCTTTGACATGCATCACATGTCCTTACTTATTCACTGGCATCCTTGAAGATGGTTGGCCAATAAAACCCGGCATCGAAGACTTTCTTTGCGGTGTTGTTTACTCCATGGTGGCCGCCAGTCGCTCCTTGATGGCAATGATGCAAGATCTTCTTTGTTTTCTCTCCGTACACGCATCTCCGGATGATTTGATCTGCACATACACGAAATAAGTAAGGATCATCCCAAAAATAAAATTTTAAATCCTTGAAAAACTTTTTCTTTTGTTGGTGTGTCATCCCGTTTAATAACACACCACCGACTAAATAGTTTGCGTAGTCGGCAAACCATGGGACCTCCTCACTTATCACCATCATAAGTGCTTCATCTGGAAATTGATCGTTGATCTCATACTCGTCTAGCTTTTCTAGAGAAGGGTTCTCTAGCCTCGAAAGATGATCTGCCGCCACATTCTCGGCTCCTTTCTTATCGACTATCTCGATATCAAATTCTTGGAGCAGCAAAATCCATCTCAACAATCTTGGCTTCGCATCTTGCTTGTTGAACAAATACTTAAGCGCCGCGTGATCCGTGAACACCACCGTCTTGGATAAGATCAAGTAAGACCGGAACTTGTCAAAAGCGAAAACCACCGCTAGTAGTTCCTTTTTGGTGGTGGTGTAGTTTTCTTGAGCGTCATTTAAGGTTTTCCTCGCATAGTAGATGGGCTGAAATCGGTTTCCTCGTCTTTGCCCTAAGACCGCACCCACTGCAAAATCACTAGCATCGCACATTAATTCAAAAGGAAGGCTCCAATCCGGAGCCACCATAATTGGAGCTGTGATCAATTTCTCTTTCAAAGAGTTAAATGCTTCTAGACACTCTTTAGAGAAAACGAATGGAGCGTCTTTTTCCAGAAGTTGAGTCATTGGCCTAGAAATTTTTGAAAAATCTTTTATGAAACGTCGGTAAAAACCGGCGTGGCCCAAGAAACTCCTAATGGATTTGACCGATATGGGTGGAGGAAGTTTTGAAATCACTTCAATTATTGCTTTGTCGACCTCCATTCCCACATTTGAAATTTTATGTCCCAACACTATGCCCTCTTTTACCATGAAATGACATTTTTCCCAATTTAAAACAAGATTAGACTCAATGCAACGAGAAAGCATGACATTTAAATTAGCAAGACAAGAGTCAAAGGAGTTACCAAAAACCGAGAAGTCGTACATGAATACCTCCATAAAATTCTCAATCATGTCGTGAAATATGGCAACCATGCACCTTTGAAATATTGCGGGTGCATTACAAAGCCCAAAGGGCATTCTTCGGTATGCGAACGTGCCATAGGGACATGTGAAGGTCATCTTCTCTTGGTCCGCCGGTGCTATGGGTATTTGAAAATACCCGGAAAAACCATCCAAGAAACAATAAAATTCGTTACCCGCTAACCTTTCAAGCATTTGATCAATGAAAGGCAATGGATAGTGGTCTTTCCTTGTGGCGTCATTCAATTTTCGGTAATCTATACACACCCTCCAACCGGTGACCGTTCTTGTCGGGATTAACTCGTTTTTGTCATTGGTGACAACCGTCATACCCCCCTTCTTTGGGACAACTTGCACGGGGCTAACCCATGGGCTATCCGAAACCGGGTATATCATTCCCGCGTCCAAAAGCTTTATCACCTCTTTTTTAACGACTTCTTGCATTTTAGGGTTGAGCCTCTTTTGATGTTGAACCACCGGTTTGTAGTCATCCTCTATGAGGATCTTGTGAGTGCAATACGATGGGTTCAAACCTTTGATGTCCGTGATTTTCCACGCTATGGCTCGTTTGTGCCCCTTCAACATCTCCACTAATTTAAGTTTCTCCTCGTTGGTTAAGTCTTTTGCGATTATAACCGGAAGCTTATCTTCGCCTTCAAGGAACGCATACTCAAGATGTGGAGGAAGGTCTTTCAATTCCAAAGTGGGTGGATCCTCAATTGATGATTTTAGCCCTTGATCCACCTCACTTTTATCCTCAATAAACCCTTCGTTTTCCGGGGTTGGCTCTTCCTTCAGCATTTCCATTACTTCATGCAAGTCTTGATTGGGGTCAAAATCCACATCCCCTAAACTTGCATGAGATCCATCCGTGTCCGAATCATACGTTTGTTCATCCAATAATTCCTGCACATAATCTTTCTCAAAAGACAAGTGTAGGGTATCAACGAAATAACAAGAGTCATCATTAGTGGACGAGTGACGCATACATTGGTCGAGGTCAAATGTGACCTCCTCGTCACCAACTTTTAAAGTTAGTTTCTTGTTAAAAACATCGATAACAGCTCTTGAGGTGGCCAAAAATGAACAGCCCAAAATGAGAGGAACTTGACTATCCTCGGCCATATCCATCACCACAAAGTCAACAGGAAAAATGAATTTATCAACACGTACTAACAAATTCTCCACGATACCTTTCAGATACTTTACCGATCTATTCGCTAGTTGGATGCTCATTCTCGTTGGTTTTAATTCATCTAATCCCAACTTTTTAAATAACGAGAATGGCATCAAATTGATGCTAGCGCCTAAATCGGCTAGTGCATTACGAATCGATGAATCACCAATCAAACAAGGTAAAGTAAAGCTACCCGGATCACTCATCTTTTCGGGGATCTTATTTTGGAGAATGGCCGAACATTCCTCATTCATTGTGACGCTTGAAAGATCCTCAAGTTTCTTTTTATTTGTGAGAAGATCTTTGAGGAACTTAGCGTACTTCGGCATCTCCCTAAGAGCTTCAACAAATGGTAAATTTATATGTAATTGCTTGAAAAGATCAAGAACTTTACCATACTGCTCTTCCATCTTCTCTTTCCTCAAGCGTTGAGGATATGGAATCGGTGGCTTGTAAGGCGTCACCGGTGCTTTGGATTGAGTTTGAACAGGAGCGGGGACTTGCACGGTACTTTCTTGACATTGATCTTGTGCTTTGTCCGTCACCGTCTCCTCTTCAATCTGTCCATCATCAGAAACAACATTGTTAGAAGCAAAAGAGTTAGGGTTTAAAGTTGTTTTACCACTTCTCAACGTGATGGCGTTGAAATGACCACTCGGGTTGTCTTCGGTTGAAGATAGCAATTTCCCTTTCTCTCGTTCCGACATCGTCTTTTGCAATTGACCCATTTGATTAACTAGGTCTTGGATGGTGGCTTGTTGGTTTCGCATAAGACTATCCTTGCTCTCGGTGTACCTAATGAAAAGCTCTTCCATTGATGGCTTGTTCGCGGATGATGATGGATGAGAGTTCATTTGTTGGTGTTGATTTGAGGAACTAGCGCCTCCCATTCCCGATGATGATACTTGTTGGTCATGTGGTTGCCTCCATCGGAAATTGGGATGATTCCTATTGTTCGGATGATAATATAATTGGGATGGCGGCCGATAATCGTACTTGTCCCCTTGAGACCACATTGCTTGCCCATGCATCGCATAGATCTCCTCATTTTTGCAATCCCTAGCCGAATGTGGCCCCCCACATAACTGACAAGTCTCTTGAACAACATTGGCCGACGATGGTTTTTGAAGAAGGCTAATCTTTTGTTGGCAATCACTTGCGGTGTGAGGACCACCGCATAGTTGGCATGTAACCTCCACATGTTTCGCCGATTGAGGTTTAGCCAAGATTGCAATTTGTTTGCCCATATCCGCCACGGTTGTAGTCAATTGTTCAAATGCATCGAGTTGACGAGAGGCACTAGGAACGGCCCTCCGTCGAGAAGTACTGTAATGGCTCCCATTTGATGCCATTTTTTCAATCAACCTTTTCGCTTCCTTGGGGGTTTCATCCAAAATTGCCCCCCTTGCCGCCGCATCCAAAGAATTTCTTGTGCCCACATCAAGGCCATCATAAAATGTTTGGATTTGATCATCTAAGTCCAACCCATGATGTGGACATCGCCTCAAAAGACCTTTGTACCTTTTCCATGCTTCGTGTAAAGTTTCATCCGTCATTTGAACAAAATTGTTGATGTCACTCTTAAGCTTTGAAGTCTTGGAAGGCGGAAAGAAATTCATCAAAAACTCATCCACTAGTTGTTCCCATGTCGTGATAGATTTCGGATCCAATGACTTAAACCATTCTTTAGCTTCACCCCAGAGCGTATAAGGAAATAACCTAAGTCTAAGTGCCTCCTCCGGCATTTCTCGAATCTTTATCATATCACAAACATCAAGAAAAGCGGTTATATGGTCATTAGGATCTTCCGTCTCATACCCCTCGAATGGTAGCATTTGGTTAAGATACGTGAGGTAGTGAGATTTAACTTCATAGTGAACCGCTTGAACCGCCGGATTTACAATTGCGGATCCCGTACCCGCATTTGATGGTTTCTTTCTCTCCCGAATAGATCGTCTATCCGCCATTGGAGTAGTTGGAGGAGATTCGGGAGGTGACTCGTTTTTGGGTTCCGAAAAAGGTGTGACGGGAGTTTGAGGTTCCGAACACCCTTCTTTGGAAGTCCTTGAAGATGCACTTATTGGTGTCCTTTCACCGAAACTAGGACCCGGTATATCTATGTGAAGTTGTCGGTTCTTTCTATGAATGATCCTTTCCAGGTCGGAATATGGCTCGACAAGGTCCGGATCCGAGATACGTTTCATAAACACCTACAACACACGAGAAAAACGACAAGTGAGCTTGTACAAGAAAATTAACAAAAAGATAACTTGCTTGATGATAAATCAACACGCAAGGATAGACTAATATAGAGACTAAGAGTTGTTCTCAAAATCACCGTGTCCCTGGCAACGGCGCCAAAAACTTGATGTCTTAATGGTTATATACCAAAAATAAGAACTAATAGACAATTAGGAAAGTGTACCTATCGTTTACTAGCATATAAATGGCAAGAACCGAGTTATCGATCTCGAGGACACAATGTAGAATGATGATAATAAACTCGTTGTCAATAATTAGTCTAAATGAAAATGATTTGATTTTTGATAAAACGAAACACCAAATTTAGAAACTATTACTCAATTAAAAACTATTTCACTAAATGCTACTTGAATATAAAATAATGCACTAAGATTAGACGATTGCAAATGTTTAAAATCAGAGAATAAAAGGTAATCATTCAAGTTTACTTCCCCCCGCACATTAGATGACTAGAAATTAATCATAACATAATTAAAGGTTAAGAAAATATAATCAAGTGTCACAAACTCCTCTTTCAACTTGTTTGCTTTTAAATTAAAAGATTAGATAGTCGGAAATCTCCTAATAAACTAACCGATTAATTACACAAAGATAATATTTATACAAATCGATTTCTTGAAAGGTGAATTTACTTTCGCAAATACACATATAATGCTAGACTTTCATCCAAGCAAAATATTCTCGTTGATAGAATCTAAAATACATGAAATAAATCCTTTTACTATTTCTAGCTCAAGGCCAAACAAATCCATAGACAAACTCGTAAAGAATGACTAACAATTTAATTTTAGCTTTTGCTTTTAAACAACTCATTAATCACCAAATAAAACATGTATTTTAAACATCCATCAAGAGATAAGTCTAACAAGGAATCGAAATGTTAAACACCTAAAAACTTGCTAACAAATGTGCATCTAATGTTTGGGGGTTGACAAACCCGAATGATTACAAAGAAAACTACTCACTAGCCATAGAGGATGAACTAAAAATACAAGTAAAAGAGAGATTCATCTAAATAAACAATGGTTAAAGAGAAAACTCCCCCAATGATTGTCAAACTACCACCAGTTGCATCAACTTTTACTCATTCACGTGCTCTCTACAGGAGAATTTTCGTAGCCTCCAACTCCAAACCCTAGGTATAGATTAGACCTCTCAATTTCAGAGAAAAAGATGCTTAAATAGCATCAGATCTGCACATGGTCGCGCCACGACAAAGTAGAGGGTCGCGTCGCTACTGTGCATTGTACGATATGGTCAGATCTTGCAGCTGAAGGTCGCGCCGCTAGCTGGTAAACGGTCGCGCCGCGATGATGTTTCTGCTTTTAATTACCATGAATGACACGAAAAGTCACGACGCGAAGTGTAAATGGTCGCGCCGCGACCAACAACCTGCTCACGGAACTGCACAACATGCTCATCTCTTTCCTTTCTTGTCACGTAGAGGAAGGGAAACTCTCCGAATTGAGAACAACGGCTTCAAACAACCTGAAAACAAGAATATAACGTAAATAGATACGATATAAATGTGTTTTAGAGAAAAACCGGAAAAACTAGGGGTAAAAGTGACGTAATTATATATCCGATAAGCGTTGCATCATCGGCATAAATATTAACGTCCGTATAGTCTAATCACCTCGGCTTAAAAATTTTGTACACATCTACATGATGTTCTCTCGAACTAAAACCGACAATCACAGTCCTTGTAAACTTTTCTTATTACGTATATGTCTTTATAAACTTCCTTATTACATATATATCCTTCTAAACTTTTAAAACTCACTAATACATCCAAATATCTAATTTTTAATTATAAACTTTATAAGAGAATATCAAATATCATTTTTTTTATATTATTTATTTGTAAATCCCCAAATTTGTCTTTCCCCACAAAACAAGGATTGCATATATATCCTTTTAAATCTTTATTATTATGCATACATCCTTAAACTTCCTCTTTTATGCTCAAAAAATAAACTAAATCTATAAAAAATACCTGCATTAAATTTGCATAAAAAATGCACTAAATATAAATAAAAACTGCACTAAATTTACATAAAAACTACACTAAAATGCATAAAAACTGCACTAAAAGTGTATTAAAAAACTGCACAAATTTCAATTAAAAAACTGCAAAAAATACTGCACAAATCAAACATTCTAATTAAAATACCTATTCAAAAGTAATCATTCAATTAAAAACTACAAATATATGGTCTTGGTTGATTTCTTCTTCAAACTCAAGTGACCTTAAAACGCAAGTGACCAAGAAACATTTTGTCATAGTTTAATTAGTACAATCTAATATTCTTAATTCAATAGACGAAGTTTCAATTTTTTGTTCAACGGTCGATACGGTTAGAATAAATGTCGGCAATATTAAGTTCGTTGAAACCGCATCTCACATAGAAAGAAGGTTAAACAAGTTATTTTTGGTGAAACTCCATCTTGCATAGAACGACCTAGTAAAAAAATTCCCAAGATTTTTCGAAACCTATATGTGAATCCATTGAATAAAGATAAAAGATCTTACTTTTCAAAGGAACCGAAGAAGAATAATAACAGAGAAGGAGAGATGGCAACATCTTACCGGTGGTTGGTTGAAGTATGTAAAACCGAGTGTGGAGTCACAATCGAAATGACGATGACAATGAACGAAAATCACGATCTACGAAACCGAGCATGGACTCGTTGATTTTGTGCTTCATGAGGGAGTCATCGGTGAAGGATGTAGAAGAACCACGCATGTCAAGCACCGAGTGACGAGTGTGAAGGGACGGAGGAGTTCATGTGAATGTAAGGAATATTACTTTTTAATTAATTTTAAGGGTAGTTTAGGAATCTTTAATAAATAAATTTCAAAATAGTTTTTATATATATTTTTAAATATTTTAATAAATATAAATTAGATATTTGGATATATTTGTGAGTTTTAAAGGTTTAGAAGGATATATATGTAATAAGGAAATTTGTAAAGATATATACGTAATTAGAAAGATTTACAAGGATATATATAAAATTCTTAAGAGGGTTCATTTGGATCTAAGGTATCTTTCTTGATGGGCTTAACCAGGCTACTCTAAATAAGTTGCGCTTAGACTATGGGCCAGAACGGGCCATTTGTTCCTCTCTCAAAACACTCCACCGGTCCATGTATTTGTTTGTTTCCACTTTTCAGTTTCCATCAAATTGTCAAATTAAAGTATCTATGGACTTTTCCTTTTTTATATTAAACGAGGTAGTTTTACCCGCACGTTGTAACAGGATCATACCTAAACAATAAATTTTGTCATTTTAAAAATACTTTGGACGAAAAAACTTTATACTGGGATATAAATAAAAATAATACGACTATAACAATATATTCAAATTTTTACAAAATATAATATCGAATATTATAACAAAAAAACAAAACAGTTATATAATATATGTAAAACAAAATAAATGATCAGGTACCCAGGTGCATATTTGTCTGCTATAATGCAATCAAAACGATATATTTGAATTTTATAAAACATAGTATATTAAAAGTTACTATTAAAAAAACAAAAATGTTATCTATTATTATATATAAAGTAATAAAGTAAATCAGTTGCTTATCTGTCAGATTAGGTTGTCTGGTTGCGAGATTATTTGTTCATTGAACAGTATCATAGTTTTTGTTAGAAAAAATATTTTGTATTGAAATATAGAGAAAAATAATACGATCATAATAGTATATTTGAATTGTTATATAATAGGGTATCAAATGGTATAACATAAAAACAAAACAGTTATATATTGAAAATAGTTCCGACGGTAATAAATTTTATATCGAAATGTAGATAAAATCAATGCGATCGTAATGATATATACAATTTTTTTATAAAATATAATACATCACAAAAACGTTAAAGTAATAAAATAAATCAGCTGCCTACCTGCCTGCTTAATAAAAAATAGTTCCGACGGCGATAAATTTTATATCGAAATGTAGATAAAAACAATGCGATCATAATGATACATTCAAATTTTTATACATTACAATATATCAAAAGTTATTATAGAAAAACAAAAACGTTATATATTATATATAAAATAATAAAATAAGTCAGCTGCTTACCTGTCTGCTTCAGCTACCTGGCAGCTAGCTTCACTGTTCAACGAACGAACGGTGAAATGAAGTTTGTAAATAGTTATATTAGTAATACATATTTCTTTCTTTTTAAATTAAAAAGTCTTTCCAAATATTACAATTTGTTTGAAAATTTAATATAAGCTTTTTAAAAAATTCGTAAGTTAATTTCAACATGTAAATTCATGCAATAGGTTGATTCTCGTAATATATATGTAGTATATAAATATGATTATTAATTACACAATACATATTACTATTTTTTAAGATGTTATAAATATCTGTATTATAAATTCACCTTTCAAATTTAATAACTAATTAAAGTTTGAATTCTAAAAGATTATAACCGTATGTTTTGTAATATGATTTTTTTTCCTGGATCAACCGTTAAAAATAATAATTTTTTATTATTTACAGCAAACTTATTTATTTTTATAAATATTAATAGCATCAACCTTTGTATTTTGTGTCATTAATAACATTAATTTTTGTATTTTCTTGTACTTTCTTAGCAACAATTTTTTTTTTAACTTTTTACTATAAATGATAAAATAATCTAAAAATTGATGTTACTAATGACAAAAAGTAAATACTTTTGCTATAAATGTTATAAAACATAAAGTTGCTATTTTTAACGGTTAATTCTTTTTTCTTCTAGATTTTAGTTGTTTGAAATCATATATTTTCCTACACACTTCTCTCCCGCTCTAAGCTTCCGTCTCTTTGGCGATCTCTTTTCTTCTTCGTGATTCTTTTCTATGTTGCTCCTGTAATTACTTGTTCATTTTTCTTCGGCTACTGAGTTAATGTAGATGGGTTTTAAACGGCTATCAGTGTGGCAGTGCATGCTATTTCATATTTACCTAGTGATGTGTGCTATGAATTACTGAAATCTAAATTGCTTTGCAATTTGCAAATGTCAAATTCTTTTAACAATAGAATTTGATTGAATTTAAACAAACTTTAGTTCATAGTCTTTGTAATGTCCATATACACTAAGGGGGCGTTTGTCTCACGAAATGGATATTGAAAGAAATTAAAATTTGCTTATAGTGTATTTTGAAATTTTGATTACAAAAACAATAAATATAAATGTTTCGATTTCATCAAATTTTATGGTTAAAGAAACCTATCATTCATTGCTATTTGGAAATAAATTTAGATTCTTAACATTTCACACACTTCATACCTTTAGCTAATCTTAAACATCAATTCACACCCCAACCAACCAATCAACTACAATATACTATCCTAAATTAAATTCCAATCCTTTAAATTCCATTCCGCGAACCAAACGCCCCCTAAAAGTAAATTCTGACTCCTTCAATTTTCATTCCGTTAACCAAACGTCCCTTAGATCTCAAGAATATACAACTTGAGATTTTAATTTTGAGAAGACAAACCCGAGAATTTAAAGTCTATAAAAATTTAGGTGACTTTTTATTGCAATGCATTCAGTTTTTCACACATTATCATTTACATAATCATCATATATGCAAGCCATACATGGAAGGAGATGATTGACCTTTAAGATGATATATAAGTTTTGTTTGGATTTGTAATTAATTATTAACATAATCATGGAATATTTAGAGATTCATGTTAAAGTTTTAGTTGTATCATGAATAAAATTTTTAAGAACATGTTCAATTATCATATGGACACATAATATTTAGTTGCAAATCAAATTTTTATAGAATTTTAAAGTGGTGGATAAAAAAATGTATGGTTAATAAATGTACTTATCTATCAGATGTGATAATTTCGATTTATATATATTGCTAGCGGATTCAAATCAAGTTTGAACGAGTATTTTCTTCCAATAATATAGTGTATTCTATATATTTGTTATGATTTTGGGTTGCTTTTAATGTTGATATTGAGCCACCACCTATATATCTAGCTTTTGTTAGAATTTTTTTGCCATCTTGGTGGAATATCCTCTTTGACTAGTTTATTAACTCATATATTATATGGGTATATTTAATAAATAGTTATTATTAATAAGATACAAATTTAAAATAAAAATAACAAAGTCTCGATATTAAATTAATATAAAAATTTTAAAAGCATGAAAAATTTATGTTATATTCTTATTGTAACAATAAAAGTCAAGATAGAATCATTTAATGGGGTTAAATCACATAGTAAAAAATTTATTATTGATTTATAAAATAATTTAAATTAAACCATTTAGGTAAAATTAGGTGTTAAATTCGAAGTAACTAAATTAATTGACTTTCATTAATAGACCTTAAATTGCATAGTAAGTAATTAGATATATACACAAGTATATATAAGATATAATTTGGATGTAGATTTAAATTTTATCTATTTATTAATATTTAAATATATAAGAAATATAAATTGTCTTTTCTTTTATATTTATTAATGTTTATTTTAGATATAATAAAGTGTAATCATTTTTTTTAGGTGGAACGAGTTGATGTGATGTGACACTTTGTGTTCTCATTTATCATATAGATTTAGACTATTTAGGGTGGGGGAGTGATCCTCTCATCATCCCAAAATGAAAGAGATACGTTTCAAACACCATCTCAGAATTTTCCTTACACTATTTTTCTCCCCCACTCTTCCCGTATGGTATGGTCTCTCCAAAGAATTTGAAGCCGAATGCAATATGGGCATCCTACATCTACCCAACTCCCACCCCCTCTCTCTTATAACATAAGAAATTTGGATCACATTCACGAAGTTTCTCATAAGGGATTGTTATGTGATCTCGTATGATTAGACACACATAAGGCCACGAGGGATGGCTATGACCGGGGTATCTCACTACGTAGTGCTGAATACCCGTACATTTGGCCAAATATTGTTTGCATTATTGTATCGTATTGATATACATAAGCTTGCTCTTGCATTATTTGAATTTGCTTATTTAAAAAAGAAATTAACCATATATATTGTATATTTTTTAATTTTATATATGTTATGTAAGAATTATATGCATGGTTGATATTAAATTTCTGTTCTTTGTAACTTTTTTATTTCTCTTAATTATTGACTTAGTGTTAGTTTTAGTAATTTTAGTTTAATTATATTTTAACTTGTTGTAATGTTATCTAGATTTTATAATGTTGTTTTTAACTAGCTATTTGCCCATGTATTACATAGGATATATTTATATAAGGTTTATTATGAAAAAAATCAACATGTTATCACGTTTTTTTTCGTTTTCGTCCCTCCATGTTAATTTTTTTCATAAAAAAACCTCAAGTTATTTTATTCTTTTTGGTTTAGTGAAATTTGAACATTAGATCCCGGTTATTTTGTGAACCGGGTTTTTAAAAACTGAAAAATTGGGTTTTAATGTTCAAATATCACTAAACCAAAAAGAAAAAATTAAATTGTTATAAAAAAATTACATGGAAGGACGAAAATGCCAAAAATATGAAAGCATGTTGGTTTTTGTCATAATAACCTCTTTATAAAATAATATTATTTTAAATACATATAAAATTAAATTATTATATTACAATATAAATTTAATAATTAAGTGCTAATATTAAAACTCAATAAATAAATTATCTAAACGATATAAACTATAAAATTAAAATACATAATTTACGAATAAATAAAAATTTTACTGACTGGAATAGAAGGTTAATCCATAGATTTTTTACTATATATATAGATATATAAAATGTTTTAATTAATATGAAACTAAAATATCATAAATAGTTTATAAAAAATAATTAGAGTCATTAACTTTCCTTAACATTAGAATTGAAATTATGGTAATAAAATAGGCGGAAAAACGAAATTGAGATGCCATGATAAGTGACACGTGACAAAATTATTTTGTTTTATTGATAGATATAGATATAGATAGATAGATTTTTTTTAATTTTATTTTCCGGAAATGTGTATTACCCTAAGGGGGCGTTTGGTTCGCGGATTTCCTGGGATTTCCTGGGATTTGCATTTAAAATCCTGTGTTTGGTTTGCAGATTTCAGTAAGGATTTAAAATCCCAGGATTTCATAAATCCCTCCATTCTTTGTTATTTAAAATCTCATCCTTCCCCCTAGGATTTTAAATCCCAGTTACCTTGCATTTTTCAGATTAACAAATTTTTTCTATAAGATAATGCAAATTCTTTGACAAAATCCTGACAAATGCAAATGTTGCATAATGCAAATTCTTTGACAAAATACAAATCCCAGAGAAAATAATCCGCGAACCAAACGCCCCCTGAAATGAATGTAAATAACTGCGTCAGGCCCATAAAATGAGATAAGTAGTTCGTTCAAGCCCAAAAACAAAGAATAATTGGGCCGTACTTATAGCAATTACCGCGAACAATGTCAAACAAGAAAGTTCCAGAATTTCAACAATGCAAAATCATCACTTCCAACGAATTTAAATTGGCAGATGTGAAAGAAGAAGTCTTTAACAATCATCGCTTACAAGTTGGAATCTTCCTCCGATTCTACGCGTCAATCAAGGAATATTAATCGAGCGTACGCCGCCGATCGCTGTATTTCTCCGACGATCTATTCGGTGAGTAATCTTTCCTGATCTTAATTCATATCATGTTGTTTCTTTAACGAATCGAAATCATTTAGCTGTGTAATTGCATCTTCATTGTTTGTTTGTTTGTTTTATATCAAATAATCTGACCTTTGAATAGTAATTCGTTAGATGTGATTGAAGTTTATTGCAATGAAACCCTAGAAAGTTCTATTGATATATGTTTTGCTTCTGAGTTTTATATGATTCATCGATTGATCAATGCGTTTGTGTTAAAATACTATTTTTTGAGACATGCAATTGAAATTAGGAATTGACTGTTGCTGTAATTGGTGGATGGTGGATGTACTAATGGGTTTTGAAGTCTATAATATAACATCATGAAAAATTGTTGGTTCTTAGGGTTTGGTGTAGTCTTCTTCATGTTTATTAGGTTTGAGCTTTCGTGTTTAAGTGATGGATTTGGGCAATTGTTTAATCCATGAGCTAACTGAATCCTCCTTGGTTGAATTTTATGTTCCAGTAATGAGTTCAATATTTAAAATTGTTCATTTTGATTGATGTTATAAGTTTTCAACATGGTTGCCTAGGACGCTACATAATTTAATTTTTTATATAGCTGGTTTAATTTGCTTTTTGATGATTTATAGGGCACTTGAGCATTTGTCCTGAGAAAGAGAGAGATGTCCGCTGGGTTTGGGGAAGTGCCAAGCAGGTCACCCCGAAGCCCATCTTGTTCCAACGATAACAATTTCAACAATGGTGATGCTGGAAATTTTGAGTGCAACATATGTTTTGATTTAGCCCAGGACCCAATTGTTACATTGTGTGGCCACCTCTTTTGTTGGCCTTGCCTTTACAAGTGGCTTCATATTCATTCACATTGTCACGAATGCCCTGTTTGTAAGGCCCTTATCGAGGAGGAAAAATTGGTACCTTTATATGGAAGAGGGAAGAACTCAACAGATCCAAGGTCGAAGTCAGTTCCTGGTGTTGAGATTCCACATCGGCCAGCAGGTCAAAGACCGGAAACTGCTCCTCCACCCGATAGAAATGCGTTCGCTCAACATGGTCAAAATGGGTTTGGATTAATGGGTGGTTTTGGGCCTGCGATGACTGCGAGTTTTGGGAATTTTACTCTTTCGTTCGGTGGGTTGATTCCATCATTTTTTAATGTTCAGATGCATGCGTTTTCTGGTCATCCCATGTATGGGAATGGTGCCGCTCCTGCTCCAACTCCAGCTCCTGGTTTTAACTATGGGAGCCATCATGCCCATGGATCCCCGCAGGGAGCTCATCACCATGAAACAGGGTTTTCTGCAGCATCACCGCTCCTGATAATTGGTCTCCTTTTTCTGTGGGCTCTAATTTGGAACTGAGGTAAATTAGCTATCAGAACCGTAGCTTGCCGATTGTGGTTTTAATATTTGTTACATCAGATTTTTACCATTCAGAATGAGAAGTATATATTATTTGTTTTATTTTGTTTGTTCATAAACCAGGTGGTATAGCCGAGGGAACGCCTCACCCTGGTTTCGTGCTACTTCTGTGCAACAACTTGAGTGATCCTGGAGTAACTAATCATTACTCTTTTGGTACTTTTAGCTGTTTGTAATGGAGACTGAATGCTTTGGACCATTATCTGTATCTTCAGCATCGTATTTACATGTGGATTTTTTCGGTGTAAACTTACTAGTACTTAATATCAGTATCAGTTTAATTTCTACACAATCTTTTAACACAATCTTGTCGTTTCTCCTGCTTGTATCATGTTTATATTAGCAGTGTTGTTAGTTTCAGTTATATCTTGTAAGCATTGCATCTCAAATATATATTCTTCTAGAAGTTTTCTAATTTACTTTACAATATATGAGATATAATTTACAGTGGCTTTTAGGCACCCATTAGTTAACGACTTAGATGGATCTGAGCTAAATTCCTACCTCCATTCATAGGTGTTAGATGGTCAACATCTAATTCCTGACCTTGTTTGATCGTAAAAAGTAAAAACGCAGTTTGTTCTAGTATTGCATAGTTTTATCAGGTTAAAGGATGACCAAGCGGATGTTGCTTAGCTGTCTTTCTGAAATCTTTAGGACCAGGATTACTATTAATCCTGCATGAAGCCCATCACCTGTTATCACTCCATAGCATAATAAGTGGTGTTAAATAGATGGAAATTTAACGGTTAGTTGAAATAGATATGAACAAGAAGGAACGAGTCTAGTCGTCTCGAGTATAGTACACCGATAGTGGAAGTGAAAAGTTGAAGTTTTTCTTTTTTCTCTTTCTGAGTATCAACATGCTGTACATTTGCAAGATGCATCTGTAAGCGCGTCTTTTGGTTAGTATTCTGGTATCTTGTACCAGTTTACCAGATGCAATGCTGGTGGATTTGGCTTATTTGGTCTAATAAGCTTCATAATGGAATCATAACTATTTTTTTTTATGTGGGTTCCTACAACATCATATGATGGATGATGATGATGATCCATTGAAGTATAATAAAAAGTGGTGGAGCCAAAATATATGCTTTTGTCAATTCCTATGTGTGCTTACAGCTCTTACAACTGTTTGCTTTTTTAGTGATTGATGAATCTATCTACTGTTTGCATAATACTGATGTTGATGTTGTGTATGCCTGATGTCCTCCAGAATATGCTGCAACTTTTCTATCTTTAAATGCCATTCATCTCAGGCTGAATGCATATGATTGTATAATTTGTTTGCTTTGGTGCAGAACTGCAGAAGATTAACCATATTTTATGTCTTTTGGAGAATAATTTGTTATATGCTTTTATTGTGCAGGTCATTATATTTGTTACTTAGATTACTGGTTAATTGTATAATTAGTTTTCTATGTTAAAGTTTGATTTCGTATCTTACATTGCATAGACTGATTACTAATTATCTGAAAACGATAGTATTTTAAAATGTGTCTATGCTAAACAGGGGCATAATAAAACTTAAATAATTACGTTAAAAAGATTAATGTGACGAAACACTGTCGTTTTAATATAATTTAGTCGTTTAAATGACAGTATTGATCCATCATTTATCGGCAACCATGTCAAAATTCAACATGTGTGCTTAGCCAGTAATATGTGGGAGCGGGGTGCCCGTGTGACATGCAGCCTCGATAGGGGTGAGCGACGGGTACCATTTCCCGAACCCGAACCGGTACCGACCGATACCAAATTAATATATTCGCTCCGGTACTCGGTTTTTAAATTAGCTAAAATTGTGTATTCGGTTGTCTCGGTTTCGGTACCATATTTATCCCAAATATCCCGATCCCGAACCGAGTATATAAATTAGCTAAAATTCGGTATTTGTAACTTTAAAACGTTAAACTTTGTTCGGTATTTGATATTCGGTTTTCGGTATTAGGAATTCGGTTTTCGGTATTAGGAATTCGGTATTCGGGTGCAATATTTGGTGATGTATGTTCGGTATTTGGTATCTTTTCCTTATTCGGTCTCAATACGTGACTGGCATCGAAAACCCAGTCTTAGAACCGGAACCGAACCGGCACCATATAAAATTATACGGTTCGGTATTCGGTTCCTTCAAAACTAATAATTCTGTTTCGGTATTTTCAGATCAGTACCGGTTCGGTACGGTCCAGTACCGAGCTCACCTCAAAGCCAAAGACCGCCCCTTCCCCTCCCTCCAAAAACAAAATCCCCATACCAAAAATCCTTATTTTGGGGAGAACTCACCGAAAGGTGAAAGAGTAAAAAAGTGAGGAAACTGAGTTTTTTTGGGTTTGGTTTTGGAGCATGTATGTATCTCACTGAATTTCGAATGTTTTGGGATGAAATGAGCGGGGAGACAAACTGACATGGATGTGACATGCAGGTGTGGTGTGGGGAGGAGATGAGTAGAGAATCACTCCCCTCACTCTAAAGCCTTGTTTGATTTAGACATTGTTTGTTTAGTGCTGAATGGAATTATTAAAACATGGTTTAACCTTTGAACAAACCTTTTAATGATTCCGTTAAAGAGTAAACAAACAACCATTTAATGTCTAATATCTTAATTGATTCTAATATCTAATTTGGTCAATAGAAATTTAAAATCATCTCTTTATTAAATAGATGTATAAGACATTAGACGTCTAATCACTTAAAAAACAAAAGAACCCTAAGTGTAAACAAAAAGTTACTCATGTATAATTCAATACATTATATCGAAAATATTCAATGTCGAACACTTTATATTATATATTCAATCTGTATATCATACATGATTACTATTATATTTCATATATATCATATATTCATCATTCGGGATTTGATATAAATATTCAATGTTTATACTTATACAGATCTATCAAAGCAGTCATGATATATTCTTTTTTTAAAAAAAATTACGCGTTATATTTTTTTATGAAAAAAGCTACGCATATGTAAATTTAATATACGTTCTACGATAGCTGAATATTGAATGTCAACATAAGACTATATATAATATATTCAACACTGCATATATATTCAACATTAAAAAAGAGTCAAAATCAAGATCAAAATCAGTGGTCAAACATGGTGGGACTAGAGCCAAAACTAATTTAATGTTAATTGCATATTTATCATCTTACTCTTAATGTTACATTATAATCCTGATGTATATATTGATTATATAATTCTATACCAAATTAATGTCCTGGAATGATCCCAATATAACGTGAGGACCATGAAAATAAGGACGTTAATAACTAATAGAAGACTTTAATTCACTGAATCAACCAATAGGAGATAAAGTAACATAATTGTAAATAGATTTTTAAAAAAAAAACTATCTGGATCCACACTAAACGAATATTTGGTCCACTTACGTCATTTTATTTTATTTTATTTCATTTTGAAACAATAATTCCAAACTTCATCAAATTAAGATTTCCATAAAACAAGATTTATGACAATTCACCGACTATTCATAACAACAGTTGACACCGTCATAGTTCACAAAACCACCAATGACGGACAACACCGTCATAATTCACAATATCATCTACACCCCCATGGTTTATGACATCACCGGTGATTCACTTCGCCGTCATTGTTCATCATAGTTCCAATATTAAAACCACCATATAAACCATAACAAACGCAACTATTGTGGTTCATGATACCACCAGTGGTTCACCATACCAACGACCGACGATTCACATATGATTATTCGATAGCAAGTTGTGATTCCATCAGTGATTCACGAATTTATAATTCACAACATTTGAGCAAGACGATTCACATTACATGCTGTCTTAGTTTTATCATTAATTCAAGAAGTAGATTTAAGACATAAAGATTCACAAATGTAGTTTAAAAAAAACTCCTCAAAAGCTAATTAAAACAACAAATTCGGTTCACAAACTAAATCCCCTATCAAACAATAACATCGATGAACAACTAAACCTACCTGAAGGTATCGATGAACAACTAAACCTACTTAAGGGTATACTTAATGGTGAATCTTCCATGGCCGCCTCTTTTTTGACAACCATAACTCCCTCTGTCATTGTGAATCTTCTAACCAAAACCTCACATCATCACCTGTCCAAAGATAACGTTGAAGAACATGTCAAAACCTACATCATCACCCTTTGATTATCGGTGATTCTTTGTTGACGAGGGAGAATGATAGAGATCTATGGGGGTCACACTGGCCCGTCTACAGTGATGACCGGTTTCTTCATACGTCAGAATAGAAAGAGAGTGGAGAAAGAGATGGCCAACCGTAGATGGTTGTCATGGAGAGTGATAGTTTATGGAGGATAATGGGCGGCGACGATGGTGAGTCGTGGTCGTCGGAGAATGGTTGATGTCACTAACGGTGATTCACTATAGTAGAGATTGGTGGTGGTCGGGCGTTTTTATTCAAGTATGGAGGTAAAGGAGTGAAAATGAGTAGCCGTGAAAAAAGATAGATGTAATTTTCTTAGCTTTTTTAAATTGAATTCCATGGTATAACATTGTCAAAAATGGCTTTAAAAAGGTAGAATTAATTTGATGATGCGTCATAATCTTATTGTTTCTTACGGTTTCGTTTTAAGAATAATCTTCATTTGATACAGAATTAATGTGAGAGATGATCATGAATTCATGACCTACCCACCCAATTGATTTTGGTTATCAACATTTTAAGGAAGTTCTAATTAGATCGATGTAGCAATACAAACATCCATTTATATAAGTTAAAGGATCAAATCCAAAACAAGATTATTACTTGCAAAAAGTATTATTAATTATTTGCAAGGGAAATTAAAAATGAAAATGAAAATGAAAATGAAAAGAGGGCAAGTCCATGTGGTCAAGTGGTCAACCAACCTGTCTTGCACTAATTTTGGGACAATCTTTACCCCCAAATTGCTTGTTTGCACATGCATGTATGATGTATGTATGCATCATGCATGTAACATTTATATATGATTATGGATGGATGGCTTTATATGACATGAACCAAAGATAATGAATCCACATTCCATGTTTCACATCATAATGATTAGTGTGACATCTACTTCTACTTCCATACCATGGGACCATATTACAAAATGCATTGTACAATACACTCTCTTTTTTACCACCTTCCATTTTACTACTGATAGTATTTATTTTACAAGGTTAAATGTCTGAAATGTAACATATTATTTTAAATAGACGAGATTTTCCTGAAATCTGAAATCAAAATCATTTATATAACATGAACCAAAGAGGATCCACATTCCATGTTTCAAATGATAATAAGATCCACTTCTGCTTCCATTTCATAGATCCTGATACAAACTACACAAAAAATTTCACTTTCTATCTTATATCCTTATTACATGTTATACTAATGACTAAGCAAATCAAAGTGCATATTATTTCGGTTTATAAAACAATACAAACAAAACGCCATTTACTGACACATGAAAATTGTCATTAAAGTCAAAAAAATGTCACTATAGACAACAAAAAAAAGGGGTAAAAGTGAAGTAGGTATAAATATATAGTGACTGAAAATGTATGTGGGTATAAGCCTCAAGTATTTTTGTGACAGAATTTTTGTGTCACTACTTTAAAAAATGTAGCATTATACCTACTCATTTTATAAGTGAAACTGAGAGAATGATACATTGACACTTTTTTATGTGTCACTAAAAAGTGTGTTTTATTAAATAACACTTTCTTATAGTGAAATTTTGATCAATACTCAACATTATAACAAACGTTACTCAACAATCATGTTGCATTCTCCAAATTGGAGGGAAAGAGAAATAAAAAAATTGGGGAGAAAGTGAAGGAAAAGAAAAGAGATGAACAGAAAATGAATGAGACTCTGGAGAAAACATGATGTTATCATTCTTTTGTTTATTTTTCATTCCTTCCACTTTTGCAAGGAAAGAAATCATCCTTATGAGTAGTAACATGATTTCTGAATTATTTAGTTTTATTAAATTTGAATTGTGAGTTTATGTTGACAGGGCCGGCCCTGAGGGTGTGCAGTAAGTGCGACTGCTCAGGGCCCCAAGTTTGATAGGGCCTCATCATTGACCGGTGATCCGAAAAAGTAGTGAAAGCTAAAGTCAGCTTAAGTTTAATTAATGTGTCTCACGTCGTTAACAAAAAAATATGTGAGTGTGAGGATTTATGATTAGTAAAAATAAGTGTATAACAATGCCCATTTAGATAAATATAGTTCTGAAATTAATTATTTTGTTCAAGTTATATGAACATGTTTTAATATCATTGTTTTAAATGTTTTTTTTAGAGTAAATTACAAAAATGGTCCCTGTGGTTTGGGCGAAATTATGGATATGGTCACTGATCTTTAAAAATTACATAAATGGTCTCTCAAAACACTATTTACTTGCAAAAATGGTCCCTATTTCTCTTAACTTTTTAAATGACGATTTTGCCCTTTTCAAAATAACAATTTGGTCCCTCAACTATGTCATTTAATTTCTATTTTAGTCCTTTTTATTAATTTTCACCTTTTTTAAAAATTTATTATTATTACTAA
This sequence comes from Centrapalus pauciflorus, assembly GCA_020465985.1. Taxonomy (NCBI): domain Eukaryota; kingdom Viridiplantae; phylum Streptophyta; class Magnoliopsida; order Asterales; family Asteraceae; genus Centrapalus; species Centrapalus pauciflorus. The sequence continues at coordinate 531,311 of JAANYP010000049.1, forward strand.
TATTATTATTCATACATATTTATTTTTTAAATATATTTATGTTATAAGATGTATTGATTTTTTATTTATTAAAATTTATTCCTATTATAAAATTTAATTTACGTTTCTTTTATATATTCAATTTAATTTTTAAAAATTTGTTTTTTCATTTGATAAAGGGGAAATTGCGCAAAAAACCTCTAAGTTGGACCATTTTTGCGATTAAAACCCCCAACCATTTTTCATTGCACAAAAAACCTCCAACTGGTTAAAACTTTGTAAATTTGGGCTTTTTTCAAAAAATCTGACTTGCAACCGGTTTAGCCGGTTGCAACTTGATGATGTGTAAACTTTTAAATAGATTTTTGCGTAAAAAACCTCCAAATTGTTTAGTTTTTTCAATTAAAACCCCAAATCATTTTTAATTTGATAAAAAACCTCCAACCAACAAAGATAATTAAAATTGAGTCTTCGCTGATTGCAGTTTGATGACATAGATATTTATTAAACTTTTATTTATCAAACAAATAATTCGTTTTCCAATTTAACCTCCACCCTCTAGGCTAGCGAATCTCACTGCTCTGTCTGATCATATTCAGATGCTAAAATGGAATATAAATAAATGAAAGTGAACATAAAGTTGAACCTAAAGATGCAACTCGTGAACACAAAATGAAATCGATTCCATCGGCACAATTGAAGTTAAAATTCAAGATTAAACGGAAAAGGTTAATCGAACATACATACATAAAATAAACAACACTGAACATAAAAAGAAGATAGAGTAATCGGAGTTGCCGGAGGTAGAGAAAAAGAGAAAAGGTAAATATTATTTTTGGTTAGAGGTGAGAAAAATACAGTAAAGGGTTTTAATCGAAAAATTCATCAATTTCGAGGTTTTTTGTGCAAAAATTTAGTTTATGAATTATACATGTAGTGCCACGTAGGCGCCATGTAAGTCGGGTTTGCCATGTGGACGTCACGTGTGTGCCATGTAAGCATAACAACCTATTATAACCGGTCAAGTCCTAATTTCAAAAGATTTTACCGGTTAGAGGTTTTTTGTGCAACAAAAATTGGTTAGGGGTTTTAATCACAAAAATTGTCCAACTTTAAGGTTTTTTACGCAATTATCCCTTTGATAAAATATGTATGCATTTTTATTTTTTTTATGTTTCTATCTAACTAATTCATTAGGTTAATATAATTTGATTTAATTATATTTTTTAAGAAACATATATAAACTAATTATTTAATATTTTGATTTAAATATTTTTATGTTAATATGTTTGGATTCAAATTTAGTATTTTCTTTATTTTTATTTTATTATTTTGTAACATTAATACATTTCATTTAAAACTTAGTATTTTATTTGTTTTGTTTTAATTATTTCGTTACTTACTACATTTTGATTTAATTATAATTTCAAATGAAAATATTTAGACTTCATATTTTATTCATTTTTATTTAAATATTTTTTTAGGTTTCTAAGTTTTGACTTAATTTTGAAGAAAAATATATAAACATAATATTTTATTCATTTTTAACTTAAATATTTGTAAGGTTAATACATTTCTAATTAATTATAATTTTTAAGTGAAATATATAATAATCTAATAAAATAATCAAAATAAAATGAATAAAGTAGTTTTGTAAATTAAAATGTATTATAACAAAAATATTTAAATCAAAATAAATAAAATCCTAAAATAATTAGAAAAAAGCGATAGGAAAGTGACATTTTCATTTAACAACTACACAATAAGAGGAAACACATACATTTGATTATTATTAGTTTTGATTTTTTTTCTTCAATTTATCATTGTTTATTACATGATTAATTGTTTTTTGAAATAGTAATTTTTGATATTTCTTAAACTCTTTAATATTAAAACAATGAAAATGACTAATTTTTCATAACAAAAAAAAGTGAAAAACTTATCATCCTTAACAAAAGCAAACATGCTCTCTCTGCTCAGATATCATGTGTTCGTTGGAAGCTATTATTTAGCAACCAAGTTTGACTCATGATGCTACACGACTTATAAACGAATATCATACAAAAATCGTGTAGAACTTCACAAAATTTTATAAATTATTTAATTATTATCCAGAGAAATGTTTGTGATTTAAAACAAAGATAACACATTTTGATATTCAAATTTAAAAAATGATTTAACCCCGTAAGTATGACTTAGTGGTTGAATTTTAAGAACCTTCAGAAGAGGTCTTGATTTCGATTCCCACAGGTTACAACTAAAAAAAAAAAATCAAAAATGATTTAGTCTATATTGAAATATTTATTGTTAGGTTATTTACAGGGCCAGATGATTATTTATGCTATTAGGTTTTATTTTTTGTATCAGTTTATGCATCGAATAATAAAATTTTTATATGGTTAGATGATAATATTTTAGTTAATTATCAATTATATGGAACATGCTACATACAACTAGAGGTTAGAGATAGTTATTAGATGATATGGACTAAATTACCATCTTTGGAAAATCAACTTTGACTGGAGTACTGGAAAATCATATTAAATGTACATGTTCATTACGGTAAAATGTTATATTTAATGCACAACTACGATATACATATGTTCAAATGTGCATTAGTATTGACTGATTCACATCATTTACAGGTTCATTAGGATAAAATGTTCCATTTCATGCAAAATAATAATATGCACATGTTCAAATGTGCAATATGCATGAACATGTGTATATTACACATTTTTGCTTGAAATTAGATATTTTGTCTTAATGAACATGTAAATGATATGAATTAGTTAATCATAATGCAATTTTGAACATATATATATTATAATTTTACATGAAATTTAACATTATATCATAATGAACATGTATATTTGATATGGTTTTCCAATACTCCAGTCTAATATAGTTTTCCATGGATCTCGACCCATGCATATATATTATTACTTAACAGTTTTAGTTTTAATCAAACTCTAATATAATAATATAATATATATCTTAATAATTTTTTTTCTTATTTAGACCTAATATAATTATTTTCATAGTTATATATCCATTAAATAATATTAATCTTTTATACATAAGCTAATAATATATAAATGACTAGATAATTATTTATAATTATCTTTATTTATTTGTTTATAATTATCCATCGAATTATGTAATAACAGATGATAATACCAATTCAAATAAATGTATCTTTTATTTAATATTCTAATAATAAATAAAAGACTAGATAACTATTTAATTATCATCCAATAACAATTAAATAACTACAATATCTAATATTGCACTTTTAGTCCCCGTACTTCGAGATATAACTAATCACCCATTAATTTAATCTCAATTAACATTTCGTGTCATAAATAATATCAAATATCATTTATTCGGCCCTCAAGTGTTTTATGAAATCAGTCATGATGCAGTAGTGATGTCATCTTTACACACTATACACTATCAATTTACAATATAGTTTTAAATGAAAACAAAATCATATATTCGGCCTACAATGGACATTTTCAACCAACCAGACACGAGCTTTAACTTTTCGTGGTAAACTGATAATCGATAAGTAACCGTATACATTCGATGTGATACTTAATCTTCTAACCTTAATCGTTTATATCATTATACTTTGATGATTTTAATATTCAACCATAAATACTAATTGCATTTTAAAACACATAAATCTAACTTTTAAGTTTTAAGTCACTTTATTTTTCATTGACCCTGCTTTTTTACAATATGAGCGAGTTTGGGTGTCACTTATCAATTTAAAGTGTTTATTATGTGAAACACCAATATGTTTTCACGTTTACGGATCTTCAATGTTATTTTTTTATGATATGTCCTCAAATAATTTTTTTCCCTGGTTTAGTAAAATTTGGTTATCAAAACCTGATTTTTTAATTTTTAAAAACTCGGTTTATTAATTATAACTGAACTATAATAGTCAAATTTTACAAAACCAAATTTTTTTATTTAACTTGAGTAGTTTTCTGGAAAAAAAAAAAACAAAAACGTAAAATCCTAATAAAATGTTAGTTTTTTTCACCTCATTTTAAAATATATTTACTTAAAAAGATTAAAATTATAAATACAAATGCACATCAAAAGTTTATTTATGATTGAGAATCATACGTCATCGGATAAGAGAATGACAATTGACGGATGGCAAACGTCCGTACACCCCTTATTTTCTTTCCTTTCACACGGCAACTTGTTTTAGACCATCAGTATTTTTTGGGCCCATTTTTAATTGAGTCTATGTGACAAATGAAATTTATTTAATAAAATTACCTAAAAAGTAATATAAACTATTAAATTTAACAATAAACATATTGTCTAATTTTTTTTACTGAGAGAGATAATGTAAATTTTATTTTGGTCGAGAAAGGACATGAAATTTAAATTTTAGGTCGAGAAAGATGATCAAATATTATTTGTGTACAAAAAAAAGGAAGTATAAAATTAAAAATTTACATTCTTATTTGGTAATCACTATTGTTTTTTTTTTTTTTTTTTTTTAGTTTTCAATTTTATGTTATTTTTCTTTGTCTAAGAGATTTCACGTTACCTTTATCATAAAATTTTGTATTTTATGTTACATTTATTGGTAATTTTTTACTATGTAAAATATTGTAAATCATCAAGGAATATAGACACATCAAGACTTTTCTACCAACTCGATCGATGTTTAAAACGAATATTCCCAATTTTCTACTGATTATGAGTTTATCTGTTAGGTCATTAATAATGACTTAAGTAAAGTCTATCCTGTAAACTTACAATTTATTATAAATATGCCATGACAATAATAAAATGTCTAAGAAAATAATCTGAATTTCAAATGTGACAAAAATGACAAAGATGTTCTTACTTTGTGTTGTTAAATACATAAAACATAAAAAGTATTTTATTACTCGAAACGCTATAACAAAAATTTTAAACAGACATAAACGATGAAAAACATCAAGATTGAAGAACAATGAACCCCCACCAAAAAAAGAGGACTATGGTGATGTTGCAGGATTGTAGAAATAGGGATTAGCATGACTCATGAAATCAGGATCGGTCACGGAACAACATAGAAATAATGTCTTTTGAAAATACAACATACAATATTCAAAAGTGTTTGATCAGTTCTTATGTTGTGTGATTAGAAAAGTAGACAATATTTATTTGACTGAGAAGTAAAACAAATTTCTCATTGTTTCTTTTATTACAATTTGTATATTTTGACACTAATATTTTTCTGTTACTTGTTACATTTTTTGATTTCATCGTCCTCATCGTTTAAGATTATCATTTTTTGTCATGGATAATGAAAATATTAACATTAAAGAGCAAAAAAATAAACAAGATTATCAAAAGTAACAGAGGTGCTTAGCGTAATAGGCTATATAGTCCATTATTAGGGTTGTAGGTTATATGTTAGATATTCTCTCTATATAATAGGGGTGAGCTCGGTACCGGACCGTACCGAACCGGTACTGATCCCGAAAATACTGAAACCGAATTATTATTTTTGAAAGAACCGAATACCGAACCGTATAATTTTATATAGTGTCGGTTCGGTTCTGGGACCGGGTTTTCGATGCCAGTCACGTATTAGGACCGAATAAGGAAAATATATCAAATACCAAACATACATCACCAAATATTGCATTCGAATACCGAATACCGAAAACCGAATATCAAATACCGAATACCGAACAAAGTTTAGCGTTTTAAAGTTACAAATATCGAATTATAGCTAATTCGGTTCGGGATGGGGATATTCGGGATAAATATGGTACCGAAACCGAGTGTACCGAATACCGAATTTTAGCTAATTTAAAAACCGAGTACCGGACTGAATATATTAATTCGGTATCGGTCGGTACCGGTACCGGTTCGGGTTCAGGAAATGGTACCCGTCGCTCACCCCTAGTATATACATGCACATCCTTGCCCTACATCACATTCCTAGTTGCGCAACTCACACTGCAACCGCGGATCCAGGAATTTTTGTCATCAATACCATTTTTTTAGAATAAATTGAATACTTAAATTTTTGAAATATTTTCTAAGATGGATCGGGTTACCGAAACGGGTTGCCAATACAAAATTAACAAATAACAAGATTTAATAACTTAAAAAAGTACCTAGTACAATACCATTAAAACTTAAAACTAATAAATATCGCAAGTCTTAAAGTTTTACGGTTGTTGCATTCGAGTCTTCATCTATTGAAGTTTTAAAGTTTTACAAGTGTTACCTTTGTAGTTGTCACTCAAAAAAAAATCTTAGGTGACACTAGAGTTTTTTATACATACGTTCCACAGTATTTTGAAAATTTTTTCGGTGTCAAGTGACGCCCCATTTTTTATACATGCATCATTCGATCGATCCCTATTTCCAACTTTGTTTTCTATAGAATCTTTCGGTTCCTCAAACATTTTCGATTAAGCTCTATTGATTATAATTAAAAACTTTCATTGTTTAGACTTGATTAGATTATCTTGGTTGCTTTCTTTCTTGATGTTGTAGAGATGCCATTTCCCTTGAACATCTATTGATAAATGACCAATAAAGTCAAAGGTATTAAAACTCTCAATATTCTAGACCCAACAAAGTCAAACTTAGAGTCCAAAAATCTTATTTAATTTTGTATTTTTGTATTGATGTGAAGATGTCACATTGGAATATATTACTTTATTTTTCTATTAATTTATATAAGTAATTGATTGGGAAATTTTTTATTACTTTGTTTTTATTTAATTCTCATGTGAATTTTATTTAATTAGTTAGAGGCTTAGAGCCTATCCTTTAGAAGTTTCTTTTTCTTTTGTCCTTAATTGTAATCATATTTTATATGTGTGTATGCTATATAACACAAGTACCCAAACTATACATATAGAATGAAATCAAGTGAGAGGTTTTTAATTTTATAAAAAATCTAAGAATTATTTTAAGATGTCAGTCAAATTTTAATTCAAGGGATAATAATTTATAGAAATTAACACGGAAAAAAGTTCTCTTTAAAATTTTATACATACGATCAGAAAAGATCTTTTTTATTTACAACTTATATGTTTGAAAATTAAAATCATGATAAATTGAAAATATTTATATAAACTCTCACTTCTCTGTCACATATTTTGATTTTTAATATTCACATTTCATTAATACGTCTTTTGAATACGAATTAGATTGTTCATCTGTAATTATTCCCAAGAACTGTTATAATTACGATTATTTATTAACATCATCATCTAAAGGTCTAAAACCAACCTTGCACTCTATGTTTCTGATCCAATGTTTAAACGAACGTTTCAACTTTCTTGTTGATTATAAATAGTAATTTGTTTTATGTCTTTGATAAAATGTCTCAAAGTAATATAAGCATGTTTTTTTTCATTGGCTTAAAACAAACTACACCTTAATGATGAGCTATAACGATACCTTAACTAACATAAACTTCATGAAAAATACAGTTAACATTAAGTTAATATCAAAACTTAATTTAAAGGTATGAATGGAAAGTTGTTATGATATGCATGATTGTTAAGCTAATCATAGTTGTTAACATTTGGACTCATTTGTCACACTAAGGGCTTAGTTGATAAATCATATTGGTCTCTCATCATTTACCCTCTGATCTCTTACTCGATAAGAGGTGGGGATTATATATAGAAAGTGTTTGATTGACATTTTTTTTATTAGAGTGTAAAATCTTTGATTGTGTTCTTATGAGGACATCAACTTGTTTTTCACCACCCTCTTATCTAAAGACACAACACTCTTATAGTCTTATGTCGATCCCGACGCTCTCCCCCTGCCCCCTCATTCCTCCACTACCTAAGGATGACCACCATATCATTGTCACTTTTAACTGACAATACTCTGAAACAGGCCACTAACTTTTCAATGATGATATGTAGGAAATTTGCAATATTAAGGAACCAATATGGTCTAGTAGTATGTGGGTTGCGTAAAAATATCGACGCATTGTCATAACTTTTTTAATTCATGTTTAAAATTTTTTTAAGATTTCATTAGTTTCATAAATAAAATAATGAAAACCTAGAAAAGATCATTAGGATGCTTAATGTAGATTCTTCGAGTGACGATCATTGATGATGGTTCCTTGATATAACCGGAGTTTTTTTCCTGTAAAGAGGCTCGGAAGACTAATAGAAGAAAAGACACTCTTTGTACGATAGGTTCCAACCTGCTAATATATTGGTTGGTCCAGGTCTACTGTATCGTCCAGGTTTGTTGCATGGGATGGTCCAGGTCTGGGGTTTGGTGTTGGTTCTTCTCTTCTTGGATGTTACTCTTCGGTCTTTTTTTACGGTACGTTTTTGCTCATTTCTTCTTTGCAAGCTATAGTTTTGGTTATTGCTACGTTAGATGTTATTGATGCTACTATGTTCTTCTTCTCCTTTTCGATATCTTGTGAGGATTCACGCGTAGTGGATGATCTGAGTTTTTTTTTACTTTCAGTGGTGTTGTCATTGGTGTGGTTTTGATAATTGGATTTTGTTTCGGCTCAGTTCTATGGCTTGGTGCTTCTTGGACAGGGCCGAAGGGGGGGGGGGCATATGCTACTGCACAGAGCATCAAACCATGAAAGGGCGTCAACTTTGCAGTTCAATAACCTACACATGTTTTTAATTTTTCAACTCAATAAATAACAAAAACTCTTTTAAAATTATAGTGTGGGTTTTTTTTAAAATGATACTACTTGTTTGTTTATCTTGGTCAAAAGCATTTAAAAGAAATAATTATGTTGTATTTTTGATTTTTTTTTTTAAAAGACGCTCATGCCCTAGGCATACAAATACTCAGGACCGACTCTACGTTTGGATTTTTGTTTTGGTGTTGTTTTCTTCGATGCTATATAAATTACAACCATATATCATCATATCATATGTGTATGTAATTTTACAATAAGAAAAAAGAAAAAGAAGTAATTATCATATTGATTATCGTACTTTTAATGATCATAAATAATTTAATATATAGTGATGACTTGAAAGTTGAAATCTTGAATAAATATATAACTATATGCAGTTATCTCTAACTTGTAATTTATTACCTAACATTTAATAATGTAATTATCTTAATTTGATTTCAAAATTATATTATAACAATAATCTTTCTAAAAACATATACATTAATTTATACCTTATTAAATTAGCTTCTTTTTTCTTTTTTGGCACGAGGTATTATTAATCCACTAATAAGAGCTAACAAAGTCAGAATTAGGCCCCATAAAACCTAATAATTGTACACGATTTTTGTTTCTATTTGGAAATTCTACTTCTTTATTTAATAAACATTTTTTTGTGAATTCTTTCTCTAATTTACTACTCACTTGGCAACTATTTGACCATCCCGATTGTACCATAAGAAGGTTCTTTGACTTTTTCTCAACAATGTTTTTTGTTAATTGAAAATTGGTACATAAAATAGCTACGCATTTTCAGACTTGATCCGTTTTAACTATTGTAGTATTTTTTGCTTTTCTTAAACATTAAACTTTTCGTAATAGTTCGTATTAGGTATTACACATACAAAACCTTATGAATTAAAAAAAAAAAGTTTAATTATCAAAATACACCAATACAAAATGTTTAATTACCAAAATGGACATTGTAAAATACATTTAGTGTCTACGGTGGATGGAAGCACAAAAAAATAATGTACAAGTAAGAATTAATCTCCATAGGTGTAAATGTGTAAAAATAGAAATTTGGAAATTAAAAAAAAAGTCCACACTTAAAAACGTAAATATTTGATCCTAATCAAAATTTTCATGCTTAAAAATGTGAAATTGAAGTAATTTGTCAACGTTTGCAAATGCGAATTTTTAACCAATTTGTTCACAATTTTACATGTGAAGATATATGAATAATTTGTCACAACACATTTGTTCATACATACTCAGATTTCTACTACATGTTGTTAAGTGTGTTAATATTACAGAATAAGCGCGGGCAATAAACAATTTTTTTTTTGGTGGTAGGAAGTCTTAAAAAAGATCTTAAATTAATTCTTAAAATGGACCACTATGAAAAGTTTAATACTTAAAATGAACCGAAAAGAAAAAAAAAACTACAATACTCAAAACAATGGACCAACTTGAAAGTATGTACTCATTTTATGATAATGGAATGGCATACATCATGGCCATGCATCAAACAGGTCCTACAACATGTGACCATAACAATTAACACACAAAAGCTCATGAGTCATATATGCTATAATATGTGAAACCCTTGAATGGGTGTGTTGTATTCATCTCATATAAATAGATTACATAATTACAATGGAGACCCCTACACTATACATTATTTAACACACCCCCCTCAGTCGCAGCTGGAGGAGGACTAATGCTAAGACTGGACTTAAATTGTAAAAACAGCTGTGTAGGAAGACCTTTAGTAAATATATTGCTAACTGATGAGATGAGGGCACATGCGACACACGCACTTGCCCCAAAGCAACACGTTCCCTTACAAAGTGTAAGTCAAGTTCCACATGTTTGGTTCTTTGATGCTGTACTGGGTTATTAGCTAAATACATGGCACTTACATTATCACAAAAAACAACTGTGGCACGTGAAAGAGGTAGATGTAACTCAATCAAAAGATTACGAAGCCAGGTAGATTCGGCAACAACGTTAGCAATACCACGATATTCAGCTTCAGCACTTGAACGGGACACAACATGTTGGCGTTTAGAAGACCAAGACACAAGATTGTCACCTAGGAAGATGCAGAACCCAGAGGTGGACCGGCGTGTTTCAGGACAACCGGCCCAATCAACGTCAGTATAACAGACCAAACGATTAACAGTGGATGGGCGGAGAAAAAGACCATGAGTAAGGGTACCCTTCACATAACGAAGAATGCGTTTGAGGGCATTCAGATGTGGTTGGCGAGGATCGTGCATATACAGACATACTTGCTGTACAGCATAAGCGATTTCCGGACGAGTGATCGTGAGGTACTGTAAAGCACCCGCAAGAGGAGGGTAGTTTGGACTTTGTCTCAGCCGGTGAAGAGCAAGGATGACAAGTGTCCATGCCAGCACGAGAAATGATTTCTTGGGCAAAAACTGTCTGAGACAGGAAAAGGCCCGAAGAGGAGCGTATAGCGGAGACCCCTAGAAAGAAGGAGAGAGCGCCAAGGTCAGTCATTTTGAACTCAGACGAAAGACGAGAGATGACATGATTAACCAGAGATTGGGAGGAAGCTGTCAGAATGATATCGTCTACATACAATAGAAGGTAGATTGTATCACGACCATGATGATAAACAAAGAGAGAACTGTCATATTTACTGGAATGGAAGCCGAGAGAAGTGATGAAGACAGCGAATCGATGAAACCAGGCGCGGGGAGCCTGTTTGAGACCATACAGGCTTTTCGAAGGCGACAGACATGGTGAGGGAAGGAGGAATGAACATAACCAGGAGGTTGTTTCATATAGACTTCCTCCGATAATTCACCGTTGAGAAAGACATTTTTAACATCAAGCTGATGAATCGGCCAGTTTAGAGAGAGAGCAATGCTTAGAACCATTCTGACAGTGACTGGTTTGACAACAGGGCTGAAGGTTTCGTCATAGTCAAATCCAGACATTTGAGAAAAGCCTTGAGCCACCAGACGACCCTTGTAACGCTCAAGGCGACCCTAACTATCAAACTTATGGCGATATAGCCAACGACACCCAACAATGTTGACTTTTGGAGGAGGGGGAACAAGATCCCACGTATGATTGGAGAGAAGGGCAGACATTTCAGCGTCCATGGCTGCCTTCCAATTGGGATCACGAATAGCCTGAGCAGAGGACTTGGGAATTGGGGAAAGAGATTCAACAGCTGACAGATTCAAAATTTGTCGAGGTTTGAGACTGCCAGTACGCGATCGGGTCGTCATGGGATGAGTGGAGGTAGGAGCCGGAGGTGGTGAAGAAGGGACAATTTCAGGTGGAAGTGATTCCGAAGACCTGTGCGAAGATTGAGGTTCAACAGACGAATGAGGTGGGTCATCTGCTGTAGGAGCATCACTAGAGGGAATGGACGAGTCACTGGAGTTGGGTTCAGTGGAAGAGTTATCTGAGGGAGTGGTGGATGTAATAGGTGCGTTAGTCATCGCAGTGGATGTGGTGACGTCGTCAATGAAGGCATCATACGCAGAGGGAGAGGGTGGGGCATTGAACGAAGGATACGGAAAATGATCTTCATCAAAGATCACATGACGTGAGATAAGGATACGATGGGTAACACTAGTACACGTGGGCTTTTGAAGACCGGTTGAATATGATATAGAGACCGGTTTATACATAGGTCTCTATAAACAGTGGTCTATACGGAAATTAGATATCAAGACCATACTAAAAACAGGTCTCTAAGAGACACCCGTGACCCGTCTAATATTTTATACAAGCCTCGTTATAACCGGTCTCTATACAATATGGACACCTACCTATAACCGGTCTCTATAAAACTATAACCGGTCTCTATAACCAGTTTAGTTTTTTTTCCTTCATATACGGACCTAATTATAACCGGTCTTTATACAATTTGTTTTAAATTATAACCGGTCTCTTGGTTTTATCCCTATACAATTTTGTAATCACCTGTAACGAATACAAATGGCAATGACACCAATTTTACAGATTGATCCATACAAACTAAATAAAAACAATAACAATAACAAAATATTTGTGCAAATGCAAATTAGCAAAACCAAAAAAGTTGTCTCGAATGTACATATATTATCCAACTCAAGTTAACCAAAAAAAAAAAAAAAACATGTCTCTAATTATGTACAATATACTCCTACAAATAAAAACTTGTATCAATCCAACTAGGACTAGATAATAGACAAAAACATAGCACCTAGTCTTTTACCGCATCACCAACCAAGGTCCATGGTGCCAATGAAATTGATGTCCATGAATTCAAAATATTGCAATTTGATTTGTGATTCACTTACATCAACGTCCTAAGCCCTGCAATATCCAAACCAAAATAATTTTCACTATACACGTATCATATCACCATATACACACACCATATCATGTTATATTATCATATACATATATCAACAATTGTGTCGATAAATGTAAACCAAAGCAAATGCAAATATTTAACTATGCAATGAAATGAAATAATGAAACATACCTCATGTAATATGACACACTGTGTGCCAGAGATTAACAACGTCATTGAGTTCTTTATCGGTTAATGCTTTCATATTGTTCCAAGGGTCCTAATGTAATAATATAATGTTATAAGCAATGAAATTTCTATAGTTTGACAGTTTCAAATGCAAATCAATAAAATAATACTTACACGAAAGTTATTCATGTAACTCGTGACAAAATCATAGATAAATTTGATGGTGTAATATCCGCATTCCCAACCACCTTTCTGCTGATTACACTGGAAGAAATATATAGTTTATATATATATATATATGTGTGTGTGTGTGTGTGTGTGTGTGTGTGTGTGTATATATATCACAACTATCTATATCAATATGCTTATAATTTATTACTAATTTACCTTAGCAAGCTTCCATTTATAGCCACTGTCAAGTACCCTAAAAGAATAAGTCACTTTAGTAAAATTCTTAAAATATTTTTTAACAAGTATATAAGATACTCACTCGGTCAAGCAGTCGGTAAATTTGTAATTCTTGTGTGACTTTCCACGGCCTTTGTTCAGCGAGTCCAATATATATATCATATTCTCTCTTGGGTGTATTACATATAAAACCCAATGCTGACTGATAGATAATTCATTAAAAAAAACACTTAAGTAGCAATTACATTAATAACGCCAACATAAAAATAAAAATAAAAAACATTACCTTTGATAATATGCTCCAATGAAAAACTCAAAGGTAGCATTAACATCATAAAGAACACTGTTCAAGTAATTAATCACCCTTTCTCTTTCTCGCCTAATTTCATCCTCACAAATAGTAACAGGCATAAAGAAAATCACCCGTTTCTTGTCAACCGGACTTAAACTTTTATAGAGAGCCCTAAAAAAAATGACAAAGTATATTAATACAATTATTAGTAAAACAAACAAAAAAAAACAAAGTAAGATAATTATATGTCTGTTTTTGTGTGTTAACTTACCACTCAAACCAAGCTATGATTCCAACATCTAACCAATTATTAGTCCATAGATCTTTCATATCATTGGCATCAATAGTCAAATAAAATAGCTCCTTTAGCCCAAAAACCCCATCGTCGGGATCAAGTGTTATCTCATAAGGTGAATAAGGATCATTTCGAAGCATCCAATTAGAATATCCAGTATATAAAGGTCCGCCTCTCATCCTCAATTGCTCACCCAACATCATTAGCTCTTTATACATTTTACTTTTTTCCGGGTCTTCAACCTCAACAGGAGTTTTTCTTCCTTGTACTTTTGGGTCCTTTTAAACAAGAAAGCTAATTAATATTTGTGAAAGTGATAGTAAACACGATTATAATAGTAAAGTAGAAACAATAAAAAGACAAAAGGTATTATTAACCTTATTGATAACAGAGACAGAAGGGTTCACCGGCTTCTTTACAACCCGAATTTTTCGTGTCGGCCATTGAATAAAACTATGTAATGCTTGACCTAATGTCAAAATCTCATCTACTGACACAGGCAACTTAAGATTGACATAATTCTCAAAAACATGATCTATTGACACCTTCATGTGGCCGGGTAGTAAAGGGGATCCATGAATAATACCATCTTTTATTGGATGGACCATTCCTCGAGCAACCGCATATTGATCACCAGATTCATCGTGAGGGTCAAGCAAGGCAGCTTGAAGCGGCTCCTATAAACCATATCCATGTAAGAATATAATATTTAATGTGAGAATATTATGTAATATGTGATGCATGGATTGTATACCTTAATCTCTTGTCGGGTTCCGGTAGGCTGTTGGCGAGGCTGAGGCAAAGGATGGTTCTGAGGCCATGAATCGTTCTGAGGCAAAGGATGATTCCGAGACAATGGATTATTCTGAGGCATTTGAAATGCAATTCCATATTGCTTCTGAATAGTTTCAATATTTTGCAAAAAAGTGGCTTGCATATTCTTTAATTGATCCTGAAATTGCAGCTGCATCTGTTGAATATCAGCCTCATATACATTTTTTTGTGCTGCTAACGCATCTTTTATTTGTTCCTTCACTTGTTCATCTACTAACTTTTTCATTTCTTCCTTGTATGTTTGCCTCATCTTATTTCGCTCAAAGCCTTGTATAGCAAATCTCCAGCCAACTGTACCTCCAACACCTCTAGTGCGGCCTGGATGCTCAGGTATAACCTCTCATAAAACCGTCTACTATCAAATGGTTTCGAATTTTATCAATGTCAACGAAACAACTGACATTTTTACACTTACAAGGACAATTAATTATAGATCTTCCCCTCTTCACCCGATCATCTTCGGCAACATTTATAAACTCAGATAAGTTGGTCAAAAACTCAATAGTACACCGCGATATCTCGTACATCCATTTACTACGATCCATCTGCGATACAAGAAACATTCAAGTTTAATATAATGTATAATGATCAACTAAGTAATAATGTTATTCCGGGTGGCCATCCTAACCCACTTTTTGAATACTTTATCTCACATGTGAATGTGTGGTAACAGATTGATTGTGTATTATTTAAGAAAAAAAATCGGCAGCATTTCCCCTTAACTCCCCAAGTATGTAAATAAAACACATACTCGAAAGAGCAAGGAGAAAATGTTGTCGCTTTCTTTCTTAAATAATACACAATCAATTCGTTACCACACATTCACCCTAACAGAGATATAAGCATTCAAAAAGCAGTCCCAAATCGGGGACAATCCAAAATTAACAGATAATCCTAAATGCATATATATACTAATAATCTGTTAATTTTGGACGGGCATAAACTAAAGGCGATAACAATCCTATATTTGCCCAACTACTGGCAACCTGTACTAAATGATGCAACAAATAATAAAATTACATATAAATGATTGAGTTAGAAAAAATAGACCTTGATTAGTTTTTTAATCTCCTTTCTTCATCAACGACAAATAATACTGCAATATTAAATAAAAAGTTAATTAAGATGAAATATATAAAAGACTAGTATATACACACACAAATAATAGCATTAATACCTTGTTTTTGAAAAAGTTCTGAAGAATGGAAAAGAGCTGATCGCAAAGGAAGCTTCCAAAAATTCTGGAATTGAAAAACTGGATGTGGGGCGGCGATCTAAGAACCCTACGTACGTGATAGATTAAATACAATAAGATATATAGACCGTTTGCATTAAAACCGGTCTCAAAGGGTCTCAAAGGGTTAAGAAACAGTCTCGCCGTAGACATATATAGACCGGTTGATTTAAAACCGGTCTCAAAGGGGTCTCAAAAGGGGTTAAGAAATAGTCTCAAAAACACGCTTAGACATATATAGACCGGTTGCTCTAAAACCGGTCTCAAAGGGGTCTCAAAGGGTTAAGAAACACGCTTGTATTTTATTGTAGAGACCGGTTATAGTGAAACCGGCCTCAATGGGGTCTACAAAACAAACAAGGAGCTCTTTCAATCCGGTTATAAACAAAACCGGTCTCTATAATTCTTAAAAGTAACACGGGAGGCTCTTACACACCGGTTACATACAAACCGGTCTTTATGTGGGGATCTCTAAACCCTTATGTGTGGTAGTGTAACTAGGTCATAGCATCGATGACCCCGATGACAAGGGGAAGGGCCGAGGTATACACAAGAAGTAGAGCGAGGAGAAAGCTTGTTTGGGGCTGTAGAAGAGAGATTTGGATAGCAGAGGCAACCAAACACACGCAAGTGGGTAAAGACCGGGAAAGTGCCGTACAAGATCTCACAGGGAGTTTTGGAGTCCAGAGTAGTAGTGGGAAGGATGTTCAAGAGATGAACCGACATGTTGAGAGCTTCGACCCAGAATTTTGGTGGAAGAGAGGCTTGAAATAAAAGAGTACGGAGCACATTGTTGATTGTGCGAATGGCTCGTTCAGCTTTGCCATTTTGTTGTGACGTGTATGGACAAGAAAAGCGAATTTTAATGCCATGTTTTTGAA
Source organism: Centrapalus pauciflorus (assembly GCA_020465985.1). Taxonomy (NCBI): domain Eukaryota; kingdom Viridiplantae; phylum Streptophyta; class Magnoliopsida; order Asterales; family Asteraceae; genus Centrapalus; species Centrapalus pauciflorus. Next base: position 548,412 of record JAANYP010000049.1, read on the forward strand.
AAAGCTCAAGTAATTTAGTATTATTGAATTCACGTCCATTATCACACTGAAAAGATTGTATATCTGTTTTAAACTGATTTATAACATAGGCGCGAAAGATAGTAAATACTTGGAAAACATCAGATTTTACACGCAATGGAAAAACCCATAAAAAATGAGAATAATCATCCAAAAACAGAATATAATATTTGAAACCACTCAAACTGGAAATAGGAGATGTCCACAAATCGGAATGAACCAGTTCAAAAATACGTGAAGTCTTAGATGTCGACTTTGAAAAAGACAAACGACAATGTTTACCCAATTGACAAGCGTGACACGTAGGTAACATTGCATTAGAACAGGAAATAAATTTACGAGAACGTAAAAAATTAAATGTAGAGCTGCCCGGATGACCAAGACGACGATGCCATACATCAGGAGAGACGATGACCATAGCAGTGGCAGAGAACACAGAAGGCGGAGAAGGCTCGAGAACATGATAGAGATTAGGGGTGAGCAAAAACCGAACCGGAAAACCAAAAAACCGAAAAACCCGGAAAAACCAAACCGAAAAAACCGGAAAACCGGGAAACCGAAAAACCAAAAAAACCGAAACCGAAAAAACCGGAGTAAATGGTTTGGTTTCGGATTCCCTCTCAAAACCGAACCGAAAAAACCGAACCGAACCGGTTTTAAAATTAATTTAATTTGTATAAATATTTTATATATATTTATTGAGTTATTTCTACTTCCACTCATATTTAATGTTACGTTCTACTCCTATATTAAAGGAAACATTTTTCAATTATATATATAATTGATATTTATGATGTTAAAATGCTAATTAATTGACATTATTAATAGTTATGCTTATTTTAATTATATGTGAAGTAGATAATGCTAATTAATTGGTATAAACATTATTATTATATTTTACATGATGAAATTACTTAAATTAATTCAAAGCCTAAGTTAGTATTAATAAATTAGAGTATAAAACAACTAAATTAATATTTAATATCCAATTTTATCAATTCGAAGTATCAAACTAACACATATGTCGATTAAAAATACAAACATAAACAATTATTTTTTAGTGATTTATGAAATAGTGCTTAACTTTAGTAAAGAAAAATTCAATTTTAGTAAAAAAGTGTCTAAGATTTTTCGGGTTTGAACCCAAAAAACCAAACCGTTTTCGAAAAACCAAAAACCAAAAAACCCACGGGTGCAAACCGAAAAACCGGTAATCCAAACCGGAAAACCGAAAACCCGAAACCGGGAAAAACCGAAACCGAACAGTTTCTCCATTTCAAAAACCGGAATTTTCGGTTTGGGTTCGGTTTCGGTCAAAAACCGAACCGAACCGCCCCATGCTCACCCTTAATAGAGATCACCAGTGCTGTCAGAGCGATGAAGAAGGCGTCCTGTATCAAGATCCTTGATGGAGAAACCAAAAGGATCAAATTCAACAGAAACCCAGTTATCAAGAGTGAATTTACGCACAGAAATGAGATTCTTAACCATTTGATCAGAAACAAGTACATTTTTCAGTGCCAATTTATTTTGGGATAATGGAAGAAATGTATCTCCAATGCAAGAAACCGGAAGTAAAGCACCATTACCAACCATGATTACTTTTGACTTACCACAAGGTTTAAGAGAAAGTAAGTTACCTTGGTTGAAGGACATGTGTGAGCTTGCACCAGTATCCATGTAGTAGTTGTTGTCTTGATGCTGTTGAGGCGGCTGAACGGACATTGAACTGAAGAGAGCTGCCAGATCAGTGAACGGGGGCGGAGCTGCATTGGCAGGCGAGACTGGAGGAGGTGCAGCATAGAGTGCCGATGGAGTGTGAGTCCCGGCATGAGTTGGTGTGGAAGACACCGGCTGACGATAGTTGCCTCCAAACTGAGAAGCCTGAGATTGCTGATGTAGTGCATTCTGAAGAAGCTGCAGAAGTTGATTGTTGAAAGCCGGTGGGGTACTGGATTGACCTGCATCACGAGAATAACCTGTAACAGAAGTGGTGCTGTTAAAAGACCCCCCTCCCGTGTTACCTTTAGATGCAACCCGTCCCGTGTTTCTGTTTCCCCGATTATTATTTTTATTTTTCCCTTTGCCATTATTATTAGTACTAGACGAGGAATAAAGGGCAGTGGTAAGGGAAGGTGAGGGTTCAAGGGTAGGTTCGGGTTGATCTTCAACACTTGTTGGTTGAGATTTCCCAGTAATATGACCCATGACTTTTGCCCCTTTACATACATCAGTAAAAATACGACGCCAAAGTTTATAACGAGATCCATCAGTTGTTAATTTGAAACTAAACTGTGGGTAGACATTACCGATAGCAAAAACAAGTTGGGAAGCAGTTGGGTTGGTTGGTGGTGGAGTATTTCCAGTCATGACTAATAATAATGTTACTTGCGAAAAATAATTATAATATTAAAGAAACAAATAACAGGAATGATCTCACCAAAAGTAATTGAGAAGGAGGCGGCTATAAAAGACAGCGGCGGCAGCGGGTGTTGCGGCGGCAGCGGGTGATCACCGGGCTGGAGTAGGCGCCGGATTTTCCACCGGCAGCAGTGGTGAGACAGCAAGGGGGCTGTCGGCTTGGGCACTGCAAGGGCGAGGCAGCAGCAAGGAGGCAGCGGTTGTAACCACGACGACTGAGAACCGGCGGCCAGAAGAAGCTGCGCAGGTAGGGAGGCGCGCAGGCAGAGAGGCGGCGCAGTCAGAGAGACGGCGTAGGCAGGGAGGCGGCGCAGGCAGGGAGGCGCGCAGGCAGAGAGGCAGCGCAGGCGGCGGCGCGTAGGCGGAAGCGCAGAGGCTGGGGGTGGCGGCTGTGGGTTGCAGCGGCTGGTTAGGGTTTCAGCGACCAAGGATTGTGGCTGTGGGTTGCAGCGGCTGGAGGGTAAGACCACCAGAGAAGGAGAAACGAACCTGATATCCGGTGGTTTGTGGCGGGCGGTGGCTTGGCTGCCGGAAAAGTGAGGCGGCCGGAGATAGTAGGACCAAGAAAAAAATAACCTAATTTTTTTTTTTTTTTTGAATTAGGGTTAGGCTTGATACCATGCTATAATATGTGAAACCCTTGAATGGGTGTGTTGTATTCATCTCATATAAATAGATTACATAATTACAATGGAGACCCCTACACTATACATTATTTAACAATATAGTTTACTCGAGCTTAACAGATCGATATCAATTTGTATCGAATCGGTTCCAGATATTTTCTGATAGAGCAATAAAGTAGTTTACGAGTGTTTCTATGGTTATCATATATTTCTGATTTTGAATTATGTACACCTTACGACAGACACATATGACATATTTGTATTTTTAGGTTTTATATGAACTCTTGAAATAAATATAATTGAAGTACCAAACAATTACTTAATAAAAATTAAATTAAGCTTTTACTTGTTTACTAATTTACCCCCAATTTAGTGTTGCTATTAAAACTTGTAGTTGATGTGTTACTTTTACTGAAAGATGAAGCCAAGACTTTTGGTTGCTTAAGTACCATTTTCATTGCCTGTGGCAAGTCAACATTAGACAGTGAAAGAAGACATAAATAAATTATATATATATTATTTAATGTATTTCTTATGATTATTTTAATTCATATATTAGTGTTTTGTTTGGGTTTAATTAACATTTGTATTCATGTAATTATATGAAAGACAAATGGCACATATTAACTATGAACTTAAATCCAAAAACAAATATGATCATATGTACGTGTTATTCTATTAATGAATTGACTAATAAATTTTATTAAATATATACAGTAAGTAACAAGTAAATGATTAATATATATATATATATATATATATATATATATATATATATATATATATATATATATATATATATATATATATATATATATATATATACACACACATCAATTCTTTAGAAATATAATTAAAAGACGGATTCTGATTATGTGATAGTCTTCCTCTATCAATCAAATGTTTTTCTTTTTGACAAACAGATCGAAAAAGAGTTTTCACATGGTTATTGTTTGAACGGTAACATTTCATGCTTTACATACAGCTTCAGACATATTCAAATATTGTTATTCATCTTCAACATCAAATAAATAAGGAAGGTCAGCGTACCACGCAGGGAGGTGGCCCCTGCACGGCACCTCCGACGCTTAAGTTAGACAGAGTTCCGAGTTACGTTGCAAAAGAGATAAATTAAATTAGGGTTTCAGGGTGACAAAGATGATACATGTATATGAGGATCAACCATCTATTTATAATAGCTTTACCTTGTCGTTTTCATAATAGAAACGAATCTTGGCCTCTAACTAGTAGTTCTTAGAGGGCAGACCTGCAACCAATCAAAGAATCCCCTTTATGTTGTCACTCTGACTCTGTCCTTCTATCTTTTGTAGTTGTTGTTTGTAATGGTCAGAAGGAGCAAACACTCTCCCACATGTTATATCAATCAATCACATGTTACCACGTAGAGAGTGACACACCCATACAAACAGTTATCAATCTTGATATCGTTCTAGTTCTGACATGTTTAACTGTGAAATTAATATAAGATCCGATGGCTAGGACTTGCTCGATGATGTGTGTAATTTTTATTTCTAATGATAAAATGATATGAGATTGATTAAGGTGTTAGAAAACAATCATATCATTAATTGTATTGAAAATAAAAACTCAAAAAGATGTATGTGTATATGATGGGAAGAAATGGTTGCTTTAATGATTGATATGATAAAATACAATACAATACAAGAATGATAGAATGCTCCTTTCCTACGTTAGCAAGTAATATGATAATTTATTTTTGCACCTTTTAATTTGTCATTCTTCATGTTGACAAAATAATATTTATTATAATAATATGTCTTTTTGTTCGGTAGAAACATCTATTTTTCTTTTCGTAAATAATATATTTCGCATTATCATTTATTTATTGATAATAATTACATAAGATTGTTTATTCTGGTATGTAGTTTTTAATGTTTTTTTAAAAGAGGGAATACATTAAATCATCTAAATAAAATTAATTCAGATGTTTGATTAATAATCAGATGCTTTTATGAATTATATATTATCAAAGAAAAATAATTATTGAGGTATTATAAATTTTTAGACATTGAAAATGATCATTGATAAAAATTTTAAATTTATTTAATAATATTAACCTATGAAAGCTAGGAAAGTGTTTTACCATGAAAAAATCATCTTCATTTGATATATAAATTATAAAAAGAAAAGAAAAGGCTAAACTCTATTTTTCATTTTTATATTTACTTTTTTAGCCCTAAGAACATTTTATACGACATATAAGCGTTTTGATTCTACGCTAAACATAAATTAATTAATATGTTCCCACTTTTGCAAAATTAACTTGAGGAACAAGAATAATTAATTGACCAAATTAAATAATTGTATTCATTCTGAAAATCACTAGTTCATGCATTATAAGTTTTGTAATAAAGATTATGAGTCAAAATTAAATTAATTAATATGTTTCCACTTTTGTAAAATTAACTTGAGGAACAAGATTCATTAATTAATCAAAATAATTGTATTCATTCTGAAAATCATTAATGCGTTACAATTTTGTAATAAAAATTATAATTTAAAGTTGACAAATATTAATTAGATTATTTCATATATGAAAACCAACCTATTATATTTTAAAAAAAAAAAAAACCATTTTTATGTTATTAGAGCTGTAAAATATAATGACATAAATAATCAAATATTAATATTGAATGTTGTATATGTATTATGTAGATATTGATATAGATATTAATTCTTAAAAAAAATATATTACTGTAAAAGCGGTTTTACAACAATGTATTTTTTTCAATTGTCTTATATTTTGAGTTATTATTTTTTTAATACCAATATAATTGTGTTTTAAATAATCATTTTAGATATGGGTTATTATGAAATTTTAGTAGCTAAAAGACCAAAAAAAAAAAAGGAAACGTAATGTGCCCGTTTTTAGATATGGGTTATTATGAAATTTTTATTCCATTAGATTTTTTAAAAACCTTTCATTATTTGTGTCATTTTTATCGATTCTATTCTTTTGAAAAGGTAAAAAAAGTTATGTTTTTTTTGCTTCGAATGAAAACATAACTTAAAGGGTGTTGGCTTATGGGTTTTGATCCAAACGTATTGGCATCATATTGGTGCAATGGTGCTATTTAGAAGGATCTATACCGAAACTTAATATTTCAACTGTATTTAGTTAGTGTTATAGTTTATATCAACAAAATATTGTTTTATCAAATTTCTTAATGTATTTTGGTATATTTTTTATATAGTTTTTACAATATATTAAATTTATTGTTAAAAAAAGTCTTCCAAACGATTTCATGCACAATCAAGAAATTAAGAAGTTGAAATGTCTTTCGATTCGGATGGTGTTGAACTATTGATTTAACAATTACAAGGACGGACACAACCTTTGACAACCTATAAATTGTGTTAACAATTTGTAATTATTACATAATATAATTAATTGACATTTATTATCTTTGTATAATAATATTCGAGTTAACAAATCAGGTAAGATATTTGTAGATTTTATTTGATTTGTTTCGTATTTATTGACTTTCTATTTAAATATTTTAGACGTCTTTTAGTAATTATATAATATAATTATAATAAATATTTAAACCTGAACATCGTAAGGGCATTTGGCATTTTGCCTCTCTCCTTTTTTTCCGAATGTTATTTTCTTTCGTTAGGCAAGGCCGGTCAGTCAGGTCAGCTTACAGCTAAGTTCCACTTCTATATTATTACACATCCACTTTTATTATTATTTTTTTTTAAAGGAAAAAACATTTTTTAATTTTAAAAATTTAAGAGAACACATTTTTAAATTTTATAAAAATTAACCCAAAAAAAAGACACTTGACTAAACCGTGTCCATACTTCAACCCCAATCAAACCTATGTCTCTGTCCCCTCTTAAATACCACCAAATTCCTCTCTGAAAAAGTAAAAATCCAACAACCACCCCCACCGGTCACCGCCATGTTTCACCGGAAACCACCACTCTTCTCCATACTCCTCCTCCTCTTCTCCGCCGCCACCGCCACCATCTCTACCTCTACTTCACAACAATTCAAAGAAGCTCCAAAATTCTACAACGCTGCAGACTGCCCAAACATCAACATTGACCACGACACCGATGCGTTGACCACATCTGCCAGCTCCGCCGTCCATGTCGCCATGACCCTCGACACCACCTACATCCGGGGATCAATGGCCGCCATCTTTTCCGTCCTCCAACACTCCTCCTGCCCACAAAACATCATCTTTCATTTCGTCACCTCCGCATCATCTGACGTGTCAACCTTACATTCCACCATCGCCGCCTCTTTCCCTTACCTGAAATTCCAAATCTATCCTTTCGATGATTCCTTTGTCGCCGGACTTATCTCCACTTCCATCCGCTCCGCCCTCGACTGCCCACTAAACTACGCCCGGAGCTACCTTGCTAACATACTCCCACCACACGTTCAAAAAGTCGTCTACCTAGATTCCGATTTGGTCCTGGTGGACGACATTGCAAAGCTCGCTGCCACACCTTTACAAGACGACGCCGTTCTTGCAGCGCCGGAATATTGCAACGCTAACTTTACGTTTTACTTCACGCCGACTTTCTGGTCAAACCCATCTTTATCTTTGACCTTTATGTACCGGAAAGCTTGTTATTTTAACACCGGAGTAATGGTTATTGACTTAGACCGGTGGCGTGCCGGCGATTACACAACAAAAATAGAAGAATGGATGGAATTGCAGAAACGAATGAGAATTTACGAATTAGGTTCTTTGCCACCGTTTTTGTTAGTTTTCGCCGGAAAGATAGCTCCGGTGGATCACAGGTGGAATCAACATGGACTTGGTGGGGATAATTTCCGGGGGCTTTGCCGCGATTTACATCCGGGGCCGGTGAGTCTTTTACATTGGAGTGGGAAAGGAAAGCCATGGGTGAGACTTGATGCAGAACGGCCGTGTCCGTTGGATGCTCTTTGGGCGCCATATGATCTTTTGAAACCGCCATTTTCATTTGATTCTTGAAGAAATGGAATCGTATAAAGTGGTGGTGATCATGAGGAAGGAGATGATGAACTGGAACTTAATTAACCAATGTCATTTCCTTTTTTGTTTTTTTAATGAATTTTTTGTTTTTAATTGTGAAATTGTACATTATTTTGTACATTTGTTTAAATACTTTAAAAAATAGAGATAGGAAGGATAAAAAGAAAATTTAATGATTTTGTTGTATTTCAGAAAGAAAGAAATTCAAGACTTGAAACGATGTAATAAAGGTCTCTTTCTTCCATGTGTCCCCCAAAATTATTTTTTCCCTTTTAGCAAAATAATATCTAGGATTTAATGGCACACAATAACTCTTTTTTTTTTAATTAATATTACAATATTAATAGTGTATTATATGTCAAAAATAACAAATTTTTTTAGTTTTACTGATTGAAGCCACATTATTTAATTTTGGGTTAAAGTCATACAAATGTATGTTACTTTATTGAAATTGCTCAAATGACTAATGTAGTTATTTTGTTATCCTATTGGTACTTGTACTTACAATTTATTGTTGAGATGATACTTTTGATTACTGGTTCTACCGATAATGATATTAAATTTGTGTTTTTAAAAGTATGAAAATGATCTAAATGCGTATGTGGATTTTCTAAAATTATTTATATACATCAAAATCCACGTAAAATCCACGTTGTACTCCAAAATAACTTGTTGATATGGTACATGTAACCAGTAACTATGTTGATATGGTAAATCCACGTAAGCATCATGTCATTAAAAACCTGTCACGTTGTCATTTGAATCAGCAAAAACTGTCATATCAACATAGTTACTGGTTATCCATATCATATCGACAAGTTATTTTAGAGTACAACTACCATCCGGTTAAAGAAAAAAGTTAATTAGTCATTTAGGTAAATTGGTAAAAGTATGTTGCATTTGTACTACTTTAACCCTTTATTTTTTTTTTTATCATTAATATTAACAACTTTTGTATATTTTACCTATTATAACAATTGTTGACTTGGAAATCTGCCATAACAGTTTACCATCAATTAATAGCAACAACTTTTATCTTTTTACCAATAATAGCAACATCGTTTTATCTTTTTACCGTAATAGCTGCAACATTTAAATTTTTATCAATAGCGACATATAAAATTAAAACGCTATTTATCTTTAACTTATTATTGTTTTGAAGAAAACTAAACTTATGAAAATCGAAACATATTCAAATAACCTCATATTCCATTTTTATTCAAATTTTGTTAGAGAGAAATCAAATACAATGTATATCTATAAAAGAGATAACAAATATGTTTTTTATAAATATCAAAAATGAAAATTCTTTTGATATTTCATATTTTCATGCATAACTGGGTTTTAGGGGTTTAACAGAGGCGACCATTCAACTGTAACATGAAAACGCGAAACTCAATCTATTTTGTATACGATGTCATATAAATATAATGAACACATTGTAGCATTGTATTATTTTTTGGATACTTAATTACCAACAATATTTCCCAAATATATTTATTTGATAAATAATTATGATGTAATAATCATGGATAATTAATCTTTTATTTATTTAATATATAAAAGGGTATCCATTTAAATTATGTATAACTAAATATGATTTAATTATCCAGTTAAGGGATAGAATTTTTGTTTAAATCCATTGTTGTGGAAATCACTAGGTGGTGGTTGGCCAACCAATTAGAGACTAGGAAGTAGTCGGCTTAGGCGGGGAATAGTCATATTGAAATTTTATTATATGTAAATTTTAGAACTATACATACAACATGTTTAAATACTCAAACATCTATATTTATATACCTAACATTTGTGATCATGAAACGCACCATTTTGGTGCTTTCATAATCTATAAATGAGTCCCTGTGGTTTTTCAAATTTTACGAAAAGGTCCATGTGGTTTAAACGTTAATTACAAAAAAGTACTTGTGATTTGTAGCTTTTTAATTATTAAATATTTATTTAAGATTTAAACATAAAAAGGTCCCTATGGTTTGTATTAAATTCTAAGTTTTATTCTTGACTTTTAATTAAACAAAATCGATCATTATTATTTAGGTTTAAATTCAACATTGGTCATTTATCTATTATCTTTAATTAAAATACCTATGTTGTCATTATTTATACTTTTGACCCTTCTATATTAATATTATTATCATTATTATTTTATATATATTTGTATTATTAAAATAAGGAGGTGTTTATTATGTAAAAAACCAACATGTTTTCATATTTTTTTTTGTGTTTTCGTCCCTCAATGTTATTATTTTCCATAAAAGTCATCAAGTTAATCTTTTATTTTGGTTTAGTGAAATTTAGACACTAGAACCCGGTTTTTCAAATTTTAAAATCCTGGTTTCCTAATTATAATTGGGTTCTAATGTTCAAATTTCACTAAATCAAAAAGAAATATTTAACTTGAGGACTTTTATGAAAAAAATTAACATAGAGGGATGAAAACACAAAAAAATATGAAAATATGTTGGGTTTTCTTCATAATAAACCCATATTTTTAATCATCTAGAAACAAAAAATAAATACAATTAAAAAAATAGTTATACTTGTATATTTGATTAAATACTGAAAATTTATTGCTTCCACCTCAACTAAAAGAACTAGCTGAATACCCGTACGTTGCTCGGGTGATGTGCGATTAAATTAATATTTATAATTAATTTTTTTTGAACGGCAAATTAACCTACTCCTATTCATAAACTATCATTTTGCCCAAACGGGGAATTCAAAAGTTACTTCCACTGCCTAAATTTCAACTTTTCTCCGACGGGAGTCGAACCCGTGACCCAACACTTACACGTCACCTCTCTTATCAAATGAGCTAAACCCCATTGGTATTTATAAATAATTGATGACACAACAAAAAATTATTTTTTTAAGAAAACTATACATTGTTTGCGAAGAAAATGTTACTTATATTAATCATGAATATTAATTATTACACATAATTATATTTGAAGTCTATACATATCTAGTTAATACATGTGAGTTGATCAAAATACTGATTTTAGTTTAAAAAAATCGTGTATAACAATGAAGTATATATGAAAAAAAAATAATTTACAATAAAATGAAAACACATCGTTTTTCCATCAACTAATATACAAACACGTATTTGCAAAGTATTACTTACAATATCATCTAACATAATTTTATAATAACAATTTATTCAAACCAATTAATAAAATGTTATCAAACAAAAACAGTTATCATAAAAAATTTAATAAATCTTAATAAAATCACATCGAATAATTTAAACGGCAAATGGCATATCTCAATGACTAAAGATTTGTTTAAAACATTATCGCTTCATTATTAACGGAGATCTTCATTGTTATTCATGGTATACCGAAAAATATTAAAACATGTGTTGATTTTGAAACATTAACACATAAACAACACAAAATAATGAGAAGCTTTAAATATAAAAAAAGTATGTCAATGTGACGTTTTTTCTGATGTTTGAATTAGGAATGACACAATTTTGACTCAACGGATGAGACGATAAAAATGGCTCGTAATAAAAAATGTAAGCTAGCATAAAATGTTTTCTAAATAATAAATGTCATATGTTTACCTATTTTATTATATATGTTGATTAAAAAAAATACTTTTATATGTTTATTAAATTGAATCATCAATAAAATTTTAATCTAAACGTAAATGTTATCCCATCAATACTTATCTATATATTTAATAATTTTTTTCCATTTGCTTATAAATTTATTAAAAATAAATAAACATTATATAAAATTATTAAATTTTAAAAAAGTAAACAAACGATATATAAAAATATATTTCATAATATTTTGTTTATTATAATAAAATATAAAATATTGTTTTATCTATTGTAACATCCCATTTTCGTGATAATTGCGTGTAATTATTTTAGTGGATATTTAAATAATTAATATCGTGTTGGACCAATGAGAACTCGATTAGTGGATGTATACGTGTCGGGTTTGCGAGTTACGTGTCTCCGAGTTATAATATTAGTGGATTAATTGTGTATTTGGGTTCGTGGAGTTAAATGGGTCAATTTGATATTAATATTGAAAAAGTGATATCGGGTCCGGGTTAATGGGTTCGGGACCGGCCAAATTTGAGATAAATATATACGTGCTTATCTCCCTTCATTCTTCTTATCCCAAAAACTCAGAGAAAACTAAAGGTGTGTGTGTGTTTGGCGAGAGCAGTAGCAGCAAGAATCCAACTGAGGTTTTGAAGCTAAGAATTCAATCAAGTGCTGCATCTTGGTCTTCTTCTCCATCCTTGAGTTCTTGAGTTTTGAGGTAAGAAAGCTTGAAATCTCATGGGTTAATTCATGATATATATATAAGGGGTTTGTGGGTTTGGTTGTGTAAGTAGTGTAGTGAAGTTATATATCGATTGGGGGTGCTATTGTGGCTAAAAATCGGGTAAAAATGGAGTTTTGTACTCCTGGACAGAAGCTGAAACGCGAACAGGGACGATGGCCAGCGCTGAAAGCGCGGCGCGCTCAGAGGGAGCCGCGGCGCGTTCGAGGGGCCAGGGGCCAGGCTTGGGCGGATGCTGTTAGGGGTCGGGTTTGGGAGTTTTTGGGATTGCGTTTTATTTGAGATTGTCGAGTTGGGTTTGAATTAAGTTTCCGGGGTTCCGTTGGGTTTGTTTTGGGTCGGATATATTGTGGTTCGGGTTTTGATCGGTTTTTCGGGGTTTCGTTTGGGATTTTCGAGCCGGGTTTTGATCAGGCTTTCGGGTCGGTTATGAATTGGATTATAGATTTGTTATGTGTATCTTTTGAAATGAGTTTGTGCTAACGGTTGGGATCCATGCGATTTCAGGGACGAGTCAGCGAATCGAGCCGAGTCAGAGATTCCGTGATTAGTGAGTCGATCAGGTGAGTACCCGAGTTCTTTTCTAAACCGCGGGACTGTTTTCCGAGTCATGATTGTGCAGTTAGCTTTGTATATGTGTATATTGTGTATTGTGAATGAGACAGGGACGTGGGCGCCAGGTATGATTCTATTTCCCACATATGTGTTATATGTGTGCATGAGATGAGATCCAGTCCGGGGGTCCGTGATGAGTTCCATACGGACGGTGATTCGCGATGTGAGATCGCGTGGGTTGACTGTCCCTAACAGTCCTTGGAGCGTGTATACACGGCAGGGCCTGTAGCCGGTTCGCGCCCGTGCTACAGGGTTGTGGCTAACCACCGGTGCGCACGGTCGTTAGCTGGGGAGGAGTCCCCTTCAGTGATATTGTGTGCAGGGCTTCGGATCTCATGCTGAGTGTTCATACCTGCTTTATACTGCTGATTGCCAGAGACAGAGATTGAGCTTGGGTTGTGTGTATGTGCTACGTGTTCGCATGCTATGTGTTTACTGTGCAGAGTCTAACCCTCGAGTACTCACGAGCTTTCGAGCTTACGTATTCGAGTCTTCCGTGTTCAGGATTTCAGTGAAGAGTTCAGTAGCTGGGTTTGTTGATCAGCGACTAGCCGTTATGTGAAGACTATTGCAGCTGCCTGTGTCATCAATTATGTTAGTGTTTGTGTCTTATGGGATATTGTTAATCAGTGAATGATGTGTAAACAATATTATGTGAAAATTTTTAATTAATGATGATTCCGAGTATCCTATGACATATGTGTAATTGAGCTATTGAGATGTGCCACCTGTGTATTGTATTGACGTGGCATTTCCGGGATCAGGGAGGGTGTTACATCTATAAACTAAAGTTTTAATCTATATTAATTAAAACATATATATTTATAAATGAAAGTTTTAGAATAATCAACTATGCATATCTATTTTATAAAACTATAAAAATAATAATTTTAAATAATTAATGTTTAATTGTAATTTGTATACCTAAATAAATATCTCATTATTTTATGCAGGTTTATTATTATTGATAGAATTGCTGATGTTATCTCATTATTTTCTGAATTTAACAAATTATATCGCGCCAAATCATCGTCCTTAATTTTCTGAATTTTAACCAATCATATTGTGCCAAATCAACATTAATTTTCTGAATTATAACTACTAATATTGCGCCACGTGAGCATTTTTTCTCTCTGATCCGTCGGCAATATATATATATATATATATATATATATATATATATATATATATATATATATATATATATATATATATATATATATATATATATATATATATATATATAATCTGATATGCATGGATGTTGTGGAGACGAAGTGAAATAGAAGTCGAATTCTTTGTTAATGAGAATTGCGTCGCTTGAGAAGCTCGTGGAGGTACGCTCGTATTTGCAGGTAGATTTATTTTTTTCTACAGGAAGACATAATTTTTCTGCATTTATATAAATTACTGAAATTTGTTGAAATACATGTCGAGCGCTTGTTTTGTGTCATTATTTTTCTTTTTTGTTGCTTTCTTGTTAGGTAATTGTTGATTTAGTCAATATTATCCTAATTTTTTGGAGTAGTTAGGTTTTTTCTGTTTATATCTATGAATACACATGTTTTTTATTGATTAAAGTTGTGTCATAACTTTTCCAAATTTTTTTTGCCGTGAATTTTTTTTCCAGAATCTGTTGTGATATAATTAGCTATAATATTTAAATATATATAAATAATTGTTGGAAAAGTTGATTTCTATGCTTTATTAGTCAAATATTATCCCTATTATTTCTGCAATGTTTGTTTGTTTGAATCATGTTGTGTAGTAGCCTTAAAAATCTGAATTATAGCCAATCATATCTTGCCAAATAAGCCTTAAAAATCTGAATTTCTACCAATTATACAACGTCACGTCAGCTTTTTTCTCTCTGCTCCGTCGGCAATATATATATATATATATATATATATATATATATATATATATAATTAAATAATCATAATTCATTTTGTTTTGTTTTTTGGTTTTTACTTTTGTCTCACAAGATGCATATAAAACATCAGCTTTTGTCATTCATAATTTTTGTGTAAAAAAAAAGAGGTTTAGTATGAAAAGAAAAACCAACATGCATTTTATGATTTTGCGGTATGGTCTCTCCGTGGTATTTTTTACCAAAAAAATTCTCAAGTTATTTATTTATTTGTGATTTTCGGAATTTTTATTTTTGCCAAAAAAGTCATAAAGTTTGAGGGTTTTGAATGGAAAAAATATATAAACATGTTTTTTTTTTGTAAAAAATATAGGATTGATTGTGAAAAGAATTTCTTTTATAGAAAACCAGAAAGAAAACAATAAGTTGATGACTTTATTATGAAAAAATAACATGGAGAGACGAAACCACAAAATATATGAAAATATGTTGTTTTGTTCATATAAAACCCTAGAAAGAATAATATAATTTAGATATCATCAATTGAGTCAAACCATATTAAAAATGTTTCAATTTCTTAACATCATAGATTATCTTAAACGATAAAAAATACATATTCATGACGGCTGCCCACAGCAACGTGCGGACAACCACAACACTAGTTAATATAATTATTGATAACATCCAAAAATATGTTTTAACACGGATATAATAGTTAAAAACTTCAAATAGACAGACTTCAAAGTTCAAATATATAATTCTAGTACATTAATATTATAATTAGAATATTAAATTATGTGTTGTTCCTAGATTTATAGATACAAGTTCGTGTCATCACCGGTAACACCGAAAACAACCATTTGAAATGTTTTTGCTCATATTGTTGGAATAAAGATACAATTTTATTCTGTTATGATTATTTCTTGTTCCTAAACGTCTAGATATAATCTTCTTTTTATGGTTTATTTTAATTCCACTGCGTTGAAGTTTTACTTATAAATTGCTAATACGTGTAAATAAACCTAACAATGACAATATACTTTGAATCATTGCATTACAATATAACATATTAAAATATTGTATCTTTCTTAACGTTTATAAAAAACTTATTCATTATATTTTTTATTGCCGCACATTGCATTTGTTTTATCTCTTATAAAAATTGGGCATAAATATATAAATTATAAACTTATTTGAACGTCTTTTGATTTTTATAAATTTAATTTTCTAATAATAATAAGTTAAAGATAAATAACGTTTTAATTTCATATGTCGTTGTTATTGATAAAAAGTTAAAAGTTGATGCTATTATCGGTAAAAAAGATAAAACGTTGCTATTATCGGCAAAAAGATAAAAGTTGTTGCTACTAATGGATGGTAACCTGCTATATCAGGTTTCCGGGTCAAAAATTGTTATGATCCGTAAAAAATATAAAAGTTGTTGCTATTAATGATAAAAAAATAAATAATGTGACTATAAATGGTAAAACTAAAAAAAGATTGTTGTTATTTTTGACATATAACCCATATATATGTACTATAAACATATCCTTAAAAGTATTTAAAAGGTATGATTGACATAACTAGTTGGAGTTGGAGTTGCTCTAAGTTTTTAGGTGTCGTAGCTTTTTGAAAAAGCTGAAGATTTTTATTTTTTATAAATGTGTTTGATAAAAATAACCGTAGATTGTAACGTTTAATATTAAATAACATTAATATTAACTAAAAGTTTTAATTTATAATTATTAAGAGTGTAAAAAAATAAGTTTATTTGACCAAAAGTTCAAGCTATTTTTGAAAACTACCTCAAGTAGATTCTTGTAAAAGAATTTTTAAAAGCTTTCATTTTCGAAATAAAAGTTCAAACTCTTATCAACCAAACAAAGTTTTTGGGTTTGATGTCACGGACTTGACTCTTCAAGATCTTGTGCGACACTTAGAACTATTTCTAAGTTAGCTTAGTTTGGTCTTCAACGATTAAAGGCAATCTCGAGCTTGAATGTTAGTATCTTCCGAAACATTATAGATCATTTTAGAACATTCCAGCACGTTCGAGGTTAGTCTAAAATATTTTATAGTATTCTAGAACTATTCATTGGGTCGAGGCCTTGGATGGTCCAGAATAATTTGTAATCTATTGTTAACGACAAGAAAATTAGATGGGTCGTGACAGTGAGCTTTCAAAAATTATTAGTCAAAGCGTGAAAGTTGAAGCTCCTAAAAGTTTCAAATAGCTCATTAACAAACATGCCTAAAAACATTGATTGCTAAGAAATGTAACCAATTTTAAATTATATTGTTTTAGATATTCAAGTTTGTTCTTCATTGGGAAAAAAAAATCAAACTTTTATTTGCTATCATTTAAGTTAACCAAATTGATTTGTGATTGAAAATTGATCAAAATTTTAGTTTTTTTTATAGATAAAACTTGGGGTAAAGTCATACAATAGTAACCTACTTTTGAAAATTTATCAATATGGTACGTCTACTTTTTTAAATATCGATATGGTACCTGTACTTCAATTTTTCATACCAATATGACCATATTTGTAATAGACCCCTGTTTTTCATACTATTAGAACCATGTTTTGTATGTAAAAACCGGGCTCTATTATGTAGAATGACCATATCGACACAGAAAATTAAAGTACACGTACCATACAGACAATTAAAAAAGTAGATGTACCATATCGATACATTTTCAAAAGTAGGTTGCTATTGTATGGCTTTACCCCATAAAACTTTATGCATTTTTATCATTTAAGACAACCATACATTTATATTTTTTATCATTTAAAAAACCATCAGATAAAAAATCTCGTCTAAATATATTACATTGACTATAAACTTTTACTAAAAGGAATAATAATATATATTTAAAATTAGATTTGTAGGATTTAATTTATGATGAAAATAACATTTAACCAAGATCGACATGACCGTGGGGAAAAAGTGGGTGGGAAAGGCAACGCTTTGTGCCTCTTTCTCATAAAAGGAATAAAGTTAATGCAACAATATGAAATGATCAATTGATTATCGAATATAAAGGTTGTCGAGTCATTTTTTTAATGATTAAATTTCCTAATAAATAAAAAAAATATTTAAGTAGCATAAAAGAATAGTTAAATTTCCAAAAATACACATAAATGTATTTAAAAAACAAATCGACTCTTACATAATTCTTACATGAATATATTTTGTTTATTTTTTAAACAATCGGTTTTCCGTTTATTTTAATTGACTGTAAGTAACAAAACTGGCCTTTTATCAATTAATTATGGTTAAATATCAATATTCCTTATGTATTGACTTGGAAAATAATGACTTCGTTAATACCAGCGTAAGATGGTTGTAATTGGTGAAATCTGAATCTTGTTTTGTTGACCGGGGATCGTGTCGGATGCTTGATTAGTGATGTCGATAGACATGTGTGGTAGCCGATAAACCACATATTGTTTACCACTAACGTGCCTAAGAAAAAGACGTTTTGTGTGATGACACTAATCAATAAAATTGATTATTGTGGTTGTAGTACGACAAAGTAGCAAACTTTATATTGAACACTTTAGGAAGACAAAACATCAATTGTATAACTTTTAAGATTAGAATTGATGTAGAATTCTACAATTCGAGCTTTAATTAAAATTTAAACTAATAACTTATACATGTGAAATAATTTTTGAGAATTACTATTTTGATCATTTATGTATGCAAATTAATTCTAGCACTAAACATGAATGATGAATCATGTTATTGTGTAAATTAATAAAGAGAACGCTTTAGATGAACTATATTCATTCTTTTAAATATAACATATATTATAATATAACGGACCAAATACGATGAGAATAGATCTGCAAGAGGCAGACTAATAGAGAAGCAACACAAAATCAAATACAATGGGAATAAACTACCTAACTACAATACACAAACTACACCAGTCAAGAAGGCAGTCAATACAATGTTTGAGTTATAAGATCATTTGGAGTGGTGTGGAAACTTCACACTTCACGACTTTTTGCATGATGTGGCCACGGGCCACTGCTCAATACACCTCCCCGTCTGCCCCCATGAGCGTTCCAACACCGATATTTTGGTGGCCTCTCCACGCCCCCTCTTCCGCGATTCTTTCTTTCTTTTTCTCTCTCTCATCTCACATTTCTTTTAAATTTAAAATGAATTGTAGAGTGGAGACAATTTCATTGATGTGAACTATGAACTAGGTGGGAAGGTAGAGTGATGTGATGCTGACGTGACAGAGGTGTGAGCTATGAAAGTTTCACACCACTCGGCCATTATCATTTTCATTCTTCAATCTTTAATTTCCAGATGTCTTAAAATACAATACATATATATAAACACAGAGATTATAATTTATATAATCATGTATGATGTATCCTTTTAATATTTTTATTTCTTCAATGGAGACAAAAGACTTAAACTAGAAGAGAAATACGAAATACACATATTAACCCTTGTTAAGGTTCAATTGCTCATGTTATGTTTTTAATATAAAATCACAATAATACAAAATTAAATTTTGTACGCTACCAAAAAAATAATTTCATGGTTTGGCATTCGCAACTAATTTCATGTGTCTTAACTGACCATGTAAATAACATAGCAATTTAAATGTTAGGTACAGGGCCGGCCCTGAGGGCGCCTAAAAGAGGCCACTGCCCAGGACCCAAAATTTCACAGGGCCCTAATTTCATAAGTTTTCAATGTATATAAAGTAAGATTGGTTTTTTTTAACTTATGGACGTAAAAAAAGATAAAAAGTATGTTTGTACACACACACATGTGTGTATATGTGTGTGTGTACACGTGTGTGTATGTGTAGGGCCATCTTATACGTTTTCGTCTGAGGTCCCAAAAATCAATTGAACGACCTTGGTTAGGTATAACAATGGTGGAATAGAACAAACTTTATGATTTTTAGATTTTCACCTTTTGTTTTCAATCTAGTCATTTAAATCTATATATCTATATATATATATTAATAAAGCAAAATGTTTTTCGTCACGTGGCATTCTCTCATTGAAACAAAATCTCATTTTCCCGTCTAATTTTCCTAATTTAGTTTTTCCATATATACAACTTAATTAATTGAAATAAAAATACAATTATGACTTTTTTCTATTTTATTCATTGTAATCATAATTATGATAATTCATAATTTGTTTCAGAGTATCGTAAATTTAAATAACAAAAATTATGTTAAATTGTTAACACTGTTTATAATTCATATCATTATATTTTAATATTTTGTTTAATGTATACTTAATTAAATTTTTTTAAATATATCATTCAGAAATCTTTTTTCCTTTCAAATTTTCTTATAAACTCTTATTTTTATTATACTCTTAGTTTATTTCTTTTTATAATTAATATATTTTTTATGTAAAATATCTATGTAATACGTGGGTTTACAAACATAGTACCAATCAATGAGTAAATAATATGTCACATGTCATGCTTTCATTTGATTTGTCATGTGTCGCACTCTCCTTTTCTCATTTCATTTATTTAATTTAATTTATATTTTAAAGAAAATCAATTATATTCAAAACCGATCTTAATAATTAATTAATTAAAATTAAATAAATTCTATTATTCTTAAAATAATAAAATTATTATATTATACATAGTTATAAATATTTGGTTTTTAAATTAACCCATGTAATACATGGGCAGGGGTGGCTTTTAGGGTGTGCGAAAGGCTCGACCGCACAGGGCCTCCAATTTCGTAGGGTCTCACGGTTATAATAAATATCTAAATTTAGACCAACAAAAATTTTCTGTAGTTGACATTTATACGTTGTGCATCGTTGCATTAAAATGAAATTCATGTCAAATTCAATTTGATTCGTATTTTTTTTTAAATTTCTCACTAATCAGTTTTTTGTTATTCACGAACTCGACTTTACCTATTAAAATTGACTCTCAAAATGACTAATCTACTATTTAAAATACTTAAGGGATTATGTTGTAATCACAAGCACAGGGCCTCTAAAATCCATGAGACGGCCCTGTACATGGGTAATAATCTAGTATAATAAGATTTAAAAACAATTCAAACCAAATATTCATATTTAAATATTTGATAACCACAACATAATAGAAAGTTTAATGATGATTAAAAAAACATATTATTATTCATATATATTTAGAATTCTAAAAAAATTATAGTTTATGTCAAATAATAATACAATTCTTGTATTTTTATAATAAAATTAATATTTTTGTGTTTTAATTCTTAGCTTGTAGCATATATTTAATATAAACACCAATATATCAAAACATCCGCGTAATACGCAGGTAATAAACTAGTCTATGTTATAAAGGAAAGTGAAAAATGAAAACATAAAAACTATTTATAACACATCTAAACACATTTTCATCTCTAAAAATATTTTCTTAAAAACATCATGTTTTCAGTTTTATTAAAAGCTCCAAATCGAAAATTCTTAATTGACAAAAGCACCTAAGTTTTCTAGATGATAAAATGTTGTATGGATAGATCTGATCCAAATGCTATTTTGCCTTGAAAATTAATGAACAGGATGTCATAAATGAGCCCTTGACCAGCATGATATGTCTTTTTCAACCCTCAATTATGAGTAACATGATCATGTTTTTGCAAGTCTAATGCAATATGCCTAATTCATCAGAAACTAATTTTAACATATTTCGCAACAAAGAATAATGAATTCCCCGATTAAGGTTTCTTATTTGTAATAGTCTAAACCCACCAGGACAAAATACTGTCTGCTTTAGCCATCCAAATACGATAACTTACAGTTTTGTTTTCATATGCATCATGTTAGGAGAGAGTTACTTAAATTTTATAAATGTTTCTTAATGTTTTTCACCAACTAACGTGGGATGTCACATTATTTGCTTGACAAAATAATAATTAAATTAAAATGTGATTGGCAAATGAGTATTACTTAAAACACAAAAAAAAAAAAACCCAGTTATCTTACTTTAAAGAGCCCAAAAAAACAAGAGCGTCGTTCAAACAGATAACCCTATAAGAACACGAATATAAAATCAAATAGTTAGAACAATTGTTAGTGTAAAGTGTGCATGTGTTTGATATTTGAACAAATCCAGATATACATGACATATGTGCGTACATGTGTTCTCTTCATAGGAAAATATGGTTAGAAAGACGCATGACAACAATGACCGAGAGAAAAACATGCAAGCGATCTCTCATAACTGAGATTAGTGTCATGTTTTCAAACGTATTAAAACCTTCCACCTCAAGAATAATCCAATTTCCCATATATTCTTAGAACTCTGACCGGGAAATAATAGATTGTTCCAGAAGACTAGAAGAGAATTTCAGTACGATAAAATACAAAATCTTTTTATATGAGATGGTTGTCGTAGTTCAAATGTACATCGTGACGAGTCGAGTTATGAAGATGGAAAGTCATTTTGGGATTTTGAAGATGAGAAAAGAATATATACCGTACAAGACTTTTTTACATAGTTTTTTTTACTTAACATTGTAAAATTTTTGCTTCTAACCTTTTTATATGACTATTTTTTAATGACCGTGTAAATTTTTTTTCCCCGAATGGGTAAAATTCTTTGATGTTTTTAAATGATCGAGTAACAAATTGTTATTTCTTTAGTAATATTAAGGTTAATTATGAAAAAACCAACATGTTCTCACGTTTTTTGCGTTTTCATCCATCTATGTTATTTTTTTCATAAAAGTTCTCAAGTTAATTTTTCTTTTTTGTTTAGTAAAATTCAGACATTAGAAGCCGGTTATAATTAGTAAACCGGGTTTTTAAAAATTGAAAAACCGGGTTCCAATGTCCAAATTTCATTAAACCATAATGAAAAAATTAACTTAAGGACTTTTATGTAAAAAAAACACGAATGAACAAAAGCGTAAAAACGTGAAAACATTTTGATTTTTTTCCTAATAAACCCTAGTATTAATGAATGCTAAATATAATTTATATTTGCTTACATTTGAAATTGTAAATCATATGTATATCATGATCTAATTTTAAAAACACATTATACAAATTCTTTGTTATTAAAATTTAAACAAATTAATGATGGTCAGCCTTGTACGTGGATTGCCCGAATATAATTTTGACTTTTAAGTTCATATGCTTTGACTTTCAAACTTGGGACCCTGTTTAAAGTTTCCAAGAAATATCATCAAATTACGAGGTTCATTTACTACTCACCAACTTCTACCATTGTTTTCTCAAAATTATTTTGTGCGGTGAATAAGTTGGTTACTCATTAGGAGGGTTTTTTTTTTTTTTTTGGGTTGAAATGCAGACTTTATTGAAACCAAAAGAACCTCATACGACTTTGACCAAACAACAAAAGACATTTACAAGAAATAGAAACTTAAGTCCGGGACGTATCCAGTGTCGGTCCAATCATATTTGGGGCCCCGGGCAAAAACTTAAAAGGGACCCTATAAATATATATATGTATATTTTAAATAAGCAAAATTCAAATAAAAATGAGATATTAAAAACTAAAAACTTATAATTATATAATATAAACTAAACACTTTGGTGGTCGATAATCTTGTTTAGTCGTTAATAAATCTTATTATATATCTTTTGAGAATGGGCCCTGGACGGCTGCCCGTGTTAACCTTGCTCAGGGCCGGCCCTGGACGTATCATTTTACCATTCCATCACTATACACAGTCCATACTTTGAAACTGTTCACCATATTTCACTGTTAATTACTTTCAACTAAAATAAACAAAAAAATTAAATTAAACAACATAATTAAAATAATAATGATTAAATTTAAATGGGTGGGTGGGAAAGGTTAGAAGAAAAAAACAAAATAAAACGGTCAAAAATTTGACCGTTACCGTGGGTGAATAGCGTGGAAGGAACACAGATTGGACCGTGGAATGGGGAGTGAAATCGTG
The DNA here is from genome assembly GCA_020465985.1 of Centrapalus pauciflorus. Lineage (NCBI taxonomy): Eukaryota > Viridiplantae > Streptophyta > Magnoliopsida > Asterales > Asteraceae > Centrapalus > Centrapalus pauciflorus. The sequence continues at coordinate 572,246 of JAANYP010000049.1, forward strand.
GCCGGGGTGGTGCTCACTTGCTCGGTATAGAAATGGAAGCCTGTGAAGATGAAGTCTAGGGTTTTGTTTTAAAACTGTTAAAATTTTTGGAATAATGATTATAGATTCCTTCAAAAATGGTGTTAAAGGAATCTTCATTCCATTCCTTTTTACTGCCAAACTGTACATTGGAATGAAATTTTCATTCCAATTCCATGAGATTCTGTGAACCAAACTCACACTAAAAATCTAATTCCATGCCTCCCCTACCCCAAATTTTCGAGAACTTTATACACATGTGTATTGTACATACTTAAACACGTAGATTTTGTAAGGGACTAAGTGGGGTGAAATGTCTGACCAAACCGAAAATGATGAAAAAATCATGATTTTTCAATATAAACCCGAATTGAAATGTGATATCATTTTTTAAATCCGATTAACTGGTCATAATTTTTTCACAATTTAAATAAGACGAAAATAATATAAAACGATAATAAAAATAATATTATTACAACCAAATCGGTAAAATTCAGAGATATAAAGGAGTCATGGTTTGAAGGCTTCTCGAGCTCGGCTTGTTTTTAGCTGTAAGTGAAAAGCTTGACTTTGGCTTGTGACTCATTTTACATGCTCGAGTTCGGCTTTATATATATATATATATATATATATATATATATATATATATATATATATATATTCATTATCTTATTATATATTATATTATTTATTTTAAAAAAAAACTATCATATATGTAGTATTTATATATATTTTTATGTTATTACGTATTTTAATTTATTTATTTTATAAAATAGGTGTATTCTTGTTTTGTTCCCGAGCTAGATGACCGAATCCAATGCGTTAAAATGAGCTCAAAATGAAGTTTGAACTCATTTAGTTCGAGATTCTAACGAGTCGAGTTTAAGTACCTCGCGTATATTTACACTCATTTATACTCATAGTAAAAATGTAAAAAAAAAGTATTTTTTAATATAAACTAGAATAAATTACATAAATGGTCTTTTATATGATATAATTTACGGATCTCATCTCTATTGAAAACTAAGTACGTAAATAATCCCTGAAAATTAAAACAAACTCGAATTTGATCAGTGAAACTAACTGCCGTTAAATACTTCTTTATCTTCAGCTGGCATTTTTGAATTTTAACACCTTTTATAAGAACTTTTTAATTTCTTTCGTTTTTTTTTTTTGTTTTTTTTTAGTTTTACTATTAATCTTTGTATGCAATATATGTATGTATGTAGGATGTATGTATGTAGATAGATAGATAGATTGGGGTTCAAATAATATAATATAAAAGTTTTAATATTTATCATTTATATAGATAAAATTGAATTTTTTTTTATTTTTTTATTAGTACGCTCGAAGAAGTAAGTTTTTAATCGGTAAGTAATTTTTAATTTTTTTGATCAATTAAATTGAAAATATAAATGGTTTGTCGTATAATACATTCAAAGAAATTAGAAATCGAAATGGTTCGTCATTTTTTTGAAGGAAAATATCTAAATTAAATTGGTTGATCATTTTAATCGATCGGCTAAATTAAAAACTGAAATGGTTTATCGATTTTTAGTTCATCATTTTTACGGCCGGTTATATTTAGTTCATCTTTTTTCCTTTTAGTTAATATGAAAATCGAAATGGTTCGTTAATTTTTCCGATCGAAAACATTAACGTTTTTTTTTTCATTTTATTTAATTGAAAACTGAAATGATTCATCGTTTTTTCTCAAATAAAAAATATTTAAAATTAAATTGGTTAAATGAGTTGTGTTTTTTTTTCGTTTGATTATATTTGTTTGATTATATGAAGTTTAACCAAACGAAAAAACGATCAACTTAATTCTAAATATTTGCGCTGAAAAAAATAACAAATTATTTTGATTTTCATTTAAATCAAAAAGAAAAAAGTACCAATCAATCTACTTTTTTTAATTTTCTTTATTGTAAAATAATAAAACATTTTGATTTTTAATTTAACTAAATGAAAAGCCGACCCACAAATTTAATTGTAAGTGTTTTCTTTTGGAAAAAATACCAATCATTTCGATTTTAAATTTAATCGATCAGAAAAACAACCAACCAATTTAATTTTAGATATTTTCATTTAAAATTTTGTGAACGGACTAAAAGTCTAACCATTTAGATTTCCAATTTAATTGATCGGAAAAATGCAAACTTACGTACCGATTAAAACTTACTTTCGGAACGGAATAATCAAAAAATAAAAAAAATTTCAAGCTTACTTTATACTACATAAATGATTAAATTTAAGGCCACATTTGTCTTCCATTCAGAGTCTCTTAAAAACGTCTGAAGTCTAAAATTTAGATCTATAATAAATTAAGATTGTTTGTTTAAATTCAAACTTAAGAGTTTGAAACCTCTGAATTTTAAGAGGATGAGAGTTGTCTTAATTAAAATTAAGGTCTCCTCTTTAATTTCAGAGGTGGTTTTCAGACTTCAGACATTTAATCTCTTAAAAAACAAACAACACCTAAAACTTATATATTATATATATATATATATATATATATATATATATATATATATATATATATATATATATATATAGGGGTGGGTTCATTGGATAACACATGCGCATCGGAAAACCGGTGAATCACTTTATAGCTATTCGATCAGGTGACACATAATGCAAAAATCTTAATACATCACGCATGAATTTGAGGCATCACGTGAAAATAATTATGCATCAAGCGAGAATTGTGATGCATTTGTGGTGCATTATGAATTTTGTTGGTTAATATTAGATGCATCACGTATTGTTTAAATTTTGTAATTTTTAATTTGTTTAGATTTTGTAATGATGCATTACGCGGGAATTGTGATGCATTTGTGATGAATGGAGGTTCTTCGATATGCTTCGATGCATGGAGGTTCTCCATTGAACCTCCCTACACACACAGATATATATATATATATATATATATATATATATATATATATATATATATATATATATATATAATACATAAAATGATTAATTGTAAGACTAAAAAGAATGAAAAACAAAAATAAATAATTATCTTAGAACAAACTAAATTAAAAATACGGATAATTGTTTTGTAAATAGATAAAAGGGCATAAATAAATAGATTCTTAAAAATTAAAATGGTTATAATTATTTATCTTATAGCCGCCGTAAAATAGGAGAGACCGTGCCACCGTGGCACTATAAATGCTGTCGGTGGTAAAAATAAAAATAAAAAATAAAGGTACAGTTTACGTACATGAAATCAAGCGCGTTAGAAAAACACGACATTGGTGGGACCATAAGTAGGTCGAATAACATTCATTTTTTCTTAAAAAAATAATTTAATATAAAGAATTAAATTTCTCAAGTATGTTTAAACGTCCACCAGACAAAAAACACAATTTAAGAAAAGAGGGTAATTATTGTTTTAGTTTTTATTTAACTAATTTTTGAAAAAGATAACTACATTATAAACATAATGTTATTATTGGAATTTAATACATTATTTTAATCCATTTTTGGAAGTGAACATTTATTTTGAGACAATTGAAAATAGAAATGTGGACATTTAAATTGGGAAGGATGGAACAACTTATATGTTAGGGTGAGACTTTTTTTACCCATTTTTTGATATCAAATTGGTAACTAGTGGTGGTAATTTTGACCAAACGGTCGGACGGTAAAATTGATCCGTGGTAAAAAACTAAGTTAAAACATAATTTTTTTAAACATAAAAAGTTATAAAACGGTATATTAAACAAATTGTTCTTTAAAAAAATTAAAATTATGTAAAATTTACGGCTTTAGCCGCCAACCCGTTTGACTCGTTTACTTGAATGAGCCAAAATTGTCATCTCTATCAGTAACATGTCGGACCATGTCGAACTGGTATCAAATTAGGATTATCGGTTTGATATTTGGTTTTTGATTTTAGCACAATTCGATATTCGATAATACTAAAACGATACTTACAAAATTCTTGAAAAAGATCGTAAGTGTACCGAAATTGAATGGTTTAAGTGTAACTTTTGATTTTTGAATTCTTAACTAGAAATAAATTTTCATGTTTTGAAACCTTATCGAACAAGCTTGTCAAGATGTATAGTCAAGACTTTAATTTGCACCCAAGACTAGTTAAAACGTAGAGGAAGCTGATTATAGATAACATTAATGATATCTTTACGGACAATGACATAACGATAGATTATGACTTAAAAAAAATTATGTTTTGTTTATCGTAAATTAAACTTGATATTAACTTTGTTTGCTACTTTGTTTTGTTTTTTATAGATATTAAAAAAGCAATACACAATCAAAATGGAAAAGGGAAAAGAAAGTTGGCTATGGATGATTAACTCTGTTTGTTGGTTTAATTAGTAACTTTATTGTTGGTTTTGATATTAAATTTGTTTGTTGATTTTGGTATTGCCTTTGGTTTATTGGGTTTGATATTAGCTTTGTGTGAGGGGAAAAAAAACAGTCCTAACCGGTCCATTACCGAAAAACCTGTATCAATATCAATATTGAACTGATACCAAAATCTATAATCGGTTCGGTTTTCGGTACAATAACATGCCTTAAAAACTTGTTATGAAATTGGATTTGGTAATTTTTACAGGGTAAAACAGATATCATATCGTTTTCTATCTTTTAAAACCTCAAATTACTTTCTATCTTTGTAAATATCATTCTCCTCTTAAATCTCATCCCTTGCCAATTACCACTGCTATTGAATCATAACATTTTCTATTCTAAATTTTAAGTTCTCAAACTTTTTTTTAATATATTTCTATTGTATCAGAACTTGCTTCCAAAATAATATATTTTTTCAAATAGGGTTCTCACAGAATACAGGAAGATAGATTATTCTCGAGGTGGGGCGTTTTGGTACGTTATGATTGTTGTGTATTGCCTGGATTTCTCTATATCTCCAAATCGGAAATTTCTACGACACAAAATATTAATCAATTTGTATGTTTTTAAATGTCGTTTTATGTTGTGTGATCTACGTATATTTCTTGTATACTTGGTTGTCTACATACATATACACCAAATACACGTACAAATACACACTATTCACAACACAAAGTGAGAACTCATACACAAAATCTCGTGATAAATCCACAAAATCTCGTTCTTGGGGGTGAAGTATTCGTTGTTTGGAATCTGTTTTCATGTCAATTGTTGGATAGATTTTTAAAATTTATACTTTTTACATCAAGTTTAATTAATTTAGTTGTAACAAGTTAGCAAGTAATTTAAACTAACAAATTTTAACAATCTGAATAAATTATAAAGCAATAGAAAATCAAATTTTAGCAATTTCAATAAATAACAATTATTCATAAAAGGGCTTGCCACAAGTTTATTGTTGGGCTGAGGCCTGCTTGAGAAGAAAGTATATTTCTGTCACAAATAGGCAAAGTTTATGTAGAAATTTAAGCCATTGGGCATTTGGGCCCATGAGCGGATCATCCATTGGGCCGAGGGTTGACACTTGTGATTTGTGAATGTGATCCCCAAAACTTATTATTTTAGTTATAATTTCTGTAGAAAATCTTTATATATAGTCTTAAAAAACACTAAAATAACATTTTTGGTTCTTTAAAAACTTAAAAATATAACTTATACTTAATTTTTTCCCTCCAAATTAGTTTTAACTTACACCTAGACCCGATCCCCGCTTCTTAAAACGTGTATTTGCCTTGCAAATTGATATATGTCATGTATACTTATATGTCTACACGCTAGATCCCAAGTATATGTATATACCGGTTTAAAAAGGTCCTACTCGTTTTCTATAATATCAAAAGTATCATGCTTAAAAAATATTTTTCTACAAAAAAGTTTATAATTATGTTTTAATTAACAATACAATGTTACTTGTAAAAAATAACACATCAAACTGTGAAACTGTGCACGTTGACAAGAACAGACCTAAACAAGACGTAAGTTCACATAATACATGTACACTTATATTAGAAGATCTAGAAGCTATGAATGTGTGCTATCTATTATAAGTAGTTGTGCATTGTTAGTAACATTAATATGAACAAAATATTGAAAAAAGTTTCACCAGTATGTTCACACTGCAACGCACATGCAGTTCGTTATGTAAGGTTCGCACGCGAACCATTTTATATGTGTGTGTGGATAAAATGAGAAACTTTTAATTTTGTGAGAATGGATCTCTTCCCTTGGATTTATTCAACCAGATGATTAATATCTAATAACAAGAAAGAGTATTTGTAATTGATGTTTAACAATTAACATGTCATGCGTCTCATGATCTCTTCTTCTTTTTATGATTTGTAACTTTTTCCAATAAATTTCAAATAATTTTTTTATTCGACTACGATTACGATCAAATTCAACGTTTTTATAATTGATTTCAATTTCCATAAAGTTTCTTCCATAGATTTTGATTTGGATAAGATCAAAATATCTAAAACTCTTTTTAAATCGATTTAGATCATCGAATTTCCTTTTAGATTATGTTCAAAATTGTAAGACATAACACTCTATATGTTGGGTTAATGGTTTAATGAATATCTTCAATTTTTGTTCTTTATAAATTTATGCACGAAAAGTGTTTGATTAAATACTTTAAAGAATAGACCATACATCAACAGAGAATTTAAGCTTAACAAATATTATATTTTAATAAAAGAAACATTTAAAGTGAAATTAAGTAAAATTAATTAAATAAACATTAAAAGTGAATTAAAGTTGTTAAGTTTAGAAAAAACTATTGTTAAGGTTTATTAGTGCTAATTTAGAAGCTTTTCCTAAAGTTTAATAGCAGTAGCAGCAAAAAATAACCTTAACAACATTAGCTAAAGGGTAAATTACAAATTTCGTCCCTGTGGTTGTATGGAAATTATGGATTCGGTCCTTTTAACGAAGAAATTACAAATACAATGTCTATGATTAACAATTTGTTACGGATTTGGTCCCTGCCCCTAACTCCGTTTGTTTTCCCACGTTAACTGAAGGGCATTTTCGTCAATTTATTTGTAAGATCTCATTTAATGCTCCATGTGAACTCACTCGCAAAAACTCAAAGATTAATTTTCTTCACCATCATAAAAGGGGTCTCCTCCTTCCCCATTTCAGTCTTCAGAGCCGTTGTAAAAGAAGCCAATTAAACCTCCAGCAAGCAAAAAAGGAAGTTAACAATGCCTACAATCTGTTTGAGAATTTTCCTCTTTTACAATCTCATCTACACAATCTTCATCTCCTTCCTTCCCAAGAAACTCAAACATTACTTTTCTTCACCATCATCAAACCCTAATCCACTACAACACCATCAACAAATCCAACACACAACCACTTCTTCTCGCCTGAATCACGAAGAACTCAAACGCATCTTCCAAATGTTCGACAAAAACGGAGACAGAAGAATCACCAAGCAGGAACTCAACGATTCGTTACGGATCATGAACATATTCATCACCGACACGGATCTTATTCAAATGATTGAGAAGATAGATATTAACGGCGACAGATGTGTAGATATCGATGAGTTTGATGCGTTGTACAAAACGATCATGGGCGATCGGGAGGAAGAAGAAGATAATGACGATGACATGTTGGATGCGTTCAATATATTTGATCAAAATCGAGATGGATTTATTGTTGTTGAAGAGTTGAGATCTGTGTTGGCGGCGTTGAGACTGAAGCAAGGGCGGAAGGCGGAGGATTGCCGGAGGATGATTATGAAGGTGGATGTGGATGGTGATGGAATGGTTAGTTTTAATGAATTTAAACAGATGATGAGATATGGTAGATTAGCAGCTGCAATGATTCAAAATCATGAGTGATTAACAACGAATTAAATTATTATGATTTTATCTCAAATCAATTATGTTCTTTGATTTGTTCATTTTTTGATTGATGATCATTTCAATTAGTGGTTAAGTGTTGCAGAAAGAGAGGGAGTCACAGAGAGGTTTAAGTGTTAACTGAAGTTAAATGGAGGAGATGAGAGTGATAAATATCTAGTTGACAAAAATACCCTTGAGTTAACGGTTGGAAAACAAACGGAGTTAGGGGTAGGGACCAAATCCGTAACAAATTGTTAACCATAGACATTGTATTTGTAATTTCTTCGTTAAAGGGACCGAATCCGTAATTTCCATATAACCACAGGGACGAAATTTGTAATTTACCCTTAGCTAAATGTTCAGCAGAGTTGTTGCTTAAGCTTAACAATAATAAGACAAACCTTAACAATAACATAAAGTTTAACAGTAGAAGAAACTTTGACATTCTCTAGCAACCTGCTAAGCCTCTTCTCTGGCAAAACCTTCTTTTCCGACTACACGTTCTCCTTCGCCCAAACCTTATTTTTGGCCAAACCTTCGTCTTCGGCCAAATCCAAGAACAAGATTCAATCGAAGAACAAATTTGAAAACAGAACAGACCATTGAAGAACAAGGTTCAACACGAGATACAAAGCTTCAATGACGATTCAAACCTAAAAAATCCTAAAAAAGATTGAAGCTTAATCAGCCAAATCCTAAAAATCATCATAAATAAGATACGAATACAAGCCCTAAAAATCAAATTTGGATCTCGAACATATGAATCTTCAAACCTTGGTAAAACCATAACTTGCCTTCAAACAGATGAGGGGTTTGTTGAACTTTAATTAGACGATCTTCAACCAGATTGAAGCTTAATCGGCTTAATCTGTTCCAGATTGAAGCTTCATACGAGAAACCAAATCGATGCTTCAAGTGCTCAAGGGTTGACAAAGGCTTCATCGGAGATTGAAACAGAGCCTTTATCAAAGGTTCAAATGTCTGTCGGAGGTTGATATCGAAGTATTTGTCGGAGACTGAGACGAGAGGGCAGAAAAATGGAAATCATACATGTAATGTCACGTAGGCATCATATAAGCCACATTTTCCATATGAACGCTACATGCGTGCCACATAAGCAAAACAACCTATTATAACTGATAACATCATAAATTCGGGATATTTTAACAGTTGAGGATTTTTTAGGCAAAAAATGGTTGGAGGTTTATTTCGAAAAAAGCAGGTAAGTTGGGGTTTTTTTTGTTGCGTATATAGGCCTTAATTTTTTGCTCAACTAATAATTAAGAACAATTAATCTTATCTAATAAAAAAATTCATTAGACGCCAACGTGTCCCTTTCAGGTTTACCATAAAAGATGAATACAACTTATTATTTTTAAAGTAAAAGATAAATACAACTAATTATTTTTTTTAGAAATAAAATGATAACCCGATATCATAAAGGTAATATAAATCTAATTTTATAATTTTATTACAATCTAAATCTTGTATTAAATATATATATATATATATATATATATATATATATATATATATATATATATATATATATATATATATATATATATATATATATATATATATATATATATATATATATATGAATTTGGTTCCACAGCGTCCCTCATGAAATCCTGTGTATCCAGCGTCCATGAATAGGCAAGGGTATTTTCGTAATTGCAGCGACCATTCACATTGCTTAAATTCATCATTCACATTAATTGATCATTCACATTAGTCAATTGATCATTCACATTACTTAATTGATCATTCACAACACTTATTTAACTTTTTATACTTCTTGTACACTTATTTGATCATTCACATTACTTAATTAACCATTCACATTACTTAAATGATCATTCACATTACTTAATTAATCATTCACATTAGTTAATTGACCATTCACATTACTTAAATGATCATTTACATTATTTAATTGATCATTCACATTACTTAACATTGATGGTATGTAGAAGATGAAGTCTGACATTGCTGTTCTCGTCATTCATCAAATGTGAATGGACATTTACCTAATGTGAATGACCATTCACATTAGAAGATTGATCATTCACAAAACGTAGTTGACAATTAACAGGACTAATGTAAGGTGCTGATATTATTTCACCAATGTGAATGGTGAAATTTACTAATGTGAATGGTCATCCACATTAGCTGAATGATCATTCACATTGGTTGATGTTATTAATGTTTGATAGATTTGAGAATTTGAGCGTTACATGAATGACCATTGTTACTGTTTGTTAGTAGTTGACGATGCACAACATACATGTTGTGCTGATATGGTAGAACCAATGTGAATGGTAAATTTCCTAATGTGAATGGCCATTCACATTAGCTGAATGATCATTCACATTGGTTGATGTTATTAATGATTGATAGATTTGAGAATTTGAGCGTTACATGAATGACCATTGTTACTGTTTGTCATTAATCTTGTTACTGGTTGTTAGTAGTTGACGATGCACAGCGTACATGCTGTGCTGATATGGTACAACCAATGTGAATGGTAAATTTCCTAATGTGAATGGCCATTCACATTAGCTGAATGATCATTCACATTGGTTGATGTTATTAATGTTTGATAGATTTGAGAATTTGAGTGTTACATGAATGACCATTGTTACTGTTCGTCATTAATCTTGTTACTGTTTGTTAGTAGTTGACAATGCTCAGATTCACATGTTGTGCTGATATTATTTTACCAATGTGAATGGTTAAATAAGCAATGTGAATGATCATTTATGTAAGGTCAATGATCAATTAAGTAATGTGAATGATCGTTTAAGTAACGTAAAATGTTAATTAAGTAATGTGAATGATCATTTAAGTAATGTGAATGGTCAATTAAGTAATGTGAATGATCAATTAAGTAATTTGAATGATCAATTAGTCAAATAATTATTGTGAATGATCAAATAAGTGTAAAAGAATTGTAAATAGTCAAATAATTCTTGTGAATGATCAAATAAGTGTTGTGAATGAATAATTAAGTAATGTGAATGATCAATTAACTAATGTGAATGATCAATTAATGTGAATGATGAATTAAGTAATGTGAATGGTCGTTGTAATTACGAAAATACCCTTCCAGCCAAAAAAAGGGGGGGACGCGCATGGAATTGCATTTTTGATCACAACCATTGATTTATTTAATCTTGTGGCTTTAGATGAGTACCCTTGGTACACTGGATTTTTGAAGGGACTCTTTTGAACCTAAATCATATATATATATATATATATATATATATATATATATATATATATAACCATTTTATTTTTATAATAAAAATATATAGAGTATATCAATTAACATTTATAAAATATATGAATAAAAAATAGTTATTAAATTATTATTCATATATATTTATAAAACTAGAAAAATAATAGTTACGATAAATCATGATATTGTTATTATATATATGTAAACAATTATTATTTTCATGTTAAAACTTTTAATGTATATACATTTATGTAATAATTTTATTAAAAATACCCATATAATAAATAATATAAAATTTTATATTCATAAATAATATATAAGTGTGTGTATAGTTTTAAACCAGTAATACGTGTGTCGATAGATTTATTTTAAGATTTTAAGGCGGATCAAATGTAGGAAAAATCAACGTACTTTGGATATTTTCTGATGAAGTCTCTGTATCAAAAACGTGTCCATAAAAGTCATTCAACTTAAATATTTTTACGAACTTTGTTGTTTTATGAGTTTTCTAAAGGATTTGTTTAGAAGTGTTTGTTAAGTTAAAGAACTTTTATGGAAATATTTTATATGCAACTATTGTTAAGAAAATGTTTTTAAAATTGAATGACTTTTATGGAAACGTTTTTGTTGTCATGACTTATTCAAAAACACTGAAAGTATGTTGGTTTTTTTTTTTTTTTTTTGATGATTTTTTCTTAACTTTATAATCGTTACACATAAGAAACGATTGTACGTAGATGAGTAGAAACTGTACCCAAACTTCCTAGAAAAATCACCTTCAAAGCAAGATAAAAGAAGTTGGCGAATTTAATGCTGGGAATTGAAATAAATTATAAAGAGAAATTGAAATTCATTTCATGCAACTTTCTTGGAAATTACAAATTGAATGAAGTACTATAATAACCCAAGAACTTTCCTAGTATCTTCACTTAGAATTTAATTATATTAGTTTCAAATCCCATCATTTTTCTTCCTTATAACATCCTAAATTTCTTGCAAAAACATTAATTACCAAACTTCCTTACTCTCAAATGGCAATTGTTAGCATTGCCAAACCACCCAAATGGTTCTTTAAACTCCCTCATTTTCGAAAGAATACGAATGAACTTCAAAACCCTCTTATGCCACCGAAACCCATCTCAAAAGGATCTTTGAAAACTGAATTCCAACGAGTTTTTAGTTTTTTTGATAGTAACGATGACGGGAAGATTTCAAATGATGAGCTTAGGTCTTACTTTGCATCGATAGGTGATTGCATGTCATACGACGATGCTCAAAAAGTGATTACTGAGTTTGATAGTGATGGTGATGGATTATTGGAGTTTGTGGATTTCGTTAAGTTGGTGGATGGAAATGGTGAGAATGATAACAACAGCAGCAGCAACAACAACAGTGAAGATGATGGCGTGAGAAGTGCGTTTGAGATGTTTGAGGTTGAGAAGGGGTGTGGATTTATAACGGCAAATGGGGTGCAACAAGCTAGTGTTGAATAGACTAGGAGACCGGAAAACAGAAGAGGAATGCGAAACCATGATTCGAGTGTTTGATCTTGATGGGAATGGAGTTCTTGATTTTAATGAATTCCGCAAGATGATGACATGAGATGATGGATGACATGATACAAGTTTTCATCTTCCTTTTAATTATGTACTTTAATTAATTAACATTAGTTAAAATTGTGCAATGATTTAATATCTAAATATGGTTTTCAATAGAACTCAAGTTAAAATTGTATAATTTTTATTAAAAATGATGTACAAATTACTATATAGCTAGTGTTGACTGTTGATGTTTCTATTTTGGGCCGGCATGAAATTAATTGGGAGTATTTGTTATAAAAAATGGTATTTACGTTAGTGTGGTAGGAGTGGTCATCATACCGCTTTACATCTTTCTATCTCGTCGCATGTTAATGTCTCATTAGTTTTTCTCTCTCCATCCATCTTATATTTTTTGTGAAAAATACATACCAGTATACATCTTTCTATCTTTTTTCTTTAAAAATGATATTCATTTATAATTTATAAAAAATAATTAGAACTAAAACTAATTAATTTTGTAAATATTAAAAACCATTACATAAGTAAAATTACATTAAAGACTATTACGAAATTAAATGTATGAAACTAAAAATTACGAAATTAAAATGTACGAAACTAAGAATACAAACTAGCCGTCAAGACTGGATATATATGGACAACCGCAATAAGTTCGACAAGATCCGATTGAAGGTTATTGTGTATTTTTCCGAATACGAATTTATAAGAACGTGTTGTAATCGAGATGATTTGTTAGAAGTAGAATGTTGTTGTGATGGATAGTCCGATTTTTGAAATTGACATATCGCTAGACCTTCATCTTGTAAATTTCAAGAATGTTTGTTGATTCCGCTCATATTCATCTTCAGACGATAACTCAGACAAAGATAAAGATGTATACTTATATGGTTTAATCACAAATAAATTTCAAATAGAGGAATTGAGTTATGTTTGTAGAATAGATATGTTGGAGTTGTGAAATGGTTGTAAAAAAATAAGATGAATATATGTATTTATAAAGGTTAAAAAAATTTATATATATATATATATATATATATATATATATATATATATATATATATATATATATATATATATATATATATATTTAACAGTCAAATGACCATTAAAGGTAAAAATAAAAAAAAGGAAAAGGGCCATTCGGGTTATTTTCGGGGCCGCCTAGCCAGGGGTGGCATTCCCGATCAGGATGAGGCCGAGGAGGCACCCCGAAATCCGAATTGGCTTCGGCGTGACCACTCCGTCCAACCTCACATCACCCCTACTCTCTCTATATCTCTCCACTAATCCCTTTCTTCCTTGTATTTTTATATGATTTACACATATTTCTCTTTCTATTTCTCTCAGAATGCAAATAACATCTTTTTAAGTTTTTTTATTTTGTAAGATAAAAAATGAAAAAATTGTGACAATTAAGATCATTATTTCATCACAAAATGAAAACACCACATAGACATATACATGCATCCATACATACATACATACATGCATATATACATATATGTAGGATCAAATAAGAAGCTAAATATATCTTGAGAAGTGTGGGAAGCACTGTGATTCATTTTTTATATATTGATTCATCAATTTTTAAATATAAAAATAGTGAATTATACGGATAAAGTGAATCAACAATTCACTACTTTTTTACATTGATTAATTAGTTTTTGAATATAAATAATGGATAACAAATTTAAAATAAATGAATCAATGTACAAAACTAATGAGTCATAGTGTTTTTCACTTCTCAAGATACATTTATTTTTTCTCGATAACCAAAGTCTACATGTGTGTGTGTCTATATTAATATAATAGTTTAGGGTTTAAATCATGTATTTATTCATTAGCTACTTAACTCCGTTTGATTGGACGATGTAAGCGACTGACAAAGAAATCGAATGGAAGATGTAATGAAATCTATCTATATATTATAATAAATGAGAACATCACATTGCCACGTGTCATCTTATTAGCATATTACTTTTTAATTTTCTCGTTTTTTTTCCTAATTTAGAACTATTCAATAATAAATTTAATTAATTAAAAAAAATATATAAATAACCTTTTATCTTTCTTTCCTAATTTATTTCCTTACATTAATTACTTCAAATTATTATATTACCAATATGTTACTAATACCTAAAACATATATATTTTCTTTAAAATTGATACATGCATATTATGATTGTATTTGTTTTGTATAATTAATATCTTAAAAAAGATATTTAATTATTAATAAACATAATTTTTTTTAGCTAAATCATATTAAGTATAAAATGTTGATAAATTAGATACAGTTTTTCCTTCTTATATTTCATATGTTTTCATTCATAAATATTGACTTTTTAAAATTTAAACTAATTTATAAAATTTAGAATCTATTTTTATTCTTAAAATTTTCTATTGTTATTACTTATTAATAGCAATTATAATAAATTATCAATCCGTTTTTTAAAAATTCTAAAAAAATATGAATAAAAACATGAATTGATATAAATAGTACACTTAATAATCTAATCTGTATATATTAATAAAACAAAAACATCTATTGATAAAAGAAAAATATCTTATGCCACGTGTCAGTTGTCACTACATCATCTCTCTAAATTTATGATTTCCCGAGTTTTTTTCCAATTAGATTTATAATATATATAGATTTTACTAATTCATTATTAAAAGGAAATATGAAATCTAATTCAAACACATTCTTATTTAATCCATGCAATTAAAAAAAGAAATATTATAAAAATTCTAATACTAATTTAAAATTACGTTTAAAAAAGTTGATATTTTGATCAAATTTTAATTAAAACATATTATATTACAAATATGATATTTTCTGGGTATAAAAAATCAATTATAATCCATGAATTGTAGTTTGAGGATTCATGTTTATTTATTTATGATATATCCAACAGTTATTGAGAAATAAAAATTTGCAATTGTACGTTAAATATTTTAATTAATGGTAGTTTATTTACTTTTTTATAAACTGGATTTAGATTACATATTTGAGTTTTTCTTATTTAGGAAAAATAATTGATCTTATTGTATTAATAATTAGATAAAACTATATTATTTTGAATTTTAGTTTGGACGAGTTTAATGTTAATACATTTAAATTTAAATCGAGCACACGTTTTTTTTTTATTTTTTATATTGAACTAATCTCACATGCCTATAAAAAAAATTAAGTTTGTGTTAAAAGTTTATGGATAACGTTTTTATGACATCCTACATTTATTTTATACAAAATGGTATAGTTGATAAACATTATAAATGTTTTAGTTGAATTGAACTTTTGATAAAATAAATATATGTTTCTATCACATGCATATAACAATTGTGTATTTGTTTATAAGTTTATATTCTCAAAAAATAATTAGTTTTTTTAATTGCTCATGTAACACATGGGTTAATAAACTTAGATAATAAAAAAAATACCAACTGTCACATGTCACTTCCACATATCATCATAAAAGATTAATACAACTTATTATTATAAAAAATAAATGATGCATACAATTTATCACTTTTAAAAAGATAAAAATAACATGGAGGGACGAAATGTGTATAGCAATCCAAATTTCACTAAACCAATAAGAAAAAAATAACTTGAGGTTTTTTATGGAAAAAAATAATATGGAGGGACGAAAATGCAAAAAACGTGAAAAACATGTTGGCCTTTTTCATAATAAACCCTTATAAATATTTTAGTTGAATTGAACTTTTGATAAACAATATATATGTTTATATCACATGCATATAAAAATTGTATATTTGTTTATAAGTTTATATTCTCAAAAAATAATTAATTTTTTTAAATACTTGTGTAACATATGGATTAATAAACTTATATGAAAAAAAAAAAACCAAATGTCATGTATCACCTCAACATTTCATCGTATAAGATTAATACAACTTATTATTATTAAAAAAATAAAAGATGCATACAAGTTATCATTTTTAAAAAGATAAATACATTTTTTATTTATTTTTAATCTATATATAATAAAAGGTAAATACAATTGTTCTTTTTAAAAAAATAACTCTATTATTTTTAGTTTATAAATATTAAATTGTAGTAAACTATGCAATATTATATTAAATATAAACTAAAATCTAAATTTATATAAATTAAAATATATTACTTAAAAAATAAACTCTTAAAATCAATCATTGAGGAATAATAATAGCATTTTTACTTTATTTTAAATAATATATGGCTATGTATTTTTTTTTACTTATATAAATTTTATATAAATAAATTATATAAAAAAATTCACGTATTACGTGGGTCATAAACTAGTATCTATTAATAAAGCAAAACATTTCGTGCCACGTGTCATTCTCTCAACTCCTCTAAATTTTGTTTTCCCTCCCATTTTGCCTAATATAACTCTTTCAATTAACTTATATAATTGATTTATAGATAAACTAAAAGATTACAAATATAGTTAAATGATTTTAAATACTTCCTAATTTAACTAAAATGTTTTATCTTGAATTATACAATTGATTTATAAACCAATTTTTTTATTTTTAAATTTTAAATTAAATGGTACGTGTTTTAAACTATAAATAAAATCAAATGAATAACTTAACTTATTTTTCATGATGTCATATGTCATCACCATCAGTTTACACGTGATCAATATATTCTAAGAAAAACAGCTAATATGAAAATCATATATTTCTAAATTTAAATCTAATATAAAAAAATTTAAAATCAATTCAAACAAAAGACATATTTCATAACATTTTAAAATCATAAAAAGCAACTTTTATTTATATAAAAGACATATTTCATAACATTTTATTTCATGTAATAAAATATGTAAACATTATGTTACATATAAAATTTTTATTAAAAATATTCACGTAATACGTGGGTCAAAAACTAGTGTTTACTCAAAATAAAATCTATCATTATTATCCATAATAATCA
The DNA here is from genome assembly GCA_020465985.1 of Centrapalus pauciflorus. Classification (NCBI taxonomy): domain Eukaryota; kingdom Viridiplantae; phylum Streptophyta; class Magnoliopsida; order Asterales; family Asteraceae; genus Centrapalus; species Centrapalus pauciflorus. Next base: position 589,817 of record JAANYP010000049.1, read on the forward strand.
TAAAGATCCAAATGTAAAAATTTGAATTAGTTGTGGAAGTTATTGTTATTATGTATAATAAATGAAAACATCAAATGTCACGTGTCACCTCTACGTTCACCAAAAAGATAATTACAACTTATAAAAAATAAAAGATAATACAATTTAATATTTTTAAAAAAGATAAATATACTCTATTTTTTAATCTGTAAATAATAAAAAATAAATACAATTATTATTTTTGTATGTTTTTATTTTTACTCATATACATTTTATATAAATAAATTTAATTAAAAATATCCACGTAACACGTGGGTTATAAACTAGTGAACAATATAATGGGATGAATCATTACTATTTGTTGTTTGATATGTAAGAATCTTAAAAGGAATGAAATAAAACAAAATAAAAAAACTTCAAGTATTATAAAATTACATTTCATTCCTTGAGAGAATGAAAAAAACACACTCACTCCTCAAGAAATGAAAATCAACAAAGATGAAAGAGTCACATTTTTTACGTAATGATTCATCCCATTAATACAGAGGATGAAAATAAATTTTTTTTTTCAGTCCGTTTAATGATTCATTCATTCCATCTCCTAATATTGTATGTGTACCAAATACTACCTAAGTTACACGATTTATCTCTTCTCATTGATCGTGGAACCGAACTTACAAGATGGTGGAACCGTCTCCTAATATTGTATGTGTACCAAATACTACCTAAGTTACACGATTTATTGATTCATTCATTCCATCTCCTAATATAACAGTCAAATGACTATTGAAGGTAAAAATAAAAAAAGGAAAAGGGTCATTCGGGGTGGGGCGGCCGAGAAGTGCCGGTTATTTTCGGGGCTGCCTAGCCAGGGGTGGCGTTCCCGATCGGGATGATGCCGATGTGGCACCCCGAATTGGCTTCGGCGTGACCACTCCGTCCAACCTCACAATATCACATCATCCTTATTACTCATTGTATCTCTCCACTAATCTATTATCCTTGTATGATTTAAGGGCTGTTTGTTTATTTATTAATAGCATCATTAATAAGTTATTCAAAAGTAAAATGACCTCTTAATAATTCTATTAAGAGGTAAACAAACGGTGCCTTACGCATATTTCTCTCTCTACATCTCTTATTCCATTACATAATGCAAACACCACATAAACGTAGGGGTGAGCAGTTTTTGGTCCGGGACCGAGGAAACCAAAAACCAAACCAAATTGAATCCAATTAAAACCAAAACAAATTTAAATTTTGGTTTTCGGTTTGGTCAAACTGAGTTTTTGGATTGATTTCTGGTCTAGCCGATAGCATACCAAACCAAAACCGAATTACCGAATATGTATATATATATATAGATTGAGGTTCTATGGGGCACCATATGCATCGGGAACCAAATGGGAACCAAAAATGCATTAAGGGCGTTTTAGGAATGCTAAACTTGTAATTTATATTTAATTATAATTAAAATATATTTTAGAAAAATTTAAAATAGAAGGAATTAGTTTAGGTAATTAAATCATTAAATTAACAAACAAACATTCCATTTTTCTCTCCCACATTCTCTCCCTCACCCTTATCTCTCTCCCCCTCTCTCTAAATCCGGCGGCTAGCCACCACCCCTCTCCCGGCGGCCACCACCCCATTGCCACCCCTCTATCTAAAGTCGGCGACCACCACCCCATGCATAGCAGCCGGTTCACGGTGCAGTTTGATGAAAATGACGATCACCATTATCTCTCTCCTCCTTTCTCTAAAGCCGGCGACCACCACCCCCTCTCTCGGTGGCCGCCACCGCATTGGCATCCATCTCTCTAAAGTTGGCGGCCACCGCCCCATGCATAGCAGTCGGTTCATGGTGCCATTTTAATGATGATGATTTCGATTTCGCAATGATGATGATGGAACGATATCGTTTAAAGGTATAGTTGTTTTTTTATGCATTTTCTTTATGAAAATTTCTGAAAGATTAATCGTGTTTATCCGATGTTTATGGAAGACGAATCTGATGCATTATGATTTTTGATGAATCCAACGGAGATGCATCATGTTTGAAGATAAATCAAATGAATTTGCATTACGAATGAAGATGCATCGTGTTTTTTATGGCCGAGATGCAATATGATGAATATGCATCGTGATTTTTATGAATCAAATGAAGATTCATCGTGATCTTTGTTGAATCAAATGAAGATGCATCGTGTTTTGAAGATAAATCCCATGAAGATGCATCACCGTTTTGATGATGCTTGATGGTGGGATGAAGAAGATGTTGAATATGACAAAAAATGAGGATGAAGAACCAAGATGCATCACGAATTGAAGGATGAATATTAGATGCATGGACATCAAATCTTTTTTTTGAATTTGTTTAGATTTTGTAATTTTGGAAGTGTATCAATTAATATTAATTAGCATTTATTGTTTAGGTATTGATTGAATATGTAATTAATATAAAATTAAATTTTCTTTGACTAGCTATATTTATTCTTCCCAAAATACCCCTATGCATACCAAATACATGCATCGCGTGATGCATCAATGATCATTTAATCTAAAGGCTGTGGTTGGCTCTTTTTTTGGTTCCCGATGCATATGGTGCCCCATAGAACCTGACCCTATATATATATATATATATATATATATATATATATATATATATATATATATATATATATATATATATATATGTGTGTGTGTGTGTGTGTGTGTGTGTGTGTGTGTGTGTGTGTGTGTGTGTATATATGTATGTATATGTATGCATGTATGTGTCTATATACATACATACATACCTACATACATATATGTATATATATAGACACACACACACATACACACACAGATATATATATATATATATATATATATATATATATATATATATATATATATATATATATACACACACACACACACACATATATATATATATATATATATATATATATATATATATATATATATATATATATATAGTGGTTCGATTGAGAACTTTTGTGGATCGAGGCACCAATGAGAACTTTTGTGCATCGGACTTTCTACTAAGGGTGCATTAAGGGTAGTTGTGGAATAAATTTATAAGAAAATTAATTAATTATAGAAAATTAGGTTTAATTAGATTAGGAAACAAATCAATACATTAAACAACTTACCAAAAATTTCTCACTCTTTCTCTCCTCACCTCTCTCTCTCTCTCACACACCATGATCAACCTCTCTCCCTCTCCTTCCCCATGTGACCGCCCCACCCCCTCTCATTCTCAAAATCCGGCCACCGTCTGTCCGTCTTGCTCTCTTGGCCGCTGCACCACCATCGCACCACCGCTCTCTCGGCCGTTGCATCACCATCGCACCACCGCTGCACCGACCATCTCTCTCTCTCTCTCTCTCTCTCTCTACGGCCAATAATTGCCGCATTTTTTGAATGCATGATAAATTTTTGAATGATGAACACCTTCAATGAAAAACGCGATAAAATGATACATTTTTGAATGATGAACACCTTCAAAGATAAAAGGATGCATTTTGATGATTTTGAAAGAGATGAACGATATGCATATATTTGATTTTGGAAGAGATGAACGATATGCATGAAGAGATTAACGACATGCATGTATTTTGATGATGAACGATGAACGATATGCATGAAGAGATTAACGATTCATGTTTGTATCTTGATGTATTTTGATTTTGGAAGAGATGAACGATATGCATGATTTATTTTTTGAAGAGATGAACGATATACATGAAGAGATGAACGATATGCATGTATTTTGATGTATTTTGAATTTGTGTTAAATTTTGAAAGTGTAATAATTAAATAAGGATTGCATAATTCCTGTTTTACCCCTCTGAGAATTTCATTATGTGCACTGATGCATAAAACTTTCTATTTAATTACTCTTTTGCCATTTGATCTAACCCACACATTCTTTTCATCCAAGGGACAATTGAGGTTCTTTTGTGCCTTGATGCACAAAAGTTCTCAATGGAACCTCTCTATATATATATATATGTGTGTGTGTGTGTGTGTGTGTGTGTGTGTGTGTGTGTGTGTTTGAAATTTGGTCTTTAATTGTTTGTAGATTATTTTGGATATCGAATATTTGGTTTGTTTTGTTTATAAACCAAACCAAACCGAATTCAAATTTGGTTTATGGTTTGGTTTATGTAGCTTTGAATTTGTTTTGATTTGGTTTTTGGTTTAGGACAAAAAAAATTTCAAACCGAAGAAACCAAACCAAGGAAACCAACGAACCCATAAACTAAACCGTTGATCGCCCCTACAAAAACGTAATAATGTACGGATGATTTTATCAGAATTATTTGTTTTATAATAAACTTACGGACGTATAGGTTAAAACAAAAGGATAAACTATACATTCTAAAAGTGTCTGGGTTCAAGTGAGTATCATTAGTTTTGCGGAGTACCGGAGGTACCTCGCTTAAAACCATTTTTGAATTTTTTTTTTCATAATCATATTAAAATTAATAATACAAGACTACTTGTAAAAAATCACACATATACACACACACTATAACTATGTGAAACGTGCATGTTCACATGAACTGCACTGTTGTGGCACTATGTTCACACTAAGAATGTTCACATGAATTTTTTCACGCTCACATGACTTTTAAGAAGCTAGGAAGTGTGAATGTGTGTAATTCTTTTACAAATAGACTTATATTATATTTATCTAAATGAATATGAAAAAAACAATTTTAAATTATTTTTTTTTCCGAAGCATGTTCACATTTAAAACTCGTGTGTTCACATGTACTAACGGTACTCTGCATTTTTTAGGTACTTACACGAACCATATTATATATATATATGTATATATATATATATATATATATATATATATATATATATATATATGTGTGTGTGTGTGTGTGTTCAAGTGAGTATCATCCATTATGCAGCGCACCAGAATGTACCACTCTTAAAAGTAGGGGAGACAATCTTGACCCAACGGGCCGAAGAGTTAAATGGACCCATTGTAAAAAACTAAGATAGAACTTACCCTTTTTTTATTTAAATGAAATTTTAGAAAACGGTGTATTAAAAATTTTGTTCTTTGAAAAAAATTTCAAAATTATGTAAAATTTATGACTTTTGGTCGTCAACCCGTTTGACCCATTTGCTTGAATGGGCTCAAATTGCCAGCCCTACTTAAAAGTAAGTTTTTTGAAATTGTTTTTCATGAACATGTTTTAATTAACATTACACAGATGATATATAAATTTCACGCAAATTCAAACATTCTAAGTGCATGAAATCATGCATCACATAAATGCACGTTCACATATATTTAAAATTATGTAAGCGTACGTTCACATCTCTTTTTAGGAGCTAGGAGATGTGAATGTATGTGAAATTACATATGGTCTTCATAATTTTAATTAAAACATGTTTATGAAAAAATATTTTTAAAAAAGTTTTTTAAAGGTGATACATTCTGGTGTGCTGTACTCGTTAGCTACTTAACTCCGTTTGGTTGGACGACGCAAGGGACTGACAAAGAAATTAAATGGAAGAGGTAATGAAATTAACAATATGATGGGATGAATCATTACTATACAGGGGCAGACCCAGCCACCCGTTGCACAAATTTTTGTTGCAATCACATTTCAAAAATTCAAGTGATTGATTATCTTGATCGGGTCGGGCTAACAAATGGATATTTATAATTTAAAATAAAATATATAATCTTAAATCTATAAATACTAGTATAAGAGTAACTAAATTGCCACTTGTCATCTTCTCAAATGCCAAGTGGCATCTTCTACTAATGATAAATGTAATTAGTATTTCAAGACTAAATTAAAAATTTTAAATCAAATTACTTTTAAGATAAGATCATTGTTAGATTCTTAAATACCACAAAATCACAATAAACAATATATAAACGATTTTTTTTTAATATTTTGAACAGCTGGTGTGGTGGTTATCGTCTAGGCCCAAGTGCCGACAGATCCCGGTTCGATACCTGCCACAATCTCCTTGTTAGATTAAAATCTCCATAGTTAGATTAGTTCACCTAAAGGGAAAAACCTCAAAATCCGCCTCAAGTGGGGATCGAACCCGAGTAACAAACCCTTCCCAAGCCCCTTATGGAAACTTGGTGGCCACCAGGGTAAGCCTTGATGGTTATAAAAGATTTTATTGATTAACAATTATAATAATAAAAATAGTACTAATAATAAACATAAAAATTATTAATGATTATTTTTTTTATTGTTTAAATGGTTTATATATATTAATTATAATAAGATATATTAAATGTCATTAGTATTAAAAGTTCGAATATTAATTTTTAAGTTTAAGTTTACATAGTTTTAAGAAAACAAATTTATTAAAGTTATCCGTGTAATACACGGGTTAATAAACTAGTAACAAATAAACTAACAGATACTGAATAAAACACAATTTATTAAGAAGTATAAGTTAACAAGTTACATCTCCAATTGGCTTTCCTGACTACCACTTTTTGATAACGTTTTTTTTTTTTTTTGGAAAAATTATCCATCAATAGATATTATATAACTTACAATTAACAATTAAAGCTTAAAGAGTAAACTAACTAACTAATAAAAATTTCAAGTAGTAAATTTCAATAATTCAATTAAAGAGTAAACTAATTAACTAAAGACATTAATCATGAAGTTTCAAGATTAACTTTCAATTAAAGAGTAAACTCAACTAATGCAATTGTTCGACTAAAGACAACCAGTCTAATAATTGGAAGATGTTGGACTTTATTCGGACTAAAAATATCATTGAATTTTGGTTGTAATTTGGGTTTAAATTATTGAGTTTTATTCTTGTTGTATTTTTGTTACTTGTTAGTTATTTAGGCATTCAACCTTTAATTTTTTTTGTTGTTTCACTTGAGGTATAAATTTTTTAAATAAAGTTGCACACTTAAGTTTTTTTAATAATATAAGTTGCACAATTAAATTTTTACCGGTTGCACATATAAAATTTTGAAAAAATTTACACCACGAAATGAGGTTATTGGGGAAGCGATACGTTGCACGGGCTACCCTATTCTCTACATAGGTCCGCCTATGTTACTATATGTTGTTTGATATGTAAGAATCTTAAAAGGAATGTAATGAAATAAAATTAAAAAAAAAAACTTCAAGGTATTATAAATTACATTTCATCCCTTGAGAGAATGAAAAAAAAACACTCATTCCTCAAGGAATGAAAATCAATAGAGGTGAAAGAGTCGCAATTTTTACATAATGATTCATTCCATTGTCATGTGATAAAAATAAAATTTTTTTCATTCCATCGTAATGATTCGTTTCATTTAATCTCCTACTATTATACTTGTATCAAACAAGTTATGTGGTGTCCGCGTGTTGCGACGGATGTATAGCTATGTATTTTTCGTACTTTAACAGATATAGTTTAAACGATTAGCTCATATTTTATTTATAAATTAAATAGTAATAAAAATTTAACATAAAAGATAAAAAGATCTATTAATAAGCACATGACATTAGCTACAAAACACACATTTATCATCTATCGTAGTTATTACAATAAACAAAACATTACAAACCTCATCACTAAATAGTAATGTTATGTTAAACTGAATATAAAATATTATGTTAAACTAAATATAATAATGTTATTAATATAAAAAATATTTAATAAACTAAACCTTACAAACTGATTAGAATTAATCAAAACATTATGTTAAACTGAATATAAAATAAAGTTGACTGTTTAAGTAATCACAAAGATACTAAAATAAGACATTATAAAACACTAAAATTATTATAAACCAAAAACTATTATAACAAAAATAAATCTTATTTTCAAAATGTCTAAGAATTCATTAGTATTTGTATATATTAAATTTTAAATCAAAAAAATATAAGAACATGTAAACATTCTCATCATATGAGTTACATATAAATAACAATAAAACATGTATAAGCACACTTTAGCAAACCATATCACTAAATAGTATTTGACAAAAACTTCTTCTAGTGCATTTTAGCACAATAAAATATAATTAATACTTAAATTTTCATCTCTAGTACATGTTAGCAAAACTCATTTATAAATTATTTTTCATTGTTGATGTGAGAAGAACAAATTAGCAAAACTCACTTATGAATAGTGATTTTATTAGTGAACAATGTATAAAAGTTTAATACTACCTAAGTTGGATGAGTAACCTCCTCTCCTTGGTCATTGAACCGGACTTACAAGATGGTGGGTACCTTTTTTTTTTTTTTTCCAAATATACCGTCACTTATAAAAATCTATATTCCAAATAAATTATTATAAAAAATAATTCTAAATGACTAAACTATATAAATGATTAATGTATAAAACAATAATTAATTGGGTGCTACTATTCTCACCCCATCTTATCTATTCCTACCCCATCATCATTACAATATCATTAAAAATCAGATTTTTAAAAAATATGTAATTACTTTTAGCCAATAGAAAATGCAAGATTTTTATCTTTAATATCAACTAAAATCACCTTTTTAATATTTCAATAACCAATCAACTTTTACACAGATTTTTATTATATCAACTTCCAATACAAAGTATTGAATAAGTATTGAATAACTACCTTTGAACAAGAATACCTCAACTAACATAAATCAGAAAACAAACATATTAACATCAGATTTAGCTCATCAATTTAATCCAAATCAGAACTAAGTTCACGGTAAGTACAAGTCTTGATGTATTTATTGAAAATTACAATTACGTCGCAGGTATTGTGTGGCGGCGGCGGTGGGTGGGGCGATTAGAGAGAGAGCAGCGTTGTTCTTACCGGGTGGTGGCGGCCGATGAGGTTCCGAGTCTATTTGACTTGAACGAGAAACCAACGATGTATGGGGTTCCGAATCTAACATACGGTGAATACGAAACTTTTCCTCAAGATCCATTTTGGAATAGTTTAATTAATGACTACCAACCACCGTCGCACAGTCAATACTTTAATCATGAGCAGGTAACATTTATAAATAATTTATCTTTTTTTGTTTCTATATTATCCATTAAATTAATCTTATTTTTTTATAAATGTTAGGATCCAACAATCTCAATGTATGGTCAATATATTCATGGCAAACCACCACAACACGGAAATTCTTATACACATCCCGGCCTTTGGGAAATTCAATCATTTTTTCAACCGTATGTCACTGGAATAGAAGATGTTGTTGGTGATGGAAATTGTGGTTTTCAAGCAATAGCTGTTGCTCTTGGTCGACCTCAAGATGAATGGCGGGATATTCGTTGTGAATTATTGGAGGAGCTGCGTAGCAAATCAAATGGATATCAAGTTTGTATGGGTGATAGCTACTACGCTGTTGTGGAACAATCTCTCGATTATCACCATAACGGTTTTGCACCCATACATCACTGGATGAAAATGCCTGACAGTGGTGTATTGATTGCGAACACGTACAATTGCATTGTTTGCTTTTTAACAAATCCAACCAGTTACACATTTTTTCCGCTTTGGAAAAAGCCACGGGCGTCAGAACTAAATCAATCGATAGCAATTGCATTTGTTCATGGAAATCATTTTATGAAGGTTGATTTGCAAGAGGGACATCCAATGTCAAGTCTTGCGGGACATTGTAGACGTGCAAAAGAATTGATAAAAATGTACAAGAATCGACTATTGCCATAATATTTTATGTAGTAAATTCGTTTGTACAACGTTGATTATTTTTTTGCAATTATCCCTAAATTTTAATGTATTTTAATATTAAGTTTTTTTTTTCTAAAATTAATATCTAATCTTATGGGGTAAAGTTAATCATTAGTATGTGGTAGAAATAGATTAAAGATGATGAGTAAATCATTAGTAAACATAAACATTTATCATGGGATACAAATAAATTAAAAATGATGGGTTAATGATTAGTTTACATAATCAAATAGGATGAAAATAGAGACAACATTTGAAAATGATGTGTTAATTATTACTAAATGTAATCATATGGGGTGAAAATAGAGTCAACATAGGGTGTAAATAGATCCTCCCTAATTGGATAATTACATACATGTCTAATGTTCTATCTGGTCAATGGCTGACACATGAATCCTATTTTTTTCCCTCATCATATTCTTTTCTGATTTTAATCTGAATGTTATAATTATATTTTTAGACATATATATAATTGGATTTATGTTTTATACACATTGGTATTTTTACATAAATAAATGATTATTAAAAGTGATTAATACCTAAACCGTTAAACGACATATTAAAAAGATTGATAAATTAACGAATAATCTTGCTAATGAAAATGATAAGTTGAACAACTAATTTCACTGATTCATCCATAATTGACTAATAATATAGGAGATGAATTGATAAACGACTACTTTTATTTATAAAATAAATTTTATGTTGTTAATAATTAATTTAGAAATATATAAGTAAATACTAAAAATAATTTGATGATATATTTATTATTAGATTATATCGGAAATAATTTGTGTATAATAAAATTTATTTTAACAGTGCATATTAACTAATTATGTGTATTGATCACTTACGAGTGTGAAATGTGAAACAGTAAAGAAAATAATTGATATCTAAAAATAATTTAGAAATTATTAGTTTTTTGAGGTTTTGAAAATGTAGAATAAGAACGTGTGACAAACAAAATAACGTTCTATCTTAAGTTTTATTTTATTTTTTTGTGTCAAAATTATTGAAAACATAAATTTAAAGCTTTTCTCTACGACACTGTTGAAAACATACTTTCTACAAAACACGCGTGCTTTATCAAAAGACAAATGCAAACATCCTTAAGTCTTGATCTACAGACTATGTGATGTAGCGCAACAAAAAGAACTGATAATAATATGTTGATTCAACGAATATCGTAGATTAAGCTTCAAATCACAACATTGAAAGAAAAAAAATGAGTTTTCATAAAAACTAATCAATGATCATCTAATTGCTTCAACATAACATAAACAAGCGGAATGTTTAGGTTGAACTAAACGCATGCTCAAAAAAAAAAAAAAAACTCAAACACTATTAAAAAAATAATAATAAAAGAGCCCATAACTCTACTTTGGAAGTATCTTTGCCTCAAAACTAGACAAGGCCATTCCATGCATTCCATTGGTCACATGATTCTAAGTAGGGAAGAACAAAAATCTCATTTTTCCCGTCCGGTACCGTCCTGAACCCGTCCTGGTACCGATACCGATTAGCCAAAGATGGTACGGTACTTGGGATCCAAATATGACTTAAATCGGGAGTTGGGAAAATGGGAGTCGGGACTAGTTTAATTTGGGAATTCCTGGTACCAAATTGAGGATATAAATAATCATGTTTTTAAAATTTTTAATTCAATCCATATCATTTTCCTAACTCCTAAATATATGCAAAACCCATTTTAAATTCATATTTCTCATTCATAACTATTGGCAAACAATCATTTAACACTTATGAAACTGTCATCGGTTAAATAAAACCGTTGCTATTTTTTTTTTCTTTAGGGTTTTTTTGTGTTTTATTTCTAATTTCAACATTTATAACACTATAAAAATTGTTACTAATTGATATAAGAACTGTTACCAATTTTTTTAGCATTGTACGTCACGCATTATATGTTGTATATCGAACAATGGTACTAAACGGGACTAGTACCGGTTTTTCGGTACCGAATACGGTACTAGTACCGATCCCGACTATCACAACTTGGTACGGTACCCGGTCTCGTATTTTCGTCTAATTCGGGAGTCAGAAAATCGGGATTTGGGACGAGCCGGTACGGTACTAGTCCCAAGCTCATCCCTAATCCTAAGGTGTTGTTTGTTTTTTAAAAGGTTGATGTCTGCGGTCTGCGGACTTAGTTGTAGAAATCTGCGGTCAGAAGAGATGACCTAAAGGTCTGCAGACTTCCGCAGACGCGGGAAGACGTCCGCAGATGCGGGAAGATGTTCGCAGACGCGGGAAGACGTCCGCAGACGATGCCGAGACGCGGGAAGACGTCCGCGGACGCGGGAAGATGTTCGCAGACGCGGGAAGACGGAAAAAAAATCAAACACACTTTTATATAAAACATCTTACTGTGTCTTCGAGTTCGCAGATATAAGAGGTTCGAAGATCTTTTAAAAAAAAAACAAGGCCTAAGTCTCTGGGAACATAAGGCCGTGCGGAGTACCCAAGCCGAAGGCAGCCCGGCTTCGCCACATCAGCCAAGGCCGGCGGCTACACCACCCCCGCCCCCCGGCCCCGCGCAATTCGAACCCCGGCCCGGCTCCCTCTCCCCGCTGCACCCCGCTCCCTTTTTTTGTCTTTTACCCTTTAAATTTTAAAAAAAAAAATTTTATTAATTATTTTTCCCTATAAATATATCTTCACAACACATCCATTTTCACCACTTTCACCATTTTCATCTCTTCCACACTCTTTACCATTTCTCTCAATCTCTATATTTTTTAAAGTCATGGATCGTAACACCGGCAAACAACCCGCCGCAAGTCGAAAACGCGGCAAACAACCGGCTTCTCAATCAAACCCTTCTTTCCGCCCACCGCAAAATTTTGCGGATAACTCGGCACCATACGTGCCACACTTTTCACCCCACAATCCACAATATTACCAACCATCCCCACTCAATCCACAATATTACCAACCATCCCCACCCAATCCACAATATTACCAACCATCCTCATCCAATCCACAATATTACCAACCATCCCCACCCAATCCGCAACATTCCCAACAATCCCCACCCAATCCGCAATATTCCTCGCGAGAATTTCACGAGGGTTTCGAACCATTTGCTTATCGGGACACCGCATCTTGAGACGAGGACGACGAGGAGACGGTACCCGAAACTCAACCCGTCGATTCCGACGATTCCGACGAGGAGACGATTCCGGTAAACACCGCGGCAACCGGGTCTACACGAAAGGGTCCAATGAAACCGAAAATGTGGACCTCCATGGAAGAAAAGGCTTTGGCGGAAGCCTGGATCGATATTTCCGAAGATCCAACTACAGGAAATAATAAAAAACGTTCAAATTTTTGGGGACGAATCCTCCAAAATTTTGATAACCGAGTTGGTGGAACTAGCCGCACCACCCACCAACTTAATTCAAAGTGGAAAGACATGAACCGCAATTGTACAAAATTTGGCGGCATGTTTAACAACAATGCGATGCAGCGACGGAGCGGGGAAAACGATTACGACGTTTTCACCAACACCCAAGAACAATACAAGGCCCTCAATAAAGGTAAGTCGTTTCCACACCAATCGGCTTGGGAGGTGCTTCGACGTCATCCAAACTGAAACCCCATTCCACAAATGGATGATTTTGTTGAGCCGCAAAGAAAGCGGTCCAAAACTTCCGAATCTAACACGATCGGAACACCGTCTTCTGATGCGGCATTTTTAGGTCTTGACATTGACGAAGATGACGAGGGCGACGCGGATCTTGAGCAGCTTGAACGACCACGCCGCAAGGGGAAAAAACCAGCATCAACATCAGTCGACCCAGAGATGCAATCAAAATTCGAAAGGATTTCATCATGTCACGAGCAAGATCTTGAAGATAAAAGACGTCATCGAGCACGACTTGAAGAATTAAAAAAATCAAAACAAGAAAAAGAATTGGAGTTGAAAGAGAAAAGATATAATGCGTACATTGCGGCACTGAATCAAAAACAACACGATCGTGACTTGGAATTTTTCCTTCGGCCACACGACCATCTACAAAGTGCTGCTTTGGAAACCGCCTTGGCCCACAAAAAAAGCGTTGCGGAGCGTTGGGGATGGCGACTATAATTTTTTTAGATTATGTACTTTTTTTAATTTTTAGTTTCGTAAGTTTTTATTTTTTAGTTTCGTAATTTTATTATGTATTAGTTTTTAAATATTTATGAAATTAATTATTTTATATTTAATAATTGTTTTCTTAATTAAAATGTTAAAAAAATTAAGAAAGATGGAAATGTTAAGAAAGATGGGTATTTCCTTGTTAGAAAGGTGGGGAGAGAAAAGTTGATGTGGCGCTGACGTGTATAGAAAGGTGAGTTTGGGAGAGGTGGGTACTCCCCACACTCTAAGGGTCCAATCCTCCACGCTAGGACCCGCATCACCATTTCGGCAAGATGACAACAGCGGGTCTATCACAAATGATTTCGTGATGACTAGTTGTGATTTTCATTTGTATTATCCAATTTTCATGTATTTTAATATTTTATAAACGAGTTTCTCCTTAAATATGATTTTCACATACCTAAAAGGGATGGATTTCTTCCCCTCTCGTAAAACCAGAAATGCTAAATATAGTTTTGACGGCTATGGTTAAGAAATTTATTAGATCCCATGACAACCCGATAACATTGTAAACACACAATTTAATCATTTGATTCTAATTAACTCATTTTATTCTTTGTTAATCGGTTATAGTCTAATAAACAATATTATATGTTTTCTTTCAAAATAATGATGTTTAATCAAAGGATTTCTAGCTTAGTGGTACCAGATGTTAAGAAGATCTCTAATGTTGGAAATTCGAGTCCCATCATGACCAAAAGGTGTAGATTTAGGAATAGATTTAGATGTATATGTAAGGTCTGCTGTAAAAAAATGATGTATCTATCTACACTATTAAAAGAGTAACTAAAATGTCACATGAGATGCTCTCATTGAATTTGCCACATGTCGTTCCCTCCTTTTGCCACGTCATTTACTGATCTTATTTTTAAATTTTAAAACAAATCAAATCTATCTAAATCTAATATGGATTAACAAAATTTATTATTCATATAATTATTATATTATACATATTTATAAATATCTAATTCTAAAATTAACCCATGTAATACATGAATATTAACCTGGTATACATTATTATAATAAGAATGAGAAAGAATATCTCACATGATAACCTTTGATCGATTCAACTTATAATGTCTCGCCTATATAAAATTCACTGCATAACCGCTAAAGTCACTATGGTTTGTTTTTATTTTTTTAAAAATTTAAGTTTGGAAACATTTGACCATTTCTAAATAGATGTAGCCAAATCCATATATTGAGCAAGATCTTTGGGATCATTATTTTATACACAATGAAAACAAAATTTTCAAAGACTTTATGAGAGCTTATAAACTTTCGGCTCCTTTTAATCCATAAATTGGTTTAGTTATAAGAATATCATTTAACTAATTATGCTGTAATTTCCTTATTTTATTTTAAGGTTAAGTACCATTTTAACGATTCAACTTTCATATTTGTCTCATTTAGTTACTAAACTATTTTTTGTCATGATTTAACAACTAAAGTTTTGTTTCATGTTCTATTTCGGGGAAAATGAATAAATCGATACAAAATACGATAATTTAGTGGCCAAATCGAGACAAATATTCATGGTTAAATCGATAAAAATACAGTTTAGTATGTCATTTTATATCTTTTAGAATATTGAACTAGAATATATTGTTAAGTAAAATAAAAGTTTTCTCTCAAATTATCATGGATTCCAGCAAACCAAATACAGAGACATTTGATTCGCCAAAATCCAAGATTAATGATGAGAAAATAAACTTAATTTTAATTGCTGACATGTCATAATTTTTTGGTACAATCAAAATTTTTTAGTGAACGAACCAAACACTAACTAATAATCAGATTGTAGCGCGCTGCAACAAAAAACGATGTTGAAAGTTTAGTGTTTGACTTAATTTACGTTATTTGCTATCACAATTATCAAATAACTAATTTTTGAAGTGTTTGGATTTGCTTTTTAACTTTGCAGTTGTTAAATTACCAAATAATAAATTATTAAGCAAATAAACTATATTTTTAGCTTTTGAAAAAGTATCATAGGATTAATTTAAACGCAAATAATCAATTATTAAGTAATGCAACCTAAACATTTGAAACCAATTATTTACGTTATTATAACGTAATAATGTTATCATATCACAAAACCAAATACTCCCTAAGAGTGTTTGTAATTTTATTTTAAGTGACATTTGGTTCGTGTGATGGAATTCAATGGAATTGAAATTCAAATTTAGCTTGTTTACATTTTTGATAAATAATGAATGAATTAACTTTTATGTATTTTCCATCAAATTTCATTGTTTATAGGAATTTGACATTCATTCCAACTCATACATAAATGAAATTCCAACCTATAAATGAACTAGATTCAACCTACATCTCTAATCAATTCTAAAAATTATCTTCTACCTGCACCATCAACCATATTAATAACTAAAATTTAAATTCCAATCCTTCAATTCAATTCCGTGAACCAAACGCCACTTAGCTCTTTAAGTTTTAAAAAACATAAAAGAATTATTTAACGAGCAAAATCACTTTTTATTATATAAAAAAACTCTAACTATATAAGGCTAAACGATATACCAAATCACTGGAATAAAGGTGTTGCTCCCTACACCGGCCTTCCCTTCACGTACTACTTTTCCTCGTCTCTTTTTCTTTTTCTCTCTAAATTTAGTTAGGTAATGGATATTAGATAAAAAGATGGATCTCTAGAGATAAAAAGATGAAATTAGTTGAGAGATAAAAGCTAATCTATCTATACTATTAAAAGAGTAACTAAATGACACATGTCATGCTCTCATTTAATTTGACACATGTCGCTCTCTATTTTTGCCACGTCATTTACTGATTTTATTTTTAAATTTTATAGCAAATCAAATCTATGTAAATCTAATATGGATCAATTTAATAACTAACTAACTAAAATTAAGCAAACTTTATTATTCATATAATTATTATATTATACATATATATATAAATATCAATTTCTAAAATTAACTCATGTAATACATGGGTGCAGCAAGAAAGTTAGAAATTGAGAAAGATGAATACTAAGACAGATGAGTGCACACTCCACTCTAAAAGCATAAATTTTTTGTTTTTTTTTTTTGTATTCAACCCCCTCACTTTAAAAATCAAACATCCTGTGAAGTTCATTTACTGTTTTGGACTTGGTCTTCATTAGGTTTAAAATAAGTTAAAATCTATAAGCTACAGGTTATGTTTGACACATATTTTCAGGAGTTTTTAATAAAATATAATTAGCATATTATTATTTTAATAATTATTACATATCTTTGTTTGATTATCAAAGTTCCATAACCATTCAATAACCAAAGCAGAAATATAAATACAATAGAATGGGCCAACGGGCCAAAAGACCAAAGACACATAATAGGCTAAACATTATATCTAATCCATCGGTTAATAGTCCCCCGCAGTTTGAGGGGGAGAAGGACGAACACTCAAACTGGAGCGAAAATCGGCAAATAGTTGAAACGGTAGACCTTTGGTGAAGATATCAGCATACTGGTAGCGAGAAGGAACATGAAGAACACGAATATGTCCGGCCGCCACTTTGTCACGGACAAAATGAATGTCAATCTCGATGTGTTTCGTGCGTTGATGCTGAACAGGATTGGAAGACAGGTACACAGCACTAACATTGTCGCAGTACACAATTGAAGCAGATTGCAAGGGAAGATGTAACTCACACAGAAGGTTACGAATCCATGCAGTTTCAGCGACAACATTAGCGACACCTCGATATTCAGCTTCGGCGCTGGAGCGAGAAGTAGTATTTTGACGTTTGGATGACCAAGAGATGATGTTGTCACCTAAAAACACGCAGTATCCAGATGTGGATCGACGGGTGCTCGGACACCCAGCCCAATCAGCGTCTGTGTAGGCTGTGAGTTGAAGCAAGGGAGACCGAAAAAGCTGAAGGCCAAGATCAGTGGTGCCACGAATGTAGCGTAGAATTCGTTTCAAAGCATTTAGATGAGGCTCTCGTGGATCATGCATATGGAGGCAAATTTGTTGGACAGAGTATGCTATGTCCGGGCGAGTGAATGTAAGATACTGTAGAGCACCTGCGAGACTGCAGTATAATTCAGGATCAGAGACCGGAGTGCCATCTGGACCAAGTTTGCTTTCACTGTCAACTGGAGTGCGACAAGGGTTGCAATTAAGCATGTGAGCACGTTCGAGAATTTCCATGGCATATTTGGATTGAGAGAGGAACAAGCCGGACGAGTTGCGAACCACGGAAATGCCCAGAAAATAATTTAGCGAACCAAGATCAGTCATGGCGAACTCTGTGTGAAGCAAGGCAATAATCCGCTGTAGAAGAGCCGTAGACGAAGCCGTGAGAATAATGTCATCAACGTACAGGAGAAGGTATGCAAGTTCAGACCCACGTCGGAAGATGAAAAGTGAGGTGTCAGTTTTGCTGTGAATGAACCCGACACGTGTGGCAAAGGAAGCAAAACGTTGAAACCAGGCTCGTGGAGCCTGTTTGAGGCCGTATAGGGATTTCTGCAGGAGGCAGACATAATCAGGATGGGTAGCATGCTTAAACCCCGGAGGTTGATGCATATAGACGGTCTCAGAAAGTTTGCCATGAAGGAAGGCATTTTTGACATCTAATTGGTGAATGGGCCAATCACGAGAGACCGCAAGGCTCAGGACAGTACGTATTGTTGCAGGTTTGACCACAGGGCTAAAAGTCTCATCACAGTCAACTCCTTTTTGTTGGCTCCGTCCATTTGCAACCAAACGGGCTTTGTACCTACTCAGAGTACCATCAGCATGATACTTATGTCTAAACAGCCACATAGAACGAACAATATTAACTTTTGGTGGCCGCGGGACAAGTTTCCACGTACCGTTTTTAAGTAATGCATTAAATTCGTCTTTCATAGCATTTTGCCAGTCAGGGGATTGAAGAGCAGTGAGGTAAGAGGTAGGAAGAGGAGAGATGTGAGAGACATTGAGATTGAGACGATTAACCGGTTTAGTGATGCCAGATTTGGAGCGTGTGACCATGGGATGAGGTGGAGGAGGTGAGGGTTGGGATGATTGATCAGGAGGAGAGGGGACCGAAGAGGAGACTGGAGAATTGGGAGAAGTGGGGATGTGTGTGGGTGCGGAAGTTGGGTTTGTGAGAATGGAGCGAGCGATGGGGGAAGGTTCAGGGGAATCTATAGGGAGTGTGTTTTGGGAGGTGGTGGTAGATGGTATGGTCGGAAAGGGAAATTGGGACTCGTCAAAATTAACATGACGGGAGATGATGATTTTGTGAGTGGCGATGTCGAGACAGCGATAGCCTCGGTGGTTGGTCGGATAGCCTAGAAAGACACAGGGGGTGGAACGAGGTTGGAGCTTGTGAGATGCAATGGTGTAGGGGTAGCAGAGACATCCGAAGACACGAAGATGGGAATAGGTGGGAGGTTTGTTGAAAAGTTTCGTGAAAGGGATGGAATTTTGGATGGTAGTGGATGGTAGGATGTTATGTAAGTGGACAGCCATGAATAGGGCTTCCACCCAAAACCGAGGTGGTAAGTGAGCCTGAAATAAGAGAGCGCGAATGGAATTATTTATGGTACGAATCATGCGTTCAGATTTCCCGTTTTGTTGCGACGTTTGAGGACAAGAGAAACGAAATTGGATGCCAGCACTTTGAAAGAGATTATGTTGAGGTGTGTTATCAAATTCACCACCATGATCACACTGAAACGCTTTGATTTCTTTTTGAAATTGAGTTTTAACGTACGCTCGAAATTGTTGAAACTTGACAAACGCATCACTTTTATTTTTAAGAGGATACACCCACAGGAAATGAGAAAAGTGATCAAGAAACAGAACATAGTACTTAAAGCCACTATTGCTCGTAATAGGTGATGTCCATAAATCTGAATGTATTATATCAAACGACTCATTAACGACAGTACGTGAAGAATAGAAAGGGTGTCGTACATTTTTTCCTAGTTGACACGCGTGACACAAACTTGAAGGTTTGGTAGTATTACAATTAATGAAATTACTAGAAATGAGAAAACGAAGCACATCGTCTCCCGGATGACCGAGGCGTTGGTGCCAGGTGGTGTGGCTAGTTGTGTGACTGGAAGACAGAAAAGCAGATTGATTGATTGTTGAAAGCGGGTACAAGTCACCGTCACTGTCACAACGTAGTAGTTGTTGACGAGTCGTGAGATCTTTCACAGAAAAACCAAACTTGTCAAATTCAACACTACAATTGTTGTCACGAGTGAAACAACGAACGGAGATAAGGTTTTTGATTATCTGAGGGGTGACAAGAACGTTTTTTAAATATAGAGGACGATGAGATGTTGACAAAATGCTATGGCCGGTGGTGGTAGCGGGAATACTAGCCCCGTTTCCAACAACAATAGACGGAAGTAATGAATTATTAAAAACAGTAGTAAGATTACCTGTGTCCGCGGAGATATGCGAGGTAGCACCGGTGTCCATGTACCACCCAGAGTTAAGGGAGTTCGCCGGTGGCTGCAAAGGTATAGTACTGAATGCTTGAGGAAGCGTAGTAGGTGGAGGTGGGTATGGGTTAAAGGTCCAATAGCCGTTAAGGGTTGGAGTTGTGGTTTGTTGGGGCATTTGTGGATTTGCGGAAGTAGTGGGTTGTGTGTTTGACATTTTAGAGATTTAGGGTTTTGTGGCGGCAGAAAGGTGATGACGGCTGTTAGGGTTTAGGGAGGCGACGGCTAGGGTTTAATGGTTTGTGCGGTGGCAGACGGGTGGAGCCGCAACCGGAGGAATTAGGGTTTGCGGCTGTTAGGGTTTAGGGAGGCGACGGCTAGGTGGTAGAAGGGTGGAGCCGCAATTGGGCGGCGGCAGAAGACAGCCGAAGGGGGGGGCGCCTGTTGGCTGCCGGCGACTGAACAGGAGGAGAAAGAAGGGGGGGCAGCGGTTAGGTCACAGTAGAGATGGCTAGGGTTTTGCAGATGGGTGATGGGTGCGGTCGACGGCTGAGCAGGAGGAGAAAGGCGGTGGCGCGGTGGCGGTTCCTAGGGTTTGGATGCGGCGGCTGTGTGGAGGAGAGGAGAAGGGTTTGCAGGCGGCAAATATGTGGAGGAGAGGGGGAGAGATGAATCGCCGGTGGAAGATAGGCGGCGGCGGCGGCAGGTCGCCGGCCGGAAGTGAAGGAGAAGAAGATTAGGGTTAGGGTTAGGAGAGAATTAGTGTTTAACTGATACCATGTTTGATTATCAAAGTTCCATAACCATTCAATAACCAAAGCAGAAATATAAATACAATAGAATGGGCCAAGGGGCCAAAAGACCAAAGACACATAATAGGCTAAACATTATATCTAATCCATCGGTTAATAATCTTTATGTTCTTTTCTCCAGTTATATAATCCCCAAGGCCCCCTTTTATATATATCCATCAATGTTCTTTAACCTCAACATTTCATCCCACAATTTTCAATTAATAAATCAATAAATCTTCCAAAAAAGAGATATAAAATGGAAAATATGAAGTGGGTTGTATTCAATTTCTTCATGATCTTCTGTTTCTACTCTTCAAAAATCAAATCCCAACAACAATACTCAGCAAATCAAGTCTTTAACTGCAACACCCAAAACCAATACCTCTACACTTGCAATGGCCACAAACCTTCTTGCCAATCTTTTCTCACTTTCAAGTCCAAACCGCCTTTCGATTCGGTCCCAACCATCGCGACCCTCATGTCGGCAGACCCACACGAGCTTGCCCGAATCAACAACGTATCGAAAACCGCTTATTTTCCACATGAAAAGCTATCTTTGTACCGGTGAACTGTTCCTGCTTTGGCAAGTATTACCAAGCCACCACCAGTTTCCACATAACACCACAAGCAAATACGTATTTCGTTGTAGCAAACTTCACGTTCAATGGTCTTTCAACGTGTGGTTCGCTGAAACATGCTAATCGTTATGGCGAGTTTGAATTGAAAGACGGGATGAGCTGAAAGTCCTGCTTCGTTGCGCTTGTCCTACGAAAGATCAAATCTTGAGTGGCACGAAGTACTTAATGACTTACCCGATCAGTTTTGGAGACAGTGTTCATGATCTTGCTTATAGATTCAATATAACCATGGAAAGTGTGCTAAAAGCAAATGGATTTTCTGTAACTAACTCGACTTTGTACCCGTTCACTACGTTATTGATTCCTCTACAAGCAGAACCTTCGAGTTTTAAAACGGTTATTCAGCGTAACAAACCTGCAATAGAATCAGCAACCATGGTGTCTTCTTCAAAGACATCAAAAGCAAAGAAACTGATAAAAGCCAGAATTGCAGCAGTGTGTTCTTTTCTAGTTTTTATGGTCATTTTGGCTACTGTGTTACAAGTAATTAACAGGAGGAGAAAAGATAAGGCACAAGAGAGCGAAGAAAAAGCCGAAGAGATGTTACCGGAGGATCTCCTTACAAAAATCGCAAGCTTTGAGCGAATTGTTAAAGTTTTTAGCTTTCAGGAGCTGCAAAAAGCTACCGAAAACTTTGATCTTAAGCATAGGATAAATGGTTCAGTGTATCGTGGTGTGTTCGGGAACCAGATTTTTGCAGTTAAAAGGATGGGTATTGATGTATCAAATCAAGTGAATATACTAAGCAAGATTAACCACATAAATCTGATAAAGTTGTATGGTTTTTGCAAGCATCAAGATTCATGGTACCTTGTTTTAGAGCACATGACAAAGGGTTCTCTTAAAGATTGGCTTAGAGGGCCGAGATCGGAAGACACTCGCGGTTTGCGTACGCGGGTCCAGATAGCGGTGGATGTTGCTTATGGACTTCATTATCTACATAACTTCACTAAGCCAGGGTATATTCACAAGAACATCAACAGCAGCAACATACTTCTTGACAGCAACCTCAGAGCAAAGATTTCGAATTTCGGTCTTGCAAGAACAACTGACGATAGAAATACGACGATGGTTGTGGGTACCAGAGGGTATATGGCGCCTGAGTTTGTAGGAAACGGCTCTATCACTTCAAAAGTCGATGTTTTTTCATTCGGAGTTGTGATGCTAGAACTGATATCAGGAAAAGATGCAGTGTTTAGACAGGGAGATCATGAGATACTGCTTTCAACAGCAATGGCTAGAATTACGGAACGAGAAAATGCAGAAATGGAGGTTATGTCCATGATTGATTTAGCCGATGAAGAAATTGGAAGTGCGGAATATGCAGTTCAGATGATGAAATTAAGTCTATCGTGCTTGAAACAAGATCCCGCTAGCAGACCGAGCATGGACGAGGTCATGTCTTCCCTGGTTAAAATTCAGGTCGATTTACAAAGCGCTGTAGATCGTTATTACAAACTGTTCTTACAACCATAAAATATAGATTCTATCTTCTAAAACTAGTGTAGCCTGAATAAAACATTATGAAATACTAATACAGAAAATCATACTACTAAATCTTGCTATAAAATATATAGTTACAAAAGATTCAAATATGCATAAGACTGGTTCAGAAAGGAAAGTTCCCAGTTGATCGTATGTGGTGCAAGGTTTTTTGAAGGCCATATTTAAGAACGGCTCGATTACCAGTTCTGAAACCGTTTCCATATACCTGGGACCGATCAGATTCGATCTGGTGTTTAAAGAACTCTGCAAGCTTTTTCTCTAATGGAGACCCTTTCCCTCGAGTTGATATGGTTGATATCTGGGATGTTAACCACATGTAACCGAGCACTTGACAAATTCCTTCTTCAACATCTTGACGGAGAGTTTGGTAGCCTTCAGGGAAAGGAAAAAGAAAAAAAAAAAGTTATCGGTAATGATTTAAGATATCTAAGTAAGATGACATAATTTAGCTGGTTTTCGGAATGGTCTTGGAAAAAGAGTGGTGGCCGAACCTTTAAGCCGCAGCCATGCGTGCATCATTTCATGTGCTAAGATTGATCCGGTAAGCAACCTGTGTGCAGAAATTTATAAATTTTGTCGAGCCAAATGCTGAAAACAGAAATTCTACAATTTAGACGAGAAAATCCATGAGTCACTTGTGAAACTACCTGGGAAGACCAGATAATACGAGAATCGCTGTAACCTCACTGTGCCGGGTCAGTTTATATGGCTCAATTCTCATGTTTGGGACCCAATTTCCTATCCCAATTCTTGGTTGCTTAAAAACCTGTTAACACTATAATGTTCAACAAAACGAGTAATAGTGTATGTATAATTTAGAAAAGATTATTTTACTTTAGAAATTGTTACCGTGCTGACGGTTTGTTCCTCAGAAAGGCAGAGTCCTCTGGTTTCAGGCATGTGGTAATGTCCCTGATGAAAAAGAAAATATAGGATGAAATGCAAGAACCACAAATTTCCTTTAAAAATACGTACAGATCAAGAAGAACACGGTATTTTCGTTACATTTCTCTCTACGTCCATGGCCTCATTAAGAGCCTGCCGCTCAACCAAAAGTAAAGGAATCTTCTGTTCCACCTTCATATCCAAACTTTCGTAAAATTGCTGTATATCATTATAGAGGGGTTGACACTCGGTAGTATCCATGACTGCGGAATCAAGGCACTCCAAGCATAGTTTTCGACCATCATTAAGAGCAACATATCGTGTTTCCCTTGGCTAAAAATGGTAAACATCAGCTTGTTGTGTCTGAAAATTTTGCATATAAATACAAGTTTGAACCAAATTTAGTTTATCGAATATACCTCCATTCGCTCACAGCTACAGCACCTAGGAGTCCCATCACGCTCATGAATCAGGCAGTATTTCTGAGCCCAGAAAGGATGAACCTTATATTCGATAAAACCAGCAACATTTGTTCGAATCTGTATAATAATCGATGCATTCAAATAACCAATTTAAACGAACCAATCTAACATAGAGGAAAGAGGCGTATCAGAATAGTCATGTGATACTGAAAAGGAATACTTACAAAGTGCTGGCAGACATCACATCGTGGACGATTGTTTTCCTTGTAGCAAGACTTGTGATAGGCATAATTTCCCGACAATGAGAACTACATGACAAGTATCAAAATAAAACCATAATCTTACAAAGACTAGAGTAGCAGAACACACACACCCTTGTTCCAGCACATTGTAATTTTGTGCATCCTATGATGTGTCTATTATTGAAACTGATATCTTTTTGTCATTCCACCATTAACGTTACTTTGATGAAATAAGAACATCAGAAAGGAACATTCAAGCTATATTTGAGCATATATCGCAGTCATTGAGATAAATGGGTTTAGTACCTCATGATCAGCAATTGGTAGGTTACATGAACGGCATCTGAAACATTCTGGGTGCCAAACGCCACCCAAACGACTTAGAAGTTGTCCATGACCAACTGGATGATTACAACCAGCACATCTCCTACATAAAGAAAATGAATATTCAAGTGAAGAAAAATGGATGAAACATATTAAGTGCATGTTTTTTGTGAGAAAAATCCAGTATATAACAATACAGCAAAAGCCTGTAAGCAATTGACTAACATTTATTAAGTTTAAAATTATAGTTGCATAAAGAAAAGCACTTACCTAAAACTTGTTGAATTAGGGAATGGTATAGGCTGATAACGTGGCCCATTTCGATTAGAATTTCTATTCCAGGGTGGAGGTTCAAGTTTCAGACTTTCTTGGAGAGCCCTTGCAAGATGCTCATCATCTTTCCATCGGAAATCATCTGACCAGCAGATTTCATTTCAAGTATTGTAGATTTGTAGATAGCATTATAGAATGAAAAAAAGAAGATAGTTATAGAAAACAAGATAAACAAACATTTGAGATATATATGGAATTCATGTTTTTAAGAATATCAACCAGAGCATGAGTGGAAAGCATTAATAATACAAAATATCATCATGACCAAGGGATTGTATAACTTACTGATCATATGTTTTCCATTTCCTCCTTCTGCAAGTGATAATGCAAGTGCACGATCAGTGTCTTGCATCTCATGCTGCGAGTCGTACAAATGGTGTATCAAAATTATGGTACGATTATCTTTGGTTATCATGACCAATATATAAACAGAAAAGGTCTCAAGTTTAGATACTTGGCAGACGTCAAACATCACACATATGTAAGAACAATATGGCAATCCATTAGCAAAAAGAACATACAAAAAAAAAAACAGGGATATATCATTACAACAAAATATAGAATTCCCAAAGCGACTGCATACGTAGGTTAGAACGATACATAAAATTGATAATTACCCATGATGTAGTGGGATTAGTTCTGATTGGCGTTGTATTCTCTCTATATCTCCCATTATATTGCCTGCCGGAAACTTCATGGGTGGTGCAGTCAAAAATACTGCTAAGCCAATCCATTACATACGTAACAATATCTGTGAAGGTCAAAGGACTTTACCTGCAAAGAAGCATCATCTTGTTGTTAGGACTTGTGGAATACGATCCCAAGGCTCATCAAGCCTGACGCCACTTTAAAAATGCCTACTCAATGTGATACATTGATAATCAACAGTACTCTTCAAACAGAATCGATTCTTATTTACCAACATGGCTTTATCAATATCAATATCGACAGTCTAGTTGAATTGCAGGAGTTGCGGCAAATGAGATAACTAGTGCTAACATTCCAAAACCTTACTCTAACACAATTTTTTCATAAAATTAAGGCATTAAACAATTAAATAACACATTAAGCACAGGCATCAAAAAATAGATTAACATTCCAAACAATTACGCTAATCAAAACCGAATACATGAAATCTAATCACGTTAAGCACAGGCCTCAAACAAATTATACAGAAATAAAGAACCAGTTCGACATACATAGCAACACTACTCCCTAAATGCCTAACTGCCTAAGTAAATTCACGTTAAACGCAACTAGATTCATACAGTTTATCAATAGTAACATTCTCAGAAATAAGGTCATAGATTTCTTACAGTTAAAATCCTTGAATTTTCCCAAATTGAAGCAGCAAAAGGCTAGTTCCACAGATTGATTATAAAATGAAGCTCGCAGACAATGCAGTTGATCGTATGTGAGCGAAAAATCGGAATAAATAGGAACAGCGAAGGGTTTAGGTTCATGATTCCGTTGACAAATGAGAGTTAAGGGAATCAGGATCCAAAAACTATCGCTACAATTGATGAACAACCAAAGACGCATTAGGTTTGCCACTTTAGCGTAAAGATATGATGATTTGCACACGCTTTGTTTGAAGTTGACGATGGTTATTGATTGAATAATATTCGTTTGTGTGCTAACCATTTTCGATCGTTGTCTGGAGAACTCCATTCCAATACGATCTTTCTCTTTTACTTCTTCTTTACTTTGTATGATTCTACTTTGAGTTCCATGCCTTTTTTTCTTTTTGCCTTTTCTTTTCACTTTTTGTTTTTATATAAATAAAGGCAACGAAGTTTTCTTATTATTTTTATCGTTTATTCGGTTTGCTCTCTATCAACGTTACTATTTACTAAAGACAAACAATCTACTTTAATTTGGGCATATATATATATATATATATATATATATATATATATATATATATATATATATATATATATATATATATATATATATATATATATATATATATATATATATATATATATATATAGATTTAGGTTCAAGTGAGTACCACCTCTAATGCAGCGCACCAGAAGGTACCACCCTTAAAAGTAATTTTTTTGAAAATTTTTTTCATGAACATGTTCTAATTAACATTACACAGATCATATGTGAATTTCACGTAAATCCGAACACTCTAAGTGCATGAAAACACACATCACATAAATGCATGTTCACATGTCTTCAAAATTATGTAAGTGTGTGTTCACATCATTTTTTAGGAGCTAGGAGATGTGAATGTATG
Organism: Centrapalus pauciflorus; assembly: GCA_020465985.1. Classification (NCBI taxonomy): domain Eukaryota; kingdom Viridiplantae; phylum Streptophyta; class Magnoliopsida; order Asterales; family Asteraceae; genus Centrapalus; species Centrapalus pauciflorus. Next base: position 617,484 of record JAANYP010000049.1, read on the forward strand.
TGAAATTTACATACGATCTTCATAATGTTAATTAAAACATGTTTATGAAAAAAAAAATTTTAAAAAGTTTTTTTAAAGGTGGTACCTTCTGGTGCGCTGCATTTGGGTGGTACTCTCTCGAACCATATTCTATATATATATATATATATATATATATATATATATATATATATATATATATATATATATATATATATATATATACAGAATATGGTTCGAGAGAGTACCTCCATTATGCAGCGCACCAGAAGGTACCACCTTTAAAAAAACTTTTTTAAAATTTTTTTTTCATAAACATGTTTTAATTAGCATTATGAAGATCGTATGTAAATTTCACATACATTCACATCTCCTAGCTCCTAAAAAGTGATGTGAACACACACTTACATGATTTTGAATACATGTGAACTCACATTTATGTGATGCGTGTTTTCATGCACTTAGAGTGTTCGGATTTGCGTAAAATTCACATATGATCTTCATAATGTTAACTAAAACATGTTCATGAAAAAAAATTTCAAAAAAAATACTTTTAAGACTGGTACCTTCTGGTGCGCTGCATAATGGGTGGTACTCACTTGAACCTAAATCTATATATACATACATATATATATATATATATATATATATATATATATATATATTAATTTGGATATTTTTGTGGGGCTTAATATAAAGAAAAAAATCAACATGTTTTTCATGTTTTTGCTGTTTAGTCACTTCATTTTATTTTTTACCAATAAAATCCTTAAGTTATATATTTGTTTGTGATTTTTGGAATTTTTTTTATTTAAGTCTTCAAGTTTGTGGACTTTTCGAAGAAAAATAGTTAAAACATGTTAGTTTTTGGTGGAAAAGTCAGGATTGATTATGAAAAAAATAAAATTTTTCCGAAAATCGGATTGAAAACAATAACTTGAGGATTTTCTTAAGAAAAAATAACACAGATGGACTAAATCGCAAAAATCATGAAAACATGTTGATTTTTTTCATATTAAACCCTATTTTTGTGATTAAACTTTCGATTATTTTTCATTGCACAAGAAATTATCAACCGGTAAAATCTTATGAAATTGAGATATTATCGGTTGTAACCGTCATACACCGTCGTCGACAAGTCACCCTATTGGAATTTCGTCGAAAAAGTAAATTACAACAAAAATACATAGATTTGAATAAAAGATCAACATGAAATATAGATTTGAATCATAAAATACAGATAAATGAGTTCCCTAAAGAGAAGAAGAAGGTTAGCAGATTGCAACCATTTAATCAGGTTGCAAGTATGCCTAAATATGCCTAAATTAAAGTAGATTGTTTGTTTTTAGTGAGTTCCATAAACTTATCAAAATGAATCTTTTTACATAATTTTGTTAATATCACTTTGATAAGTTTTAATCAGTTGCAGGTTTTTTTGCAATAAAAAGTAGTTGGCGACTTTAATCGCAAAAATATACAGCTTAAAAGGTTTTTGTACAATTTTCTATTTATTTTATTACTTTCTTTCAAAAAAAAAAAATTCACTATCAAATGAATTGAAATTGCAAAGCGTTTTTAAACCTCAGCTCGTTTATATTTGTTTTCATTAAAAAAAATTATAGTATAATAGATTAACAAGATTATGTAAAAAGAGTTCTAAATATAATATCTTAAAATTCTAAGGGGGCGTTTGGTTCGCAGATTTTTTTCCTTGGGATTTGCATTTTGTCAAAGGATTTGCATTTGTCAGGATTTTGTCAAAGAATCTACATTATTTTATTGGAAAATTTTGTTAATCTGAAAAATGCAATGTAACTGGGATTTAAAATCCTAGGGGGGAGGCTGGGTTTTTAAATAACAAAGAAGGGTGAGATTTCAGAAATCCTGGCATTTCAAATCCTTACTGAAATCTGCGAACCAAACACAGGATTTTAAATGCAAATCCCAGGGAATCCCAGGAAATCCGCGAACCAAACGCCCCCTAAGAGTTGCTAAATAAAAAAGATTAAATGGCACGGTATGGTGTAATTAATAAGAATATATGTTTTCTTGGCAAAACTCTTTTCATCCAATAAAATAATAAATTAGTTTATGATGTATTAATAGCTTATTACTAGGTTAATACCTATGTATTACACTTAATAATAATATTCAAAAATAATTATTTATAATATGTAAATAATAATAATAATAATAATAATAATAATAATAATAATAATAATAATAATAATAATAATAATAAATTAGACTTTATGTAATTTTGGTTAATTAATTATTAAATTAATTAGGTTAAAATTAATAGGATGAATTTGATTTAATTTAAATTTAAATTAGATTGTAGTAAATGACATAAAAAATTAAAAAAATGACAAGTGGCAAAGAGAACATGACAAGTGACAAATTGTTACTCATTTAATAATATATACTAGTTTATTACCCATGTATTACGCGGATATCTTTAATATATATATTTATATCTATATATATTAATAAAAGAAAAAGATTTGTGCCACATGTCACAACCTTAATTCATCATAATTTCATTTTCCCTCCGAAACTTCCATATATTATCTTTATCACAATTTCAATTATATTTAATTAAAAGCTAAATTTATTACTACCTATATCATAGCTAAAAGAAAATCTAATCATTTAAAGCTTCCTAATTTAGCCCCTAATTCAATTGAAAATAATTTGTTTAGAAAGATAATCATTCTATCCAAATCTAATATAATTAATTTAATAACTAATTAACTAGAATTAAGCAAACTTTTTCATTAATTTATAATTATTATACTATACATATTTATAGATATTTATTTTTAAATTAATCCATGTAATACATGGGTATTAACCTAGTAATATAATAAATAAAAAGATAAAGATATAAATATTATTTTTTAAACAAAAGTATATATGATAATATTATTATTTATTATAACCTATTAATTTTGTATATTTCTAAATATATATGAAGAGGAATGATTTTCTTATATATTTTTTTAAATTATTATATTATCTTATAATTAATATGTTAGTAGATTATTAGCTTTTGTTTGACTTGATTTGATTTGAATTTAAAAGTGGATTGTATTAGATTTGGATAGATTTAATTAATAAGTTAGTAGAGTATTAGATTTTGTTTGATTTGATTTGATTTTGAAAAATGGATTATAGTAGATTTGGATAGATTTGATTTAAATTTCTTTATTATTTTTAAAATCTATAAGTGTCATGTGTCGATTCATAGCGACGACACGTAGACGTGGCTTCACCAGAAATGAGTATAGTTACTCTTTTAATAATATAGATAGATTATTTATAGCTTTTGAATAACTAGCTTATTTAAAATAAATTAGTTAATCGTGTTTGCTTGTGATCATGTCAACGACTCTCTCCGTCTCTCGTCGATCATTTGAAGTATATTATTTTGGTACAAGTTATTGGCATTGAATATTTGAATGGTATCCTCCCGATTTGTTTTCCTATGACTCTTCTTTTCATAAGAAATTAAATTCCTATCAAAGAATCCTATTTATATATAAAGTAAATAAAATGATCAATTTTCTAATATGAATAAGTTAAGAGTTAGACCATGTTTGTTTACCTCTTAACGTAATCATTAAAAGGTCATTCTACATTTAAATGACTTCTTAATGATTCCATTAATAAGTAAACAAACACCCCTTACTAAAAGACTTGTAATATAGAATTTAAGCCAAATACTAACAATTTACTAAACGTATGTATATGATGATACATTAATCTTCAAATCTAAAGCGTGAATCTGATTCGGGGAAAACGACAACTTGGTGGCTTGGAATCAATCATAAAGAAATGTCACTTAGAGCTATTCTCGGACTTAGTCTCGAAAATAGACTACGATAATCAAGTTAGAAAGCAATTTAAAAACTTAATCAGGTGAAAGAATGAAAGAATATTACTTTTTTCAATCTCCCCTTCCTTTCACATCATAAGACATGCTCCTCATTTAATACTTGTCCAATTGTGAGACTTCACTTGGTGTACTAGTTGGTTTCTATATTTCTTTGGGGATTTTTTTGGTATTGCAATGGTTGCATTTCGAGTTGTGGGGAAGTCGGTAACGCCCTAAACCAACAAGAGAGGGAACTTACAACTATCTATGAGGTATTTGATGCAGGGGTGGATCCAAGAATTTTTGTTATCGGTGTCACTTTTTTAGAGTAAATTTAGTAGTTAGATTTTTAAAATATTTTCTAAGATGGATCAGGTCAAAAAACGGGTTGTCAACACAAAATTAACAAATAGCAAGACTTTTATAATTACAAAACTACATAGTACAATACTATCTCTCAACTGTCGCAGTTGTGACCGACAAAACCAATATTAGCTTCAACAATTAAAAATCATTCGGATACATCTCTGTCAACCTTAATAACTTTGATGCATCAAAGTCCCTAAAGATATCACACGGTTAGGGGTTTTCAACTTATTTAAACATCTCTTTAACCGATGAGAAGCGATGATATCGATTGGAGATTTTTCAACCAAATGGATCAGTGTCTTCAACAATCTTTGAGCTAATTTTTTCGGGTTTTTTTTATAATCTTTTTTGGTTGGGACTTGAATCTTGTCTCTTATACTTTTTATTTTTATTAAGTTTTTGTTTTTCTTTTAAGTTTTTATGATTAAACTCAGTAATATTTTAGTAAGTTTGGGTAACGAAATCAACAAATATAAATTAAATGTGTATAATACCTTTATACATTTTTCGTAGGTGTCACTAAAAAAAAATCTTAGGTATCACTCGAATTTTTGATACATACGTAACTCAGTATTTTAAAATTTTATCGGTGTCTAGTGACACCCGTCATAACATATTACATCCGACACTGATTTGATGTAAGGGATCGGGCATGATATTGGAGTTTGAATGAGAATTCACGAATTGAACATTTAATATTTCATGCCCTAACAAGGGCGACACTTGGGTCCTTGTGATGCTCGAGACATTATTTTTTGCCAGGGACAACCGATGAACTTTTTCTGAGTTCTGAGCCGAGTATGGCAAGAAGCTTGTTCAAGCTTGAAAGAGTTTACAAAAAAAGCGATTAGGAAGTGTATGAATTATAACATAATATTATAATAAGATCTGGTATAGACAAATATTATTATATTATAATAATATCTGGTATAGACAAACCTTGTGCTATGTCCCCAAGGTGATGGTTATGAACTTTAAAACAAAACGTCGTGGTCGTGCAAGTACTTTTGTATGTTTAAAGAATAAAAATGTTGATATGGAATAACTACTTTTTTTAACACTAATATATAAAATGCTTTTATTATTGATTCGATATTTTTGTTAATGTGTTATCTTTTTTAACACTAAACATCCCATCCATATATAGGATATTAGGAATGATAAACTCAATTTGTAAAATTAACAAATTGATACCCTAATTTCCCACTAAACGGAGGTTCGTGTGTGTGAGATATATACGGGGCTCGTCCTGATTATTTTTATGCCCAGTGTAAGATGGAAGAAAATATCTTTTTTAAAAATGCAACATACTATTTTTTTAAATGGGTTTGGCCAAAATAGAAAAAGCTATATTAATACCCATGTATTACATGGATTGATGTAAAATATTTGTTATGAATTAAATATTAATAAATATGTGGAATCCCTTAAAAACCTTCAAAAAAAATTTAAAATTAAGATACAATAAAAACTAATAAAAAGATGACATACATGCAAAATCATTGAGTCAATGGTAAAAAATGATGACTCTAAGTTAATATTTAAGTCAAAGAAGACGACTAAACTGTGATTCAATATATTTGAATTATTGATTTAATAGTAAAAAATGATGACTTTAAGTCAATCTTTTAAAATCTTTTATTATAAAACTAAATTTTTTATTTACCGATTTTTTTAAATTATTTACTCTTTAGGACATTTAAACATGAAGTTTATTATTTTATTAAAAAAAATTAGCTAGTTAATCTTGAAAACTTTTAATGAATATTAATTGTGGTTTGAGTTATTTTAGGTAACAAAAATAATAAGTTTCAACAATAGAGTTTAAATTAAATCAATTAAATGATAAGAATGTTACTTAAATTAATGTTAATTTTTATTTTTGAAAAAAGATCGGGAAAATGAAAAAGTGGGGTATTAGAAATGTGACACGTGGCAGGAATTGTTCTCAATTATTATAATACTAGTTTATTACCCCGTGTATTACACGCATTATAATAACTCTTTGTTTTCTTAAAACATGTATATAAACTTAAAATTTTATTATAAATATAAAAATATCTTAAAATACTAAAAAGATAGGTTTTTTCAAATGATAATTATTTGTTATTGATTTTATACAGTTGGTAAACAATTTATATACGGTAAAATAATTTTTCTTAAATGATCATAAATTAAAAGTGTTTCACTTTCACTTTAAATACATACTTAATTAAAACCCAATACTATGTAACCAAAAGTAAATTTAATAAAAACATAAATTTTATTAAATAATATATCTATTTATAACATTATAATTAAATTAATAAATATTTAAAATAAAACATTTTTGAAACTTTTATCGTACAATAAAAACTTAATAAAAAATTTTATAATATTTATGATGTTAAACTTAAAATAATATTTTTATATTTTATTTAAATATTAGATTATTAAATATACTATTTATATGAAGATTATTATATTTTCACAATTCTTATTTTTATTAATATCTTTTAAAATTGATAAAAAAGTTGAAAATTTATTATAATTGCTACTAATTAGAACTATAATACAAAAAATTTTAAGAATAAAAGTAGATTTAAAATTTCTAAATTAGTTTAACTTTTAAAACCCAATAATTTTGTAGAATATTTATGAATGACAATTTAAGAAATATAAGAAAGAAAAATCTATCTAATTTGTCAACATATTATACTTAATATGATTTTATTAAAAAATTATGTTATATTAATAAGTAAATATTTGTTTTAAGATATTAATTATACAAAATAAATACAATTATAATATGCATGTTTCAAATTTAAAAAAATATATGTTTTAGTTATTAGTAACCTATTATTTTAATTGTTTTTAACATAATTAATTGAAGTGATTAATTTATGGAGATAATTTATCATTGAATTGTTCTAAATTAGGAAAAAGAGCGGGAAAATAAAATTATAATGCATTGATTGAGTGACATGTGTCAATAAAATGTTCTCTTTTATTATAATAGATATAGATAGATTATGTTTTTTAATGGTACAACATACTATATTTTTTAAAGTGTTTTTTCTTTCATTTATTGAGCTGAAAACTTTAAAAATACATGTGTGTGTCTAATATATATATATATATATATATATATATATATATATATATATATATATATATATATATATATATATATATATATATATATATATATATATATATATATATATATGGAGTGGATCAAATGAGAACCGTTATTAAAATGAAGATGGTAAGAACCAATAAAAAAGAGACACGTCATCAATATTAACTCACATCATCAAAGGTATTTTGGACATTTATAAATTTAAATTAAATTATAAAATAAAAAAAGAATTAATTCACTCTCCCCAATTTCTATAATTACATCCTTAAATCTCTCTATTTCCACCATAACTATTCACATTCCAAAACATAATCTTTCTCTCTCTCTCTCTCTCTCTCTCTCTCTCTCTCTCTCCCATGGTGCCACACACACCACCATCTTCTCCGGCCGTCTTCCACACCCCTTCCACTCTTTCGCGGTCACCACCGCTGTGATATCACCAACGTGAATGACGTGAACTCGGCACCAACGTCAATGACGTGAACTGTAGACTACCGCCGCCGTGAATCGCTTGCTTGAATCGTGAGCCGACGCTCGCATCCTCCTCCTCTTAATCTTGAATCGTTAACTGTTGTTCGCCGTGAATCCTCTGCCTTCGTGAACCGTGTATCGCCGCCGCTGTGAATCGTTTGCTTGAACCGTGAACCGCCATTCGTCTCTTCCTCACTTGTTTGACCTGTGAACCGCCGTGAACAGCTCAAAGTCCAAAGCATCTGCCTTCGTGAATCACGGTGGCGTCGTGAATCATTGTAGGTGTTATGAATAATGGTGGGTCGTCGAACTGATTCACAATAAGTGATGTTGTCGAAATTGGTGTTGTGAACCATAAGTTGTGTCGTCAAAATCGGTGGTGTCATTGAATCACGATGACATTGTAAATCATTGTAGGTGTTGTGAATCACGATGGTGCCAACGAAATCGGTGTTGCTTGATTCACAATTAAAAACCAACAAAACTAATTTGAAATATATGGTGCACAATGACCAAAATGCCCTTTTATTAGATACCACCTCATATAATATTCAATTTATTACAATTATGTCACCTTGCTTATTATTGGTTGATTCACAAAATAAGGTAATTCTATTGGTTCTTACCGTACTCATTTTAAACACGGTCCTCGTTTTATCCTCACCATATATATATATATATATATATATATATATATATATATATATATATATATATATATATATATATATATATATATATATATATATATATATATATATATATATATATATAGGGTCAGGTTCTATGGGGCACCTGTATGCATTGTACACTTTGGGAACCTGAATGCACCGTTAGATCTTGAATTTTAATGGTTCAGATTGTAGTGGCAAAAGGGAAATTAACTTGAAAATGGGTGCACGTGTGCATAACTTCTCGTTCGCGGAAGGGCAAAATCGGAAGATGCTTGAATTCAGAAAATATTCTATCTGAATCTAAACAAACATGATGCATCTTCATCCAATTTATTGGATTCGTCTTCAAACACGTACGATGCATCTTCATTCAATTCAATTTCAAACATGATGCATTTCGACCATATTCATCCTCGTCTTTGTTCCATCATTATGCATCACCAAAATCGTGATGCATTTCGGCCATATTCATCCTCGTCTTTGTTCCATCATTATGCATCACCAAAATCGTGATGCATTTCGATATTTAAACGTGTTAATTTCGTGATGCATCTCTGAAATTTAAACGTGTTCATCAACGTCTTCAATGTATTCATTATTGTCGTGATGCATTGCTGTTGTGCATCATGTTTGATACAACCAATACCATATGCTCCAACTATTTCTTGGAAGCAATAACCACCAACATTAATAAAGAATCTTAGAATTCTTTGACTAGCCATAACCATGATACAGAATCGTAGAATGAACTGTTTGTGTAAAAACTGATTGAGAGAAAGAGAGATGGAGAGATGCTAGCCATGAAAGAGAAATGGAAAGAGAGAGAAAAGGGGATGGATTTATGGAAATGTGGTTGATCATTTTATTTAGTTTCCTAAATAAATGAGAAATATTAAATTAAATCTTATAATTTAACAATATATTATTAAGCATTCCCAAAATGCCCTTAATGCACCCTTTGTAAACAAGCAATGCATTTTTGGTTCCCATTTGGTTCCCGATACATATGGTGCCCCATAGAACCTCAATCTATATATATATATATATATATATATATATATATATATAAATATCTGTGTGTGTGTGTATAGGGTTGAGATCTCGGGAACCGGAGTACCACATTAAATGAACATGTTCATTATGATAAAATGTTAAATTTCATCAAAAGTGTAATATTCATACGTTCAAAATTGCATTATGATTAAGCAGTTCGTATCATTTTTATATTCATTACGTTAAAAAATTTTATACGTTTAATTTCGTATAAAAGTGCAATAAACACATGGTCATATATATTGCACATTTGTACATATGCATATTGCTATTTTGCATGAAATAGTACATTTTATCATAATAAACATGTAGATGATGTGAACTAATCAATAATTATGTACATTTGAACATGTGTATATTGCAATTTTGCATGAATTTATACATTTTATCGTATTGAACATGTTCATTTAATATGATATTTTGGTATCCCATTGATTTTGAACACACACACACACTCACACACACACACACACACACACACATATATATACATATATATATATATATATGGAATATGATTCGAGAGAGTACCACTCAATATGTAGCGCACCAGAATGTATCATCCTTAAAACACTTCATTTTTTTTTATAAACATGAATTAATTAACATTATGAAGATAATATGTAAATTTCACAATAATTCACATCTTCTAACTCCTAAAAATTGATATGAACGTATACTTACAAAATTTAACATATATGTGAACTTGCATTTATATGATGCATGATTTCATGCATTTACGATGTGTGAATGTGCGTGAACTTTATATGTCATCTGTGTAAATGGTAATGTTAATTAAAACATTTTTATGAAAAAAAAATTCAAAAATAATATTTTTTTTATGAGTGGTACCTTCTGGTGTGCTACATAATAGGTGGTAACATGTTTCATATGATTCAAAAGGTTCATTGAATTGTCTATAACAAGATTCAGAATATTCAAATGGTTCATAGTTGTATTTATAACAAGATTCAACAAGATTCATAAGATTCGACAGATTCATAGGATTCAATAAAATGCATAGGATCCAATAAGATTAATAGGTTAATAGAAGAGTTCGGTAGTATTTTCAACAAGATTCATAAGATTCAAAGCTATTTTATGGTTGTTCACAATGTTCACAACGAATAAAGCGTTCACAAAAGATCTTTAGTGTGTGTGTGTGTGTGTGTGTATAGAGAGAATTTGGTTCCACAGCGTACCATGTGAGATCCTGCGTATCCAGCGTACCCCACATAGGCAAGGGTATTTTCGTAATTACAGCGACCATTCACATTCCTTAATTGACCATTCACATTAATTGATCATTCACATTACTTAATTGATCATTCACATTACTTAATTGATCATTCACAACACTTATTTAACTATTTATACTTCTTGTACACTTATTTGATCATTCACAACACTTATTTGATCATCCACAACACTTATTTGACCATTCACAATTCTTCAACACTTAATTGACCATTCACATTACTTAAATGATCATTCACATTACTTAAATGATCATTCACATTATTTAATTGATCATTCACATAACTTAATTAACTATGCACATTACTTAATTGATCGTTCACATTACTTAAATGATCATTCACATTACTTAATTGATCATTCACATTACTTAACTGATCATTCACAAAACTTATTTGATCATTCACATGAATTATTTGACCATTTACAGTATTTATTTCATCATTCACAATTTATTATTCGACTTTTATACTTCTTCTACACTTATTTGATTATTCACAATAATTATTGAATGTAGATCTAAATAATTAGTTTAAAAAATGTAGATGATTCACATTACTTAAATGATCATTCACATTACTTAATTGATCATTCACATTACTTAAATGATCATTCACATTACTTAATTGATCATTCACATTACTTAATTAACCATTCACATTAGTTTAATTGATCGTTCACATTACTTAAATGACCATTCACATTACTTAACTGACCATTCACATTACTTATTTGATCATTCACAACACTTATTTGATTATTTACATGAATTATTTGACCATTTACAGTATTTATTTCATCATTCACAATAATTATTGGACTTTTACAATTTTTATACACTTATTTGATCATTCACAACACTTATTTGATCATTCACAATAATTATTTGATCATTCACACTTCTTCTAAACTTATTATAAATGGTCAAATAATTAATGTGAATAATCAAATAAGTGTTGTGAATGATCAAATAAATACTATGAATGGTCAAATAATTCTTGTGAATGATCATATAAGTGTTGTGAATGATCAAATAAGTGTAGAAAAATTGTGAATGATCATAAAAGTGTTGTGTATGATCAAATAAGTGTAGAAGAAGTGTGAATGGTCAAGTAATTATTGTGTATGATCAAATAAGTATAGAAGAAGTGTAAATAGTCAAATAATTATTGTGAATGATCAAATAATTCATGTGATGATCAAATAAGTGTTGTGAATGGTCAATTAAATAATGTGAATGGTTAATTAATTAATGTGAATAATCAAATAATTATAGAAGATGTGTAAATAGTCAAATAATTATTTTGAATGATCAAATAAATGTCGTGAATGATCAAATGAGTGTAAAAGAATTGTAAATAGTCAAATAATTCTTGTGAATGATCAAATAAGTGTTGTGAATGAACAATTAAGTAATGTGAATGATCAATTAAGTAATATGAATGATCAAATAAGTAATACGAGTGATCATTTAAGTAATGTGAATGGTCAATTAAGTAGTAAAATGAAGCTTTGTTTGAGCTTCAATGGTGGAAGTGGAAAGAGTTATGTTGATTTAGTATGTTTATATGTCATTTTGTGATTCAAATATGTTAAGTAGTAAAATGATATTGAGTTGAGTCAAGTGGAAACTCATTTGGAGTTGGATTTTGGTGAACTTGGGAGAAACCCAAGTTGGAGCTTCTTTTGAGCTCCAATGGTGTATGAAAGATAAATTGTGTCTAGATACATGTTTTCATGATAATTATGAGTTTATTGTGTTATTTATGGCCATGGAGTTGAATGGAAGTTAGTAAGAACTCAAGTGGGGTTTTGAAGACTTAGTTGAGTTTTGGCCATTTAAGAACTCGGTTTAAGTTCATACGAATTCCATGGAATCATGGAATGGTATGTTTTGGTGATAATATGTTTAAAAAGTGTTTATTTATATTATTAAATTGTTTTCATATGTTGGGTAACACAAAACATGTACAAGAACTCAATTTGGCGTTTTAGGCCCAAACCGCAAACCAAGTGTTCGGTGAAATGTCACAACGAGTTCCAAAGCATTTTGGGATTGAGTTTTAATGCTTAGATGTAATTTGAATGTCTAAAATGACCCAAATATGTTTAATAATGCTATGGGATGGGTTGGAATTGAATTTGAGCTCAATTGGAGCTTGGTGTTGTCGGTTGGAGCTTTCGGTCATTTTCGGACTCGTTCGGAGTCCGTATGAGCTCCATGGAATCATGGTTTGTTATGAAATGATTCTATTATGTTTATAGGGGTTTAAGTGACCTTAATATGCTAAATATATTGTTGGTAAAGTCCCTTATGAATGCATAAAGCATTGATGGAAGTTTTAAGGAGTTTGGTGTGCATTTATGTCAAAAAAAAATGAAGTTGGGACCTGTCTGGCACAGTGGTCACGCCATGACCACCCTAGGGTCACGCCATGACCAACCTTCTGTCCACAAAATTGATTTTGGTCGGTCGGGGGTCCATGCGCGGGTCTTTTACGTCCAATACACTTCTAAATTAAGTGTTTAAAGGGTTTGAGGGTCTTTGATCAATTCCGAAACTCCTAGGGCCTCAATTGGACTTAGTACTTTCGGTTTGATGTCCCCACACCCTTAGGCCAATATTAGGGTCTTATATTATGTTCGGGAGCTTATGTGTTCGCCTTATGAATGCTTATAGGTGAATCGAGTCGAAAGAGGCTTGATCACAAGTCTTAGTCATTCTCGGGGATATTGTGGCGTGGTTGGAAGGCTTTGAAATCTTAATAACCTATCACTGTGAGTTCTAGTATTAGATTTTCATAAAGTCATATATGGTGTACTTGTTGCTTCATGATTGATCATTCATTGTTGATTCATGCTATGACATTATACTGTTTGTTGTTTATTCATTCATTTCATTAATGGATGACTTATTCGTATACTCGAGGCATCTTGGACCTCATTTGTTGATCATATACTTTGTTTGGACTACCTGGATATCCATGGATTATTCCTGGCCCATTTGGATGCCGGATGCTGACGTACTTGAATTGCTGGAAGTCCCGAATTTGATAGGGACAACCTCGTACTATGTTAGAGGCAACACCACACCCGTACTTGATAGGGAACCCCGCATTATGTAGAGGCATGTGGTATTTGATCGCTCATCTTGTGCACTTCACTTATGCCGTTTGGAATCGTTATGTTGATCATCATTGCATCTATGTACCTTATGTTATATCTAATCTAGTAACTCACCAACTTTATGTTGACCCGTTAGTTAACCTTTTTCAGGCACTGACAAGGGTAAGGGTCCGGCCGGTCCGTCTCATTGATTTCGGTTGGGGATAGCTTAGAGCTCCCCGTCTCTTGGTATAGCTTTTGGATAGCTCGGGTGTGGGAATAGTGGACTCCGTTTTTGGCATATGCTCGTGAATGAACTTAGTTTTTATCCATGGTTAGATAATTTGGTTGTTTAAAATTTGTAACCCCATCTGCTTCGATCTATGATACCCCACACTTTGCTCATTATTAGGTGACAAAGTGGGAAGTAGCATGTTGACGTCTTTTGAATATTGAAAATTTAAATTTGACGCAAATTCCGCACAGTATTAATATATGAATTATTGTTAAATGTGTGTGAAATACCCTAATTAATTGTGAGGGTGTTTCAAATAATGTGAATGATCAAATAATTATACAAGAAGTGTAAATAATCAAATAATTATTGTGAATGATCAAATAAGTATAAAATAATTGTAAATAGTCAAATAATTCTTGTGAATGATCAAATAAGTATTGTGAATGAATAATTAAGTAATGTGAATGATCAAATAAGTAATGTGAACGATCAAATAAGTAATGTGAATGATCATTTTATATGTATTGTGAATGATCGCTGTAATTACGAAAATACCCTTCTAGCTAAAAAAAAGGGACGCACATGGAATTTCAATTTTTTGATCATAACCATTGATTTATTTAATCTTGTGGCTTTGGATGGGTACCCTTGGTACACTGGATTTTTAAAGGGATTATTTTGAACATATATATATATACTTGTGGCTTTGGATGGGTACCCTTGGTACACTGGATTTTTAAACGGACTATTTTGAACATATATATATATATATATATATATATATATATATATATATATATATATATATATATATATATATATATATATATATATATTATATTTAGGGTTAAGTTCCATGGACTCCCATATCAGAGTGGAGTCCTGGAGTCCCATATTAAATGTACCTGTTCATTACAATAAAATGTTTTATTTTATACAAAAGTATAATATACACATGTTCAAAAGTGCATTACAATTGACGAATTCACATCATTTGAAGTTATAACGATAAAAAAAATTCTATATCATTCAAAATTATAATATTTAAACAATATGCACATGTGATCTGATGATGCGCTTAGCACTTTGAACATATGCATATTGTATTTTTGCATGAAATATAACATTTTTATCATAATGAACTTCAAATTATGTGAATTGTTCAACAGTAGTACACTTTTGAACATTAATATATTACATTTTTGCATAAAATAAAATATTTTATTGTAATGAACATGTACATTTAATATGGACTCCAGGACTCCAATCTAACATGGGACTCCATGGAATATATATATATGGGTGAGTTCAATGGAAAACCTATATGCATCGGAAAACCCGGGAACCACTTTATAGCCATTGGATCAGGTGATGCATCACGCAGAATGTCGATGCATCACGCGGGAATTTGGTGCATCACGCGGGGAATTTGATGCATCACGCGGGAATTGTGGTGCATTGCGGTTTTCCAAGGTTTTCCGATGCATGTTGGTTTTCCATTGAACCCCCCTATATATATATATATATATATATATATATATATATATATATATATATATATATATATATATGGGTGAGTTCAATGCATAATCTCTATGCATCGAAGAAGGTTGGAGAACCACAATGCATCGCTAGAAAATCGTAATGCATCATGTAGAAATCGATGCATCACGCGAGAATTTGATGCGTCACGTGAAAATAATTAATGATGCATCACAGGGGAATTGTGATACATTTGTGGTGGTGCATGGAGGTTCTTCGATGCATTAAAGTTCTCCTATATATATATATATATATATATTATATAGGGGTTCAATGGAGAACCTCCATGCATCGAAGAACATTGAAGAACCTCCATGCACCACCACAAATGCATCAAAATCCAAGGTTCTCGCGTGATGCATTACGATTTTCTTGCGATGCATTGTGGTTCTCCAAGGTTGTATGCATACAGGTTCTCCATTGAACCCACCCCTATATATATATATATATATATATATATATATATATATATATATATATATATATATATATATATATATATATATATATATAGAGAGAGAGAGAGAGGGAGGTTCAATGGAAAACCACCATGCACCGGAAAACTTGTGAAAACCGCACTGCACCACCACAAATGCATCAAATTCCCCGCGTGATGCATCAAAATCCCGCGTGATGCATCAAATTTCCCGCGTGATGCATCAAAATCCCGCGTGATGCATCACCTTATTTACGATCATGCCACCGCGTTTTTCATGAAATGCACCAAATCGGACGGTAGGCGTAGGTTTCCATGGTTTTCAGGTGCATAGTGGTTTTCCATTGAACCCACCCCTATATATATATATATATATATATATATATATATATATATATATATATATATATATATATATATATATATATATATATATATATATATATATATATAGGGGAGGGTTCTTTTAAGAACCATAAAAAATGTGGGAACCTAAGAACTAATCTCATCCATTGATTTTATAGGATCAATGGCTTAGAAATTAGATGACATTTTTGAAATTAAGAAGGCTTCAAGGGTTTTTTTTGTTGGAAAAAGGGGCAGGGAAGGGGTAGAATGGGGATAACAAAATTGAAAAATCGTTGACAACCAAACGCACACGCTTCCAAAGACAATTATTTTCCTCCTTGAAAAAGCAACTGCACACGTTTCCAAACAATTATTTCTCTCCTTGATTTTTTCTCTTTGATCATTTTTTCTCCAAAAAAAAAGTCACCAGAGTTTAGATATTATACACTTTATTCTATAGATAATATACAACTTTATATGTAGATTAAAATATATTCTAAAAAGTATACATAATATTCTATGGTGAATATACAACATTCTATGACGGAGATACAAAGCAACACAATCCAGTCGAACATCCGACAATCACAATCAATGGTGCCCATGATGGAATCTTTTACAACCTGCATTAAAACAATGGATTCAAACTATGATGCAAAAAAATATATAACATTTCTAGTTACATAGAATAGCAATATTCTACGTAGAATATGTGAACAATCTACGTAGATTAGTGGTATTCTATGTAGAACTCTCGTCGTTTAGCAAGGTTTTTAGCATTTCATCTTTACCCGAATATGTAATTTCAAATATATAATATAGCTTAGGGAATATGAAACATCAAAAGATAATATAAACTCTGGGAAAAGAATACATATTAAATAATCCAGTATCTATATATGCTTATAGGATATCTATCAAGACAACAAAAAATAACAAATTTATATAGAATTGAAGGCATTCTATAAAACTCTACGAAGAATACAAAACATTCTACGTTGAATACAAAAATATTCTACGTAGAATCATAAGATAACATAAAATCTAATAAGAATAAAGATTAAAGAATCCAAAATCTATAAATGTTTATTGAAGATCTATTCAAACAACATAGAATACAAAATCTATATAGATTTACAAACAATCTATAAAAAAACTACGTAGAATACAAAATAATCTACGTATGTATACCATAGAATAAAGCATCTGAGAAAAAGAAAAACTTCAAGTAGACAACATAGAATACAAAATCTATATAGATTGCATACAATCTATATGAAAACTACGTTTAATACAAAATAAAACTCCATCCACTGGGAGTTGTCTCCTCAGAACCTCGTCGTTTAGCAAGGTCTTTAGCATTTCATCTTTACCCGAATCTGTAATTTCAAATATATAATATAGCTTAGGGAATATGAAACATCAAAAGATAATATAAACTCTGGGAAAAGAATACATATTAAATAATCCAGAATCTATATATGCTTATAGGATATCTATCAGGACAACAAAAAATAACAAACTTATATAGAACTGAAGGCATTCTATAAAGCATTCTACGTAGAATACAAAATATTCTACGTAGAACGCTAAATATTCTACGTAGAATACAAAACATTCTATGTAGAATGTAAAATATTCTACGTAGAACAATCATAGAATAACAAAATCTACTATCAGAAACCTAGAAAAATCATAGAATAACGATAAAAATAAAACACTAACAGATAAACATGACCTGGATTAGCAAAAATCCGATCATCGACCTCCTCATCTGCTGCAAAACCATTTGAAACTACATTACATGGGGTCTGTTGAAATATAATGGTCGACTCCATGGCTTCAGGTGAAAGAAAAAAAATCACAGAAGGGTTTTCGGGGACAAAATTGAACTGAGCTTCTTCTTGCCGGAAAAAATGGAAGAATGAGAAAATATTAATAACAAACTCATTAATTATTGCAGAGTTAATGATATGGCAGAAACATGGAAACTTGCTTTTCTGAAGGGTCGCATTAAATAAGGAAAGAGAATGACTGTTTTGCCCTTAGTGGGGACTGCCGTACTTGAAAATATTTACAACTATGCCATTGATTATCCACCGTTGATCCTATTAATCCAAGGGCTGAGATTAGTTCTTTGGTTCCCACATTTTTTATGGTTCTTAAAAGAACCCAATCCTCTATATATATATATAGGGTGAGGATAAAATGAGGACCGTGCTTAAAATGAGGACAATAAGAACCAATAAAATTGCTTGAAATTGTGAATCAACCAATAGAATGCAAGGTGGCAATTTTGTAATTAAATAGAGATTTGTACAACATGGACAAGTGTTTGAGGGTAAAATAGTCATTTGTGCACCCTCTCTATTTTTAACAACCATATGAATTTAATGAGGTAAGTTTTGGTTTTTGTAATGCATTTTAGGGGTGTGGCGATTCACGATGGAGAGTGAGGAGGTGGGCGATTCATGACGGCAAGGCTGGTGGTTCACGGCGACGGAGAGTGGTTCAAGGCTAGTTGTTCACTACGAACAGTTGATTCACGACGACGGAGAGTGAGGAGGTGGGCTTCAAAAGGCTGTTGGTTAACGACGGCAAGGTGCACACGACGATCACTACGAACAGTTGATTCACGATAGAGGCGAGTGGTTCACGGCGAGCAGCGATTCACGGTTCAAGCAAACGATTCATGGCGGCGTTGGTACATGGTTCACGAAGGTGGAAGTTTGGACTTTGAGTTGTTCCCGGCGGTTCACGGTTCAAGCAAGTGAGGAGGAGGCGAGCGGGGGTTCACGGTTCAAACAAGCGATTCACAGCGGCCGCGATACACGGTTCACGAAGGCGGAGGGTTCACGACGAGTTGTGGTTCACTGTTCACGGCCAACGTCGGTTCACAGTTAAAATAGAGAAGAGGATTGGGAGGCAAGCGGCGGTTCACGATTCAAGCAAGAAATTTTACGGCGGTGGTGGTACACGATTCACGAAGGCGAGGTTGTGGGTGTTGTGGTAGAGCAGGTACCGCCGATCGTGTTTGTTTATGGTCGACAATGGGGAGAAAGTGGTTGTGGTACTGGGTTCATGTCACTGACGTTAGTTGTCTCACAGCGGCGGTGACCGCGAAAGAGTGGAATGGATGGAAGACCGCCGGAGAAGATGACAGTGTGTAGGGCACCATGGGAGAAGGAGTGCGTTAATGGTGGACACATGGTTTCTTCATGAGCATAAAGAGATAGAAGAGAGAGAGAGAAAGATAAATCTTAAAAATAAAACAAATATGGAAACGACTCATGATTTAAGGAAATAATTTAATGGGTAACCGTGAAATTGGGGAAAATTTAGTTTCTTTTTGTTTTTTTTATTTTAAGTTACGAAATAGTCCAAAATGCCCTTAAGAATATGGATTAAGTTAGATGACGTGTCATAATTTAATTGGTTCTTATCGTCTTCATTTTAAGGACGGTCCTCATTTGATATACTCCCTATATATATATATATATATATATATATATATATATATATATATATATATATATAGAGGGAGGTTCAATTGAGAACTTTTATGCATCGAGGTACAAAAGAACCCATATCAACCATTAGATCAAAAAATTGTATGGATTAGATTAATGGCAAAAGGGTAATAGTTGGACAATTTTATGCAACTTGTGCATTATAGGAACAAACAAGGAAGTGCATTTTGGGGAATGTGCATACCTCATTAAATTTAATATTCAACAAATAATCAAATAATAAATGTCAAATAAATTCAATTGATACATTTTCAAATTTAACAAAAATTACACAAATTCAAAAAAAAAAGATGATGGATTCGATGCATTTCATCGTTAATCTTGTTTATCTATGCATCATGTTAAAAAAAGACGCATTTAACAAAAAAATACAAAAATTCATTTATGCATCGTGTTCAACTTGTTCATCATTCTTTTATGCATCGTGTTTGTCGTTCATATTCTTCATTGAGCTATGCATCATATTCAACTTGTTCATCATTCATCTATGCATCGTCATTGTTCATCGTCCATTTATGCATCATCATTTTCGTTGTTCATCGTTCATCATCCATCTATGCATTGTCATTGTACATCATCCATCTATGCATTATCATTATCATTATTTATCGTTCATCATCCATCTATTCATCATGTTCTTCATAATTATCATCGGTTACCTCTCTTGTTCATGTACATCATCACCGTTGTTCATCGTTATTCTTCGTCTTCAAATCATCATCACTAAGAAAATCATGAAGAACACAATTAGAGAGAGAGAGAGAGAGAGAGAGAGAGAGAGAGAGAGAGATGAGGAGGGAAATGAGGAATGTAGTTAATATGAGATTTTAATTCAAAATGTAACTCCTAATTATCATTTAATGATTTTTAGAAAAATAAATTAATTATCATGTCTTTAGTTTTCCCTAAATGCCCTTTGTGCACCCTTGGTGGATTATCCGATGCACAAAAGTGCCTCGAGGTGCCCCGATGCATAAAAGTTCTCAATTGAACCTCAATCAATATATATATATATATATATATATATATATATATATATATATATATATATATATATATATATATATATATATATATATATATATATAAATAAAAGAGTGGATTTGGTAACAAAGCCTAAGGTGATTTAGGTGGCCAGAAAAGCTTAAAAGGGTTGGTTGTTAATTGTTATAGTACCCTAAAGCAAGCCATTCAGATTCACATTTCTTGAATTATGTTTTCTAGCAGATTCATATTTTGTGGTTCGGTAATATTAGCAGTACTTGTAGTTATACTTCTAGCCACCCTTTCACCATTACCCCATAAAAAACCATCTTCGAAACCGTGGCTAGCCATATCTTTATACATCCAACAACCACAAACCTCCGCCATGCCAAACACGCACACGGTGGCACCAGCGGACGCAGGCGCGTTGATCTTCCACCGTGTTTTAACCGAAGGGCCTATGAATACTTCACGAGTCGTGGGGAAAGCTCAAGGTTTCATCATCCCCATCGAACAATTTGCAAGCTCGGGGTTCAACATTATTTATCTTACGTTTGATACACATGAATACTCGGGTAGCGTTAGTATTCAGGCTGAAAATACGGGTGATGGTCAGGAAGGTCAGATGAGCGTCGTTGGGGGTACAGGATCGTTCGCTTTCGTACGTGGAATCGCTGTTTTGACGCAGAAAGATCATCATGATACTAATCTCGTCGTACCGTATCATATTAGGTTGCATTTGAAGTTTCCTAATCGTTCTGAAACCATACCAAGATGAACGTAATTAGTTTATATATTAATTTGGTTTTTATCTGTTTTAATTTCTAGCTTTTATTAATTAGCTTTCTACTTTTTATTATTTCTTGCACTTATATAGTCGTAAGTTCCAATCATTAGAGTATGGTTTATTACGAAAAAAATCAACATGTCTTCCTGGTTTTTACGTTTCCGTCCCTTAATTTATTTTTACAGAAAAATTCTCTAGTTCTTTTTTTTTTTTTTAGTTTTGTGATATATGATTATTAGAGCTCGGTTATAAATAGTAAACCGGGTTTTTAATAACTGAAAAACCGAGTTATAATA
Organism: Centrapalus pauciflorus; assembly: GCA_020465985.1. Lineage (NCBI taxonomy): Eukaryota > Viridiplantae > Streptophyta > Magnoliopsida > Asterales > Asteraceae > Centrapalus > Centrapalus pauciflorus. The sequence continues at coordinate 639,551 of JAANYP010000049.1, forward strand.
TCAAAATTTCATTGAAGCAGAAAGAAAAAATTAACTTGAGGACTTTATGTTATATATAAACAACGTTAGATGATATTGGTTAGTGTTTGGCAAAATAGATGATCAAAATTTTATGAAGAAATTTCGTGAAACAAGAGGGTTTTAATCACGAGTCATTTTGACTGCTTAATTAATTCACTACTATCAACAATAGAGCCAATTGTGACTAATTCTAAATGGTCACCAAATCTTTATAAACAGGTCACCAAATCTAATACTTTAACATAAAAATACACTAAAACTCTGTTTTTTTTTTTTTTTTTTTTGTCCAAAATTCTACAACATATTGATGATGCTAATTATGTAGAACTTAGCAACCTTGAAACTTGTTTCTTCAATCAAAGACTTATCAATATTATCCGTGCAATATTGGTAACAAGACAGTTCATTGTTTTTCTTATCCTTTCATTTATACCACAAAACTAACACTTGTGATTGTGATGACGATGGAAGCGATTGACTATATTGTCCAACTTTCAGACGATATTTCTTTGGATTCGAAGACAGGGTTTTACTACTTTGGTTTGAATTCATTTTTTAGGGCTTTGGTTTGGAAATGATCCAAAAATATGGAAGAAATATTGAAACAAATGATTGTGAGTGTGAATATAAGAGAAAAAAATAAGAGATATTTATAGAGGATTTTTTTAGCCGTTGGAGGTTGGGAGCGAGATGGGGAGTGGAATGATCACTTTTTTGACCGTTGGGGAGGAAAATAGTTTCAGAAGAAGGGGATGGGGCTCCGTATCACAGTACCGAATGGAAGCCCAAATCATGACCATTTTTGGTGGGGGTGGTGTTCCCAATCGCGACCACCCTCCACATATGTTCTAATGCAGGACGACATGGATATTTCCCATTGCCTAATCAAAATCACGACAATCATTTGTAATATTGATAGTTATAGACTTATAATCATTCAGTCACGTGTCAATTTAAAATCACACATATGGTATTCATTAAGAAGATGAAGGCTTATTTAAAGTTGGAATGGTCAGGCATGCTCTGTCTTGTTTTGTAAAAGGTTTAAAACATAAGTTAAAAAGAATCCCAATAAGGCAAAATGACAAAAAAAAAAAACATTATTATATATTATTAAAGTAATTATTTGTATTTAACTTGTGTTTATAACTTATAACTAAATGTTTTAAACAAAATATATAACAATAAAAAACAAAGCAAAACTAACAAGTACGTTAGATAAGAGGGAGTGGCCGCCGAGTGGCTAGGTAGGGAAGGTGACAATGTGGGAGGAGAGAGAACACGCTCCTCTCCCTCCCACTTTCTTCCTATCTCTTCGAACTGAAATTAACACCCCAATTTGATGCTCCTTTACCATGTTTTTATTAAATTAACTAGAAAAAATAAAAAGTAAAGTGGGCTAAGAAGGATCACCATTTTCATATGGGCTAATTGCTGGAAAATAGTAATAACTTTTGTTATTTTTATCATTAATAGTAACATCTTTTAATTTTGTTCATTAATAATAACTTTTGATTTTTTTAGCAATAATAGTAATTGTTTACCTTCTATTCAAGTTAACCGGTTACCAACTGATGAGGTGGCATTTTGAGCTGAGTTGGAAGCTGACATGGCTGGGCATTTCATTTATATCTGACAGTAATTCACATTTGCATACCCCTTTTAAGAAACAACCATCTAGCCCAAGTACTCTTCTAGAGCCAGTTAACCACCCATCTTTCAAACCTTTAAAACAAACATAAAAGCTTTGAAAGTAGCTTTTACCATCTGGATTTTCTTCAACATAGAGTTTCACTGTACTGCCTGGGTTTGTCCTAAAGATCTCCTCTCCGTAGTCTCTTAACTTTTCATAATGTACTTTAATTCCATGTTCAAACTAATTGATAGCATAAGCCCTAGCCCTACTGGCCTGACAAGAGGTGATTTGGCAGTTATATTTTATACAAAAGCCTCTTGCAAAAGTTTCAACTTAATCTTTGGGTTCTATATTATTTTTGCCCCAAACTTCTCTGCAATCCATCTTGAATTCACCAAAGGATATCTTTTGAAACTCCTTGAAAATCTATGTTCATCATTCAATGTCTTCACCTGAAACGAATCTTCCATTCTCATTTTTGGAGCCCATAACCTCCATGGGCAATGCCTTTTCCCAAATTGATCAGCTTTACCACAATATGCTAATAATTTAGCATGATCATTTAGATCAAAATTGATCTCATAACCGTTAGCTAAGGCATAATATGTGAGGCAATCTTTGAGTTGCTTTGGATTATCATACCTCTCACGCTTCACTGGTTTCATTAACCTCCAGTTAATCTGAGGGTTATGCCTAGGACCTATCCGTTCATCCTCTTCCTGCCCAGAATCATCACTATCAGCATGTGTTACAACATCATCTTTTTTCCCTTTCAAATAACCTTGAAGGTCATTCAAAAACGCTTCATGTTCCTCAACAACTTCTCCTCTTTCTGTATATCTATGTGATTCAAAGTTAGGACTTTTTTCAACACCTTTTTTCTTTCTAAAATTACTGACTTCATCTTCTCCCTCCGAAAGATGATAAAGCGATGCTTTAGATTCCTCTTCTTCACTGCCTTCTTTTTCTTCACCACTTGTTTCATCGTCAGATTTATCCTCCCCACTACCTGTTATCTGATCAACAACATTCTCAGCTAACTCACTCACATCCTCATCTAGTTCATGGACATTATTCTTAGCTAACTCACCCACATCCTCATCTACTTTAGGGACAACATTGTCACCTAAGTAACCCACATCCTCATCTACTTTAGGAAAACCAGTCCTCTCATTAGTTAGATATCCAAGCATAAACTGATTTGGGTCATCTTCCAAGTCAACAAACTCCTATAAATCAGTCCCAAATAATTCAACATACAATTTAATAGGCCTATCACTTACCATCGCATGATTGATAAAATCTTCTAAGTCAGAATCATTTTTTATATCCCTAAAACAATTATTCAATTCCTTTCCTGGAACACAATAATATATAGATTGAAACACAATTTTCGTAATCTGTTCCAAAAACTCACATAGATTATCGAAATCAATGTCCTTAAAATCTGCACTCCTTTTCATAGCTCCACCGGCATATTGAAGAGGATGTTTCATAAACATTCCGTTATAGTTCACGTCCATTGTAATGCATTTTGGTTCACGAGATGAGGATGCCATTCTGAAAAAAGAAAAAAAAAGAGCATGAAAAAACCCTAATTTAATCAAGAAAAATCCCTAATTCTACCAACATAAAGTTAAAATCATGTATAAAACTCAGATTACCTTCGATTTACATATGAAATTGATAGAGATGATGGTCACTTTTTCGTTCCTTTGTCGCCTTCGTTTCCTGCTCTTCGTCCCTCTGCTTCCCGCGAAATGCCTAGCGTAGTCAAAGAAATATGACTGTGTTGGGTTTTAAGCTCAGATATAAATGAAATGCCCAGCCATGTCAGCTTCCAACTCAGCTCAAAATGCCACCTCATCAGTTGGTAACAGGCTTACTTGAATAGAAGGTAAACAATTACTATTATTGCTAAAAAAAATCAAAAGTTGTTATTTTTAATGAACAAAATTAAAAGATGTTACTATTAATGATAAAAATAACAAAAGTTATTACTATTTTCAGCAATTAGCCCTTTTCATATTCACCAAATTAATGTGAATTAATTCATCGAGAGCACAATCTGTTATATATAGTTTAACAACATGAATTGATTAACACAAATCAATCAATATTCATCAATTTTAATATCTGTCAAGAAAAAGGAGTAAGTGAAAAGAGAGTCTACACTAGAGAGCTTACGAGAAATACAACGAAAAATATTAGATAAGCATAAAAGAAAGATACCAGTTGGATTTAGCCCAGCTGGTATGAGGGGTATTTTGCAAGTGAGAGGTCACGGGGTCAACTTTTGTTGGAGACAAGTATGAATTTAGATGGTGAAAGTAAGTTTAAAGTCCTCATAAATGGGTAGTTTAGGAGTAGGAGAAGACTAGTTTGTCGTTAAAGAAAAAAGAAAATAAAAGAAAGATGACAAGAAATTTAGATAAGCATAAAAAAGTGTCAAACAATGTTATAATTGTAATTTGCTTCATTTATATATTATAAGGTATGTTTAAGAAAATAGGATATGATAATACTTGTAAGATGCTATACTATCTATACCGTAAAAAGTTATGCTTATACAGAATCAAATTTCCAAACTAATTAAGTAAATGTTTTTTATAAATCATAAAACATTGTAAATATAGTTAGATGAATTGCTTATTTATGCAATAACATTTTATATTTCTAACCATTTATCGAATCAAATTGATTTTGACATGATCAATGCTAAGGGTATTCATGGATGGTTAACCGAACTGAAATTGCATTTCAGATGATTAACCGAACCGAAATTGCATTTGGATGGTTACCGGAGATACCGGTTCGAGGATTATGTGAATCTAAACCGAAAAAACTGATTGGTTAACCGAATCTTTTCGGTTCAGTTATCCGGTTAACCAATTAACTATTCTTTTTTTAATAAATTAATTTTTATATTTAAAAAACTCTAACAATTAGTTTCTTAAACTTTAAAAGCACAATATAATAAAAGTGAGAAATAAAACTACACGTTGTTTATAAAATATCTTTAAAAGATTGCACGTTATTTTTAAAAATCTAATAGAAACAAAAAATTGTTGTATAATTTTTCTAAATGAAATTGTTTGAACGAGGAAATTTGCCCGCGCTTCGCAGTGGGGTTTAATGTCATACGAAAATATTAAAATATAGAAAACTAACATATTAACATACATATTTGATATTTCAAGCAAAATGTTATGTTATTTCTATTAAATATATTACAATTTTGAAAATGATGTGTATTGATTTTGAATACAACGTTCGATTCCAAAATTGTTCTCACCACCACAATCAGAATATAATTTTCGATTCCAAAGTATGTTGAAAAAAATTAAAAAATATCATGCTAATTAAAAAAAAATATGAAGATGAATAAAAATCAACAAAATCTTCTATTTTTAATTGTGTTTTTTAACTTTTTCACATACATACAATTATGCTCATTCGAAATTTGTTATTCATTACAGCTTCATTTAGTAATAATCAACATCAATTAAATTTATTAAGTAAATTATTAATAATAATAATGAAAAAAAACCTTTATAAAGTAACTTAAATTTTTTTTACTTTAAAATACCTGGTACAAATAAAAAAAGTGATCGCAATATAAAATAAAAAATAAAAATACAGTTGCATAATTATTATTAAACATCAAAAAAATATTTATACAATATTCATAAAAAGAATTCCATATACTCATGAACATAATAATCATTCATCGACATTAATCATTGTCTCACATTATCTGTTTTATGTACATACAATTGACTTTGATGTTTGAAGGAACTAAAAAAATCATATAAATAATAATAATTATACAATTGTATTTGAGATAGTGTATAAAAAACAAGACCATTACTATTCAAGCATTCATGAAGAAAGAATGCGTGTTTTCTTAAATTATATTTAGGAAATAAAATGTTTAATAGTAAATTAGTTTAATTTATGTCAAAGTAATATTTTAAAATAAAACTATATTAGTTTTTAACTCAACATGTAAAAAACTAATTGAGTTAATGTTAATAACAATATCTTGAAGTCAAGAGGGTTTGATCCCATGACCTTCCCCATCTCAAACAACACACTTACCAACCAAGCTACAAATCTTTTCTTTAAAATGTTACACAAAGTTGTATATATTAGTATTTTAGTTTTACTATTCCCATGAATAGCTTATGAATAGTAACATTTACTTTGGTAAATGTTATTATTATAATGTAGTTTTTTTTTTTTGGATTTAATATTTAATGTAGACTAATAAATAAGTTAAAATTTTATATGATTGTTGGTATAAATGTTAATATTTATAGGCCCGCCCGTCACAGAAAAAACATGAACCTAAACCAAAGGTTTTTTTTCGGTTCCACTGAAAATAATAGGAAATCCGGTTTGGTTAATCTCAAAATCAGAACAGTCTCTCGGTTTTTTGTATCGCTCGAAATATTTTGAACACCCTTAATTAATGCAACCATGTTTCAAAAAAAAATTAATATATGTAATATTAGATTGCAACTTATTCAATATATACTAGATCTTTTGTTTCCATTGAAGGTGGTGACGATTAGAAATGTTACCATGTGGACGTAAGACAGATCTTATATGTGACATGAAACGATATATGATTGGATGAATGTTTAAATTGTATAATTTAATTAAATGAATACATAATTAAATAAGTAGCATCAAAATTAACTTTGTCATATAATTTTATATAGGGTAAAAAACCAACATTTTTTTTTTGTTTTTGTCCCTCTATGTTATTTTTTTTTTTTCAGAAAAATTCACAGGTAAATTTTTTTCTGTATATATTAGTGAAATTTGACTACTAAAACCTGATTTTTCAGTTCTTAAAAACTCAATTTACTAATTATAACCAAACTATAATAGTCAAATTTCACAAAATCAAAAAAAAAATTAACTTGAACACTTTTCTGGTTAAAATAACACGAATAGATGAAAACGTACGTCAAAAACATATTAAATTATTTCGTAATAAACCATTGTATATGCTATTATTAACCCATAAAGTTACCTAATATTTAGGCCCAAATATAAAACCGCTTGTATTGACTTGAACTGGACTCCTAAAAAAGAAAAAACAACACCAACCTTAAAATACAAATTTTGACGAAACCAGAATTTCCTGATCAGTAAAAAAGCTGAAATCTGCTTTCACCGTTAACAAACTGTAGAACCAGATTACATTCATTCATTCATTCATTCTCCAAGATCTGTTCCTCTTCATCATCTGAAATTGCACTGTAAGAGGAGAGGTAGGCCGGCAGAAATGGCTAAATCCAGTGCCGACGATCTGGAGCTTCGTCGAGCCTGCGAAGCTGCAATTGAGGGCACAAAGCAGAAGGTTGTATTGTCGATCCGCGTCGCCAAAAGCAGAGGTATATGGGGCAAGACAGGCAAAATAGGGAAAGGTCAGATGGCTAAACCTAGGGTTCTTGCAATCTCCAGTAAGTTGTCTATTCATATCTTTCTATTTCTCTCTGTCTTTCTTTATCTTTGAGTTATGGTTGCTAACTATGATAATCTGTTTGGGATCGATGTAGTTCTGATTTCTATGTAGTAGTGTTTAGTTAGTTCAGTTGTTGATTTACTTGACCAATTGGTTGTTGCTGCTACTTGATGCACTATATGCTTTTGACGAATTGTGGTTCCTTTTTTGAACTCAAAGTTTTGTTGGTGACTCTAATTGAACAATTCAGAGCTGCTACAAGCTTACAAAGGTTGTTTGATTATATAGGTTGTTAAAGTGGTAATATAAGTATATCTGTATATGAATTCATGAAGATACTTGTAAATGCTAAGGCAGATGTTAGAGCTTGAATGGACTGGAAATCAAACTTTATACAGTGAAAATGAACTGGAGTTACATAACAGCCATAAATTTAGTTTTTGTGATTTCATCATTCAAATCTTAATTTATTTATATATTACCCTAGGATGTGCCAATTGTATTTTATATCTTTTAAACTACTAGCTGCAATTTTCTGCCATCTACATTTTTCAGATTGATGCTTAAACTGAACGTTGGCCAACCTTCGTCTTGACTGAAATAGAAGGAAGACTTGTCATTTGTCAAATGCAGCTGACCTACTGACCTTCATTTTCCTGCAATCATAGTTTTACATGAACAAATTAATAATATGAGGAGCCTTTAAATTAGAACACCCTGTAATACTAAGGACAATTTAAGGGGGGACATTCCCTTTGCTGGTCAATTGATCATTACTACATGAGGAATTAGATCATTATGGCCCAAAACCCTAAGTGACAAGAGGAATGAGAAGAATGGAAATTAAATGTGTGTGGTAGGTGATGTTACTAAAAAAATTCTTTTAAATGAGTATAAAAGACAATACGATGTGGCACTCTGAGCGAGGTTCACAAAGATGACCGGGGCTGAGTCATAGAAGGAAAGAATGAAATGGTTGGGCTTAAGATGTGATACCAAGCATGTACATGGTCATCGTTCACTTTCTTAAGTGTTTTGGTCCACATGGTGGATGAGAATAGTAAGGTGCTTAATATTGAAGAAGATGCTACAGAGATAACCCCCCCAAACACACACACAAAATGAGGGGTGGTTGGGAAGAGCATACTCACCTAGAAGTGGAAGGAATGTGCGGGAACACGAGAAAGAAGCATCAACCTTTATGGTTGACAAGGAGGTGTGTTGATCTATGCAAGGACCGATCGAGTATGAGACTACAGGGATCCACGGATCCATCCAAAGTCATACAACTATCTTGTCTTAGTGGTAGCCGAGTGGCAATTTCAGTAACTCTATGATTTAGCTAGTTTATTAATAGCGGGTATTGACATCCTTAGTTTTGATTATCATAGAGTGTTTGAGTAAGCATCATACTATCTGGTTTGTTAGGCATTACTATACCATTGACTATTGTTCATTCGATCCTTTCTTAACTAGTTTGTTACTTGAAGAACTTTGTTTGATTTCTATCAAATTTTCCAATTTCTACAATATTGCCTATTTTTATAAAAAAAACAAGAAAGTGCATTTGGCTCGCCGGCTGAAATTCGAATTTTTTTTTTTTTTTTGATATTTAACTTCTCGTACTTGGTGTGTTTGGTGGAGAGGGGTAGGACATAGTGTTCACAGTCGGTTAAGGGTGTGAGGTTGTGAAGTGTTGGAATCTAGATAAGTAAATTCAATTATAAACAACTAGGAATGACAAATACTTCAACCATGGATTTTGTGGTTTTGATGGAACTTAAACAAAATCTAATTCCTTAATTTTGTAATCCAAAGTTCCAAACACACTAGAAGGATTGAAATTTAAGTTCCAATTCCTTCAACTTTGATTTCATAAGCCAAACACACCCTAAGAATTATTTGGTTCCTATCATCTTCCTATGCTCCTAAGTTGGTTGATTGTATACTGCCAAATGTTAGGTATTCTTTTGTAGATTGTTCTCTAACTATTTGTGGTTATTCAGCAAAAGAAAAGGTTCAACAAACTAAGGCTTTTCTCCATGTCTTGAAGTATTCAAATGGAGGAGTTCTTGAGGTACATAATATATAATTTCTATTAGATGTGTATTTCTTTCCTGACTGAAGGTCAGGACAATTAACAAATATAATTTTTCAAACACGTGTAGCCTGCAAAATTATACAAGCTAAAGCATCTTTCAAAGGTGGAGGTTTTAACTAATGACCCTAGTGGATGCACATTTATGCTGGTAATGCTTTTTCCCCCACATGACTAGGATTCTTCTGGTTCACAACTAACAGTGGCTTTAATAATTTCTCTAATCTTTCTCTAGGGTTTCGATAATCTTAGAAGCCAGAGTGTGGCTCCTCCTCAGTGGACCATGCGAAATATTGATGACAGGTATCATTGCCTCCACCTATGCATTTACTTCAACCATATATGAATTTATGATATGAAAGTCTACAAATTTATTGTATTTCTGAATTTTAGGAACCGTCTCTTGCTCTATATATTAAACATGTGTAAAGATGTATTGGGCCGTCTACCAAAAGTTGTGGGTATTGATGTAGTGGAGATGGCTCTATGGGCCAAGGTGTGTATGAATTCTCCTAAAATTATTCTTGTTTATTACATAATAGTGTACCTTATACTGTGTTTATTTGTATAGGAAAATACGCCTGCTCCTAAGAAAAAAAATATTGAAAATGGGCCTGTCACAGATGTCATTGCAGAAAGTGACACGAAGGTTACGGTTGAGAAAGAACTTGTATCTCAAGCAGAAGAGGAGGACATGGAGGCTCTATTAGGCGTGTATGTATACTATGTTTCTTTATATGTTCCTAAAATAGTATATATTGCTCAGAAGCATTCTACATATTATCTTACATTACCAAATTTCTGAAATCAAACCTTCTATTACGAATTATGCTAATCTGTGATGATGATTTTGTAATGGTGTTTTCAGATACGTCATGGGTATCGGTGAAGCAGAAGCCTTTTCTGAACGGTTGAAACGTGAACTTCATGCTTTGGAAGCAGCAAATGTGCATGCCATTCTAGAAAGTGAGCCTTTGGTAGATGAGGTAAATATTGCATACTATGGGAAATACAAGTATGTTATGTTCTTGATAGAGTTTAAATTTCTTATGGCTATTGTGTAAAATTACTTAGGGGGATCTGCTTTAGCTTGATTTGATCGATTTGAAATGAAGACCTAGTAGAGTTGACTTTTGTTTCTCACAGTTAACGTCCTTTTACCATTCATCATGTTGTGAAGTACTGTATATGAAGTGATCTTGCTGATGTAGTAGACCTGTATGTTTATTTCCACATGTGTATGCAGGTGTTGCAGGGGCTTGACGCAGCCACAATCTGTGTTGATGACATGGATGAATGGCTTGGGATTTTTAATGTAAAACTTAGACACATGCGAGAGGACATTGAGTCAATAGAAACACGAAATAACCAGCTGGAAATGCAGTCCGTAAATAATATAGCTTTGATTGAGGAACTTGATAAACTTCTCGAGAGACTGCGTATACCTTCAGAGGTACAACATATCATATTATAAACCTGCTGAATTATTCAATTAGCAGTCCAGTCATTCTATCTCTGTTTCAGTATGCAGCATGCCTAACAGGAGGCTCCTTTGACGAGGCTCGCATGCTTCAAAATATTGAAGCATGTGAATGGCTAACAGGTGCTTTACGTGGCCTTGAACCACCTTATCTGGATCCAAGTTATGCAAATATTAGAGCGGTAATATACATTTGGATTTATTCTGTCTCTTACAATTCTTCCACGGGCTTTTTATATAGTAATTTATATCTCTTGATGTGAGAAATTACAGGTCAGGGAAAAGAGGGCAGAACTTGACAAATTAAAAACTACTTTTGTTCGGAGAGCCTCCGAATTTTTGAGAAACTATTTTGCTAGTTTGGTGGATTTCATGATAAGTGATAAAAGTTACTTCTCTCAGGTACGTTCCTTATGCTGTTTCTTAATTAAGTGTAGTTTCGTAGGCCGTGTGATTGAAAACTGTGAATTTTGCTGGTATAATGAATTGAACAGCGGGGCCAACTAAAGCGGCCTGATCATGCCGATCTCCGATTTAAATGCAGGACTTATGCTCGCTTGTTGCAACACTTGAAGGTTAATTGACTTAGAAGCTTGAATCATCAATCAACATTTTGTTTCTGTTTATTGGTTTAATGTTTCTGAATCCTATTTACTCTTTGTTTTTGCAGAGCCTTGACAAAAATTGTTTAGGTCCTTTGAGGAAGGCTTATTGTAGCTCTCTTAATCTTCTTTTACGGCGTGAGGTAAGGGTCATAAACCCTTTACAAGCTTATTGCCACTAATTAATACAACTATGAATACCACTTTTTTCTGAAAAAAAAAAACCATGAAACTGAAAAGATATTATATTAAAAAGTTTCCTAATCTTTTCCAGGCTCGTGAATTTGCTAATGAGCTTCGAGCTAGTACCAAAGCATCAAGAAATCCAACTGTATGGCTTGAAGGTTCCACTGGTTCAAATCAGAATGTAAACAATGCAGATACTTCCACTGTTTCTGAAGCTTATGCCAAGATGCTTACAATATTTATCCCGCTCCTTGTTGATGAGGTTATGGATAAAATCTCTCTCTCTCTCTCTCTCAAATTTTGTATGTACACAGAGACAAACACTCCTAATTGTCGTCATTCTTATTGATTTATTTTTTTCATCCTCCCCACTACTTAAATTGCAGAGTTCCTTTTTTTCACACTTCATGTGCTTTGGAGTTTCTGCACTTGCTCCCCCAGGAAGTCCTGCAAATGGCAACAAGTCCAACGATGATGACTTAGGCATTATGGACATCGATGACAATGACAACAACAAAAGTAAAATATTTTTCATGTGTTTCCATATTTCCACACTCCACATGACTTGTATTGTCATTGACATCTGGTATTTGAAATCTTTTAGGTATTTCAGAGCTAGGAGCACTAAATGAGTCACTTCGTGATTTGCTTGATGGAATCCAAGTACGATAAGATCTTTCTAATTGACCCCTAGTTTTGGGGGTATTCCATATATGCTCCTCAAAACTTGCAAAATATGTTATATACCAAAAAAGTGATCATTCAATGCATAGGGTACAATACTCTGAAAGCATATTTTTGGGTATACTTTCTTTGCAAGTTTCGGGGGGTGTATTTATATGTATGAAACAGGCCCAATAATTTTTTATGCACAGAGGACCCGACTCACTCTTTTTAATGTACATGTTCTTTTCCAGGAGGATTTTTATGCGGTTGTAGATTGGGCATACAAGATTGATCCTTTACGTTGCATATCAATGCATGGCATAACAGAGCGGTATATTTCTGGTCAGAAGGCCGATGCAGCCGGATACGTGCGTCTCTTGCTTGATCAACTGGAAGAGAGAATCACTGCCCAATTTACCCGCGTAAGTTACGACTTCCATTTTCATCCATATAAAATTTTAAAATCATCTCTAAGTTGTGTCTTGTAATGTAGTTTGTAGATGAAGCTTGTCTCCAGATTGAAAAGAATGAACGAAATGTTCGACAAATGGGTGTCTTGTCATACATTCCCAGGCAAGTTATGCTCCCAATTGTACGCTTTTCTTTCATAATGCGTCCAATTTGGCACTAAATTATGGTTATGTGTGTAGATTTGCGACCCTTGCTACACGCATGGAACAGTATATCCAGGGACAGTCTAGGGAGTTGGTTGATCAAGCATACATCAAGTTTGTAAGTGTTTCTCTTACGAAGCTTGAATTCTTGATTGTGTTTAGATCTTTTAAACACGATTGGTGAAATATTATTTGTCAGATTGGCGTGATGTTTGCAACTCTGGACAAGATTGCTCAGACCGACCCAAAATATGCTGATATTATTCTTTTAGAGAACTATGCTGCATTCCAAAATAGGTAATAGCATTTCCTGATTCCAAGTGGAAAATACGCTCTTTGGAGCAATATACCAATTTTTCAACCATGAATAGGTTACATACTGATCAGAAGCAATTTTATGCAGTCTGTATGACCTGGCCAATGTTGTGCCGACTTTAGCCAAGTTTTATCACCAAGCAAGTGAATCTTATGAACAAGCTTGCACACGTCATATAAGTGTGATTATATACTATGTAAGTAAAAGAACTTTCCCTTTATTAGTAATCCGTTACTCATTTTTCTTCTCTTGGCATATTCGTTTCTTAAGCTTACTTAAATTGAAGTTTCAATTCACTTTTACTCACGTCATGGTTTGTCAACTTCTGCAGCAATTTGAGCGTCTTTTCCAGTTTGCTCGAAGAATCGAAGATCTGATGTACACTATCACACCTGAAGAGGTTAGTGCTCAACGAGTCAACAGATTGCTGAAATATTATGCATTAATAGCAATCAACTTAAGGCCTCGTTTGTTTTCCATTAAGAGCCTCTTAAAAACGTCTGAAGTCTAAAGTTCAGATCTATAATAAATGAAGTTTGTTTGTTTAGATTCAGACTTAAGAGGTTGAAACCTCTGAATTTTAAGAGGACGAGAGTTGTCTTAATTAAAATTAAGGTTGCGTTTAGTTAACGAAAATTAGTTATTTTTCAATTTCAGTTTTCAAGTTATAGTTTTTAGGAAAAAACAAGGGTTTCTATGAAAAGTGAAAACTTGTTTAGATGATGAAGTTTTAGTTTTTAGAAAAATAAGATGAGTGATTATAAAATAAATAAATAGGATAGGTAATGGAAAGTAGGAGAGAGAAAGAGAGTATTATAAAGAAATAGGGTAGGTAATAGAAAAGTAAGAGAGAGAATATGAAAAGTGGTATTTTAAAAAATGAAATGAAAATTTATGAAATTGTTGTTAAGTAAACAAGTTTTTATTTTTGTTGAAAAGTGAGATGAAAATTTTGAAAATTTTCGGTAACTAAACGCACCCTAAGAGTCTCTTAATTTCAGATGTTAAGGTCTCCTCTTAATTTCAGACGTGGTTTTCAGACTTCAGACATGTAACCTCTTAAAAAACAAACAACACCTAAATGCATTCATGTATATTTGTGATGTTGATTTCTCCTTGTAAAGCTGCAGTATATAATACTAACGTCTTCCTGATAATTACAGATTCCTTTCCAGCTTGGATTGTCAAAAATGGATCTTAGGAAGGTGGTGAAATCAAGTTTATCAGGAGTAAGTTTATATGATTAACAGATTTAGAAGGTCGTCTAATCTGTTTTAGAGAGACTAATTTCATACGCTCACAGGTTGACAAGCACATTGGTGCGATGTACAAAAAACTGCAGAAGAACTTGACCTCGGAGGAATTGTTACCTTCGTTGTGGGATAAGTGCAAGGTATTTCTTTTTCTTTCTTGAATTGAATAATATTAGGGGGTGTTTGGTATATTGGAATTAAATGAAATGGAATCACATGAAGTTTACAGATTTTTTTGTTGACAAGAGTCTCGTTTCTCAAAGGAGTAGAAGATGGAGTTTAGTATAAATTTTATTTCTGTATTTTTCTTCATCCCCAACGTTATGTGTAACTATCGTTAATTAAAATAGTTTAAAATTTTCATTCCATTTCATTTCACGATACCAAACGTCCCCTTACTTCTTCACTTAAGGAGATAAGTGTAAAGTGAAGTTTTTTTTGGTGATTTACAGAAAGAATTTTTGGACAAGTATGATAGCTTCGCTCAACTGGTGGCAAAGATCTACCCAAGCGAGACGATTCCATCAGTTACAGAAATGAGAGACCTCTTAGCAACAATGTAGACGTATATGTTTTCAGGTGTAAATGTGTTTAGTATGGTCTTTCCCTTATGTGTGTACTGTTTTCTAGTGGAACCATCATTTAATTGTATTTGGGTTTAAGGTTCATAATCCAGTTTTTGATTTCTTATTCTACTTGGGAATTTTGATTTTGGAGTGCCATGGGACTTTCTTTTTAGCATGCTCAGAACCAGTGGTGCACAAAAAATCCAAATATTCGATTTTGAACCGAAACCGAAACCGCTTATAGAGAAACCGTTTTTTTTTTTTAAAACCGGACAGGATTTTATTTTATCCAGTTTTAAAACCGGATTGGCATTATAACCCATAACCGGGTTTTTTACTGGATTTTTAACCGGTTTTGAATCCGATTTCGAGTTGCAAAATGTTACCGTTTTTTTTTTTACCGTTGGGCGATTTTGGACCCTTTTTTTTTCAAAAAAAAATACATTTTTGTCATAGAAAGTTTGTATAAACAGGTAGGATGTGTTTTAGATTGTTTACATATAATTAACTTTCTCTTTCGATAATTTCGGTATTTTCAACTATCGAGAAATCGACTTTTGGTCTTTCATCGTTTCTTTTCTCATGGCTAATACTCAAGATACCACCGGGCAATCTTCCTCCGGGGGAAATCTCGAAGTCGTGAGAGTGCTCGAAAATAAACGCAACAAAGATATTTGGGAGCATTACGATTTGTGTGAAATGTCGAACGGGTCGAAAAAAGCGCGTTGCAAACTTTGTAAAAAGTTATTTGCACTCGAAAGAAACACAACGTTGAAAAACCATATTACGAAATCATGCAAAACACTTCTCATGAGATCCGATCCGACTCAATCGAACGTTACCCCGCAAGGCGGCGTTTTCATTTACGACAACGACAAATTACGGGAAGCGTTTACAAAATTTGTGATTACAAAATCGTTGACGTTCAATCACTTTGATGATGAAGCTTTCACGAAAATGATTTGACAATTGATGCAACCACGTTATACTCAAGTAAGTCGTACTACCCTTCGTCTTGACGCTTTAAAAATGTGGCGTGTTACGAGAGAAAAAATGATTTTGGGTTTTCAAGAACATAATTATAGTGTTTCGCTAACTTACGACGTTTGGAGTTCTACTCACAACACTGGAAATTCCTTTTTAGTCATTACGGCACATTGGTTGGACGTGCAAAATTGGCAAATGATGAAAAGAACGATCGCGTTTGAATTATTCGGCGAACCACATACCGGTGCAAATTTATTTGCACTTTTGAAACGTATGATTTGTCTTTATAAATTAGAAGACAAAGTTTTTTCTGTCTTTTGATAATGCGTCGAATAATACAAATGCGGGTTCTTGATTAAAATTATTATTGGTGGAAAGATAAGAAACTGGTATTTCCGGTTCTAGCCGCCATGACCCATGATTTACTAACTGTCCAAGCTTTCACGGTAGCTTCGGAATCCGCTTTTTCTGTTAGTGACAGGGTTATTCCGCAACGGGGGACGAGACTAAGTCCCGAATCGGTAGAATGTTGTATTTGTCTGAAGGATTATATGGATGGAACGGCTCGGGTGCAAAATGTAACGACCATAGAAGATGCAATTGACGTCGATTTAAAAGCAAATATACACAACGAAAAAGTTGAACTTGGAATATCACCTCCAAACGAAGAAGATATCGAAGATGACGATGATTGCGAACCCGAATACAAAATTTTGGTGATTGAAAGAAAAGAAAACACAACATTGTGAACCCGAATATCGTAATTTGAATTTTAAGTTTTCATAATTTTAATTATTAATTGCGATCGCTTTTTAATTTTTAGTTGTCGTAGTTTGAATTTTTATTTGTTGTAATTTGAATTTTAGTGGTTTTAAACTTTTTATGTATTAATAATAAAATATAATATAAAAATCTATTTTATTGTATAATTATATATTTGTTAATTTGTAATTATAAATTTATAATTATAAAAAAAGCCCATAAACTTAAATAAAATAAGCCCAAAAACAATTAAAAGTAAACCCAAAGCCCAAACCCAGGAAAAAAAAAACTAAACGGTTTTTCACGAAAAATCCAGTTTTAATCTAACAAAAACTGGTCAGGATTTAAATATTTGGGTTGAAAACCAGTTGAGAACCGATCCGGTTTTTATAAAACCGATTTTTTTTTTGGGAAAAAACCGGATCGGATTGGATCCGGCTTATGTGCATCTCTAGTCAGAACTCTGAAAGTGTTAGATTCAAACCCGTACATGGGACGACTTCAATATCACTTGATGTAGTTTTTGCCCTTTCCTTCACAAACTAACCACCGTTCTGCACTCCGACAAATTTTCTAACCATCGAGATATGTTGATCGGAACCATTACACCTGACAAGCAGCAACCCAGGCAACAACGAAAGTAGTGAACCAGAATATCTTGTCGTTCAATAGCATCTTCACTAGCAAACACTGCTACAAACAAAACTTGGTAAACTAATTTTCAGGCCAGTTATCATTTTCAAGCTGTTCCATCTCCGACAACTTTTCAGCCGATTTACCATCTGAATCAATGATGCAACCCCAAACTGAAACAAAGTGAAAACCTTAAACAGAGACAACTGATGCACGCATTGAAGTTCTGCTCCGATGCTTGAGGTAACACCCAGGCAACAAAAAAGAAAACGCACAAAAACATATTGGTGGATGGTTCCACGCCTGATACACACCTGCAACAAACTGAAACTGAATTTCCACCCAGATGCTCATGGCCGGAGATAGTTACACATGACCGGAGGAAACTGAAGGTGCTGGCAAGGAGGGAATGTAGCTGCAAGCGGGGTTTTATGGTAATTTTAAGGGAAAACACAAAACAGGGACGTAGGTAGTTGGCCAACATTGGTTAGTGGCTTCTTCATCTTATTTGGAGGAACACCATTGTCATGGAAATCTAAGAAGCAAGTTACTGTTTCCTTATCATCAGCTGAAGCTGAATACAGATCTATGAGACGTATTTGCTCAGAGCTTGCTTGGTTAAGTAGGTTGTTACATGAGTTGCAAATTCTGAATGTCACACCAATTCCTTTGAAGTGTGACAATCAGGCAGCTATATACATTGCCAAAAACCCAGTTTTTCATGTACGCACAAAACACATTGAGTTAGATTGTCATTTTGTGCGTGAACAGCTCTAAAATGGTTTGATTACTTTGTCTCACGTTGCAACCACAGAACAATTAGCTGATATGTTTACGAAGAATCTTTCTGCATCAAGACATAAGGAGGCAGTTTCCAAGTTGGGACTATTGCCATATCCACCAGCTTGAGGGGGTGTTGACTTTATATTCATATTGTTATTAAGTTTGAAGTTTGTTACAAGTTAGTTAGTTTAGTTCAGATCTACTGTATATATATTTGTAACCTCCTTCTCTGTAATTATCACTTTTTCATCAATAGAAGCAATTCTTCATTCTCAAACAAACAGTTTGATCAGCAAAGTAACTAGTTACTTGGCTAACCAGTAGCACAAATACCTCGAATAGTTATAACTTCAGTGACAAAGTTCATAGTTAAGTGACCTTAATGACTAAAACATGAAAAAGTTTGTTGCTATATAAGTTCATTGACCAAAGATAAATCTACAATTATCATCAAAAATTAGTTTTCCTGACTACATACAACTTTCAAATCCTTTATCTTGGCCTAAATGGAATTCACAACCCTGTCTACATTTCTTTGCTTGTATCACTTTGGCCTCAAAAAGGGCAATTTGGTCAGTTGAAACTGCCTGATTCCACAATCAAGATGTTATAGACCATAAACATGTCTACGAATTCAGACATTAATAAGGGAAGTATAGCAACAAGCTTAGTCAGTCTAAACTTTATATATAAAACGAACAATCAGGCTTGAGAACCATATGACATGAGAGATGCAGCGGCAGCTGCAGCTGTTGGAACGACTCCAGTCGAGACACCAGGCTTTGATAAATGCAGCAGCCTGAAACAATCATATCTTACGTCAAATTACGAATGGCAGGATTGCAAATACCTCTAAATAGCATAAAACTTACGGTGCAAGATATTCACAGAACGACGAGACTGCTGCTGCAACTTCATTGTAGTTTTCAGCAGATGCAGGTGCAGTGACTTCAACCATTTGAATGCCTGGTGTTACAGGTACTGCGTCATCGGTGGCATGCAATTTTAGCATCTTATTAATTGACGAGACTGTAACAGTTATCTGTGCACCCCTTTGGAAATGGAAAGCAAACCCGACTCTCAGTAGCTCATGGTCTAACTTGTACCCGAGCAAGTAAAATAACCGAAGCACGTTTTTGCTCACTTTGCTTTCGACCATAGTCCTCACGAGGACGGAAATTTGATCAGCACCAGCACCCCTCATTGAACCCCCAACATGTCTAACAGTCCTTAAAATGAACCCCACAATTTGTAACTATTAGGAGGTGCATATAAGTCGATGCTCATGCATAAAAGGAGAAAAAAAACACTGGTTGGTTTACCATGCAGGCTCTGGTGGCTCAAGATCACATAAAAGTCGGACCTCTGATGCTTCGGAACCTATATAATCAGACTGTTAATAACCATATAGACGAAGATTTAGATTCTCGCTTTCAAAAGTGAAGTATGACTAACCTAGGTTTGGGCCACTTTTTAGGCATAATTCATGAACCCTTATGCGTTCCCTATGAACACCACAAAGACCTTGAAGAAGAATCTCAAGAGCTTCAACATGCTGCAAAATGAAAACCATGCATGAAAGCATGCACTTTTTTCTCTTTTAAGAGATTGTTTCAAAAGAAAAGCTGTTCACTAAACAATAGAATCACTTTTAAAAAGTTATTCTTTCAAACAATGAAAGAAATTAACCTGTTTGAACACCCATGATCATACAATTTTAGATTAATCTGCATTCTTTAGGCCTCATAGTGAAGTACAATTTGCTGTACAATGAACCCCAAAACTACACATGATAACAAAGAGTCCACACTGACATAAGATGGAGATGACATCTAATAAAGGTTTGCCTCATATGGTTATCATGGAAGAAGTGTAATATATACAAAAAGATTATCAGGAAAATGATTGAAAAGAGAAACAGGATTACGAAACTATGTTGCATTATGATACATTATATGGTTAATGCAAAGTTCCAAAGGCCTTCTCGAAGCATGTGCTCTATAAAGCTTTACGGGGTGTTTGGTAGGAAGGAATGGAAAAGAAAGAAAATGAGAACAAATGAATGGTTACTTTTGTGTTTTTTTTCCTTTTGATTCTTGTTGATACCACAATGAAATATATAAAGAATAAAAAACCATTTCTTCCTCTATCGAATGGTGGAGAATTGGATGAAGGGTAAATTTGGGGAAGGGTTATGAAAACAACTGATACATCGTAGTTTTTTTTTCATTTTTTATAGTGTAAAAATCATTCATTTCCTTTCCATCCTACCAAACAGCCCCTTAAGTCCTTAACATCTAAATCTAATTCAATGATTCAGATAATGATAATGATGGTGCTTGACACTTCCATAAACAATGTACTTGACTCGTTCCACATTATGTACAAGGAATAAACTTTTGTTGAACAAGATTAGCTGCCTCTACGTCTAAACTTAACCATATGGGGGTATTTTGGTAGGCCAACATAGTGGAATGAGCTCAAATTTAGCATTTTGGTACCCCCTATTAAGTACTAACTAAACATTCACTAAATGTGTACTCTAACGTAAAAACTATAGAAAAAAGGATTGCAATTGTTATCTTAATTGATCAACAGAAAAACATATACAATCTGGTGTTATTTGTATTACATAAAGAAATCTTATTCACAAAGTAGTGAATGCATATAGTTAGTTACCTGTGTTTCTATAATTCCTTGAACCACACATTCCATTGGCACTTAACAATTCTCTTTACCTGTAAAGTTAATCAAAACAAAAACAACCAAATTCACACACACAGTAGACAATCCATGCAAATCTGCTTCTGATTCGAAACTGATACAAATTCGCTAATAAATTTTAACCATGTAATTATGGGTAGCTAAAATAAAGCCTCTGGAACAAAAAAGCAAAAATAAATTTCCACAAAAGTAAACCCAATTTCACAAAACTAAACAATCATGTGAAAATTGGGGAATACCTTAAAAAAACCCTTTTGCCCCATTCCTCTGATCGCATACTCCTCTAATCGCAACTCCATTAAGCTTCCACTAGTATTAACATGTTTTTATCTATACATTTCATTATGTGCAGTGAAGTTGAAGAAGTAAGACATAATTCAACGGATATTATATCGGCCATCTAATAAACACTAGAAAGTCAAATCTAAGAAGTTCAACAGTGGTTATAGTTAATCGTTACTCTCAGCTTCAATAATAATAAAGAACAGAAATATCGGTTATTTACAGAGGGAAATCTGGTTGGCATTGAAGAGACGTTCCCACGGCGGTGCAGGCTTCCTCATCGGTGGTGAAGGGCCTTAATGATTTTTTTTTTCTTTTCGAACAGAAATTGTGTTTCCATTTGCATTTAATAGACCAAAATGATTATATAACAGTTGCAGAATATGGATTTAGTTGTTTGGAGAAATTGTTCACGAGTTACCTAACACTACATGCTCTATCTGTCTATCTGATCATGTTACTTCGTTGAAATAATTTAAAAGAAAGTGGTGTCGTTCAAATCAACAAAGTCCATCTCTTTTTAGCATACCCACTTGCAAACAAATTAAAAGAAAACAATTTACATATAAAAATTTCCATCTCTTTACAAACAATTTACAAGCACCAAAGTCCTTCAAATCAACAATTAAAACCACAAATTTGAGCATACCCACTTGATTTTTTGCCTACCTAATTGCAATTAAGCTACAAATAACAAATTAATTTTGAAATCAACAAGTAAAAACCTCACAAATACTATGACAAATACTTGAACTAGAAAAAGTAGCAAGTAGCTGCCAGTACAATAGGGTAGGAAAGGATGATTCAAAAAAAAAACCATGGCAAATAATTTTAAAATCACAAGTAAAAATCCAACAAATACTTGAACTATAGCAAGTAGCAGTCATTGCAATCGTACACACAGAGAGAGAGAGAGAGAGAGAGAGAGAGAGAGAGAGAGAAAGAGAGCGAGAGAAACAATCGTACAGAGAGAGAGAGAGCACGCCGAAAGAGACAGAGAGATTCCTTTTTTCCGTCGTTGTTCGCCACCCCTGTTCGCCGATCGGCACCGCAGATGCTCGCTGGTGGTGGCCGCCGGAGTAGATTGAATTAACAGTTAAAGACGAAAAGCTAATTCATTTAGAGACGAAGCTGTTGTGACTAGGGTTTGGGGAAAGAAGCTACGTTTTTATTTTTGGGAGAGAAAGGTGCAAAAGAGAAAGATTCAAATGAGCAGACGTCGGCTATGTATGGGTATGGCTCGACCGCGCCGGAGGGTTTAGTAACCAAAACTTTCAATAAAAGTTTTTTTGTTAGTTACAACGAGATTACTTATTACGTTTTTGAAACGTAAATAATTTGTTTAAAATATTTGGATTGCATACGTTAATAAATGATTATTTGCGTTTATAGTTAATCCTACTACACTTTTTCACAAGTTAAAAAATGTAGCTTATTTGTTTAATAAGTTATTATTTAATCATTTTACAAATTAAAACGCAAATCCAAACATTATAATGATTATTTAATAATCAGATAGCAAACAGCAGAAGCTAAATCAAGCACTACATTTCCGACAGCACTTTTTGTTATAGCTATTATCTGATTATTAGGTTCCAAAACGTTACAACACTTTTTCAAACGCAAATCCGAACACCCTCTAAATGACATATAAATATATTGATATTAACTAAAAGTTATAATTTATAATTATTTAATGGATAAAAAATTAATTTTGTTTGAACAAAAACTCAAGCTCGTTTGAAAGCTACTTCTAGTAGCTTCTCGTAAAAGAGCTTTTAAGAGCTTTTTAATATGAATAAAACAATTAAGCTTCAATCAACCAAACGGAGCTTTTAAACTTAAGCTTTCAAAAATCAAAGTTGAAGCTCCTAAAAGCTACCGAAAGCTTTTTGTTAAACGCACCTAACTCTCCATGTTTTTTTTTAAGAAGAGAATTGCCAATTCTCATCATTTCTTTGCATAGTAGGGAAAAATAAAATAGAAAAAAATTACTTTATTTCTCATTTATTCCATTATTCTGTTCCCATTTTTATGTATCAAACGCAAGCTTACAACTGTAAAAACATTTTTAAGAAACAAATTAAATATTGATTTAATTGAATGAGTTCTTTCATTTAGAATGAGTACTACTTAATACTGAAAAAAGTCATCGTGATTTCTTATTTTCACGATTAAGTTTCTAGATATTTTTTATGTTGTTAGTCTCTCAACATTTTTTATTCAAAAATACATATATGACTTGTTTAGCCGGTAATTAACCGGTAAACAATATAATGTTTTAAACAGTAAGGAAAAAAAGTTTATTAACTTAATTGCTAAAAAAATTGATTTTTTTTTCAACATTAAATCATTCGATTTAGTAAATGCTTTACCATTTTAACATGTAATAAGTCAAAAATATAGTTTTAAACACAAAAAATAATAATAATAATAATAATATGTCAAATGCTTGATCGTGAAAATAAAAAAAAAAAATTGGTTTTTTAAAATTAACCTATTTTGAGGGAAAATTTTTTATGGAATAAAATTAGTTTTCAAGTCTAATTTATAAGTTAACCAAACAAACATATATATTAATTATATTATAATGTTTAGTTTCCTTAACTTAAAGGGGTATAAATCTTGATTTTGGTGAACGATGTTTAATTGAAAAAAAGATTAATATTACAAATTTTATTTGAGTTCATTCAATATTAATATTGATATCTAACAATAGGCTAATAGCATAAAATTCCTAATTCAATTATTAGTTTCTCATCTATGATCGATGATTTTCAAGTTGATTGTGCTTACAAAATTGTATAAAACATCATGGGTATTGGTGCTAAAGGTAAAAATAACCAATATTATTATAGGTGTTTTGCATATCTACAGGGTTCCGGTTTATGAACTTTTATGAGATAGATATGACGTTTGTCATATTATAGAAAATATAATGATTATTATAAGATACTTATATACAAAATATAGTTACATAGGATTTAAGGTGTTTTAGCATATAAATAAAGGATATTTGTGTAAAAAAACCTGCAAGTTGGACTATTTTTATGATTAAAACCCCTAATCATTTTTCATTGTACAAAAAACTCTAATCTGACTAAGACTTATCAAAATAATGTTTTAAAAAAAGTGACTTGCAACCTAAAGAACCGAATGAGTCAAATGGACAGAACAAACAAAATTGACTCGTAGTAAGAAAAACTAGTCTCGAAAATATTTCTTAAAAATAAAATCTTTAAAAAAGATGCATTTGATAAATTCAATCAACCCAATTGTTTGAATCGACCCCGAATTGCCACCAACACAAACGCGACATTAATTACTCGTATAATTAACTCCACATTAATTGATCGAATGGGAAAACTCTATTTTGAAAATCAAAACATTTTTAAAGTATTTTCATATATCAAAAGGGTCCCAACTCCCAACTCCATCACAACTTCATCTTCTTAAAGAGATCCATAAACAAACCTGCAACACACCCATCACTTTTATCTAAAACAAAGAAGATGACATACACATACACATACACAGGTCTTGAGTTATTTATGGAGAAATTGAAGCAGCTCATTAACTCTAACTATAATCCACTCATTAACAACCACCTATCACTTTCAATTTTATCTGAAAGGACTCAATTCCAACTGCTTTATCAAGAGCTTCACTCCATCATCCAAACCCTAGTTATAATCAATGATCAAAATCAGGAGCTTCAACAAGTATCAAATCTAAAGAAAAGATTCAAAGATGCTGCAGAAGATGCACACGACATCGTCGATCTATTTGTGTACAACATCAATCTCCGAAATCGAATCTCTCTTGATCAAGTCTCTGTGAATCAGCAGCCACCACCCTCCAAACCAAAAACAAACAAGGAGGGATGGTTTTCCTTTTCCAGGCATAAGTCAACAACAAAGTCAATAGAAGAAGAAAAGATCACTTTTAATGATGTAATGAGGTCAATCAAGTCAATCAAGGAGGAATTCATTACAATCCATGATAAGTTGAAGATGGATTCATCTCCAAGATCTCATCACATGAAAACGAATGCTGCGGTTGGACCTTCGTGCGCTAGAAATCCTTTAGGAACGAAGAAAGTATATGAAGAAATTGTTGTCGGGTTTGATCGTCATGCAGAGGTGATACGGGACAAACTTGTTGAAGATCAAAAGCAACTAGATGTTGTCTCTATTGTTGGAATGGGTGGACTAGGTAAGACTACACTTGCTAATAAAGTATACAATGATCCTTTCGTTATATATCATTTCCATGTTCGTGGGTGGCTAACAGTTTCTCAAAGATATGAAAAACGAGATTTGTTAATTCAAGTTCTGGAATCGATTGGCGATAAAATAGACAATGTTAGAGATCACAATTACTCTCAACTTCGTCAAATGTTGCATCAAAAGCTTATGGGCAAGAGATATTTGATTGTGATTGATGATATCTGGAGCTTTGAGGCTTGGGATGACCTGAAACTGTCATTCCCCAACAACCATACCGGAAGTCGAATTTTGCTCACAAGTCGCCTTAAAGAAGTTGCTTCGCATGCAAAGTCACATGGCTTCATTCATCAATTACAATATTTGAGTAATGAGGAAAGTTGGGAGTTGTTGCGTAAGAAGGTGTTTCAAGGCAATGATTGTCCCGAGTGGCTGATTGAACCCGCGATGCAAATTGCAAGCAACTGCCATGGCTTACCACTTACCTTAGTTGTGGTAGCAGGAGTTCTAGCAAACGAAGCGACAAATAAAGATGCATGGGAAAGAATTGGTCGAAATGTGAGTTCGTATGTTGTCAAAGACCAAACTGGGTACATAGAAAACTTGGCCTTGAGTTTTGATCATTTACCTAGTCACTTGAGAGACTGTTTTCTTTATCTAGGAGGCTTTCCAGAAGACCATAAGTTTAAAGCACAACAATTGATCTGGTTATGGGTGGCCGAGGGGTTTATCCAAGAAGATGAACAGGGAAGCATGGAGGAAATTGCAGAGAATTACCTGATGGAACTCGTTGATAGAAATCTTGTAGTTGTTGCAGATAGAAAGTCCAACGGTGGCATCAAAGCTTTTTATGTTCATGATATTCTGAGGGAGCTTTGCTTGGAAATTGCAACAAAGGAAAACTTTTGCCTAAAACCACAACGTACAATGCATTCTATTAACACATATAAGCAACGTCGCATATTCATAGAGCACAACGTTATCATCAAGAACGCTCCAAGGATTCGAT
This sequence comes from Centrapalus pauciflorus, assembly GCA_020465985.1. Taxonomy (NCBI): domain Eukaryota; kingdom Viridiplantae; phylum Streptophyta; class Magnoliopsida; order Asterales; family Asteraceae; genus Centrapalus; species Centrapalus pauciflorus. Next base: position 665,874 of record JAANYP010000049.1, read on the forward strand.
CACTTTTGTGTGTTTATGACCTTGGTTATAGAAACCTCTTTAGTAACTGGTCGCATTTTTGGATGCTTTTAATGGTGTTGGATCTACGAGGATGGCTACTAAATTCTTTACCTGGGGATATATCGTTGTTAATTCACTTAAGGTACCTTGCATTAACATATTTTGGAGATTTCCCATCCTCGATTTGCAATGTTTGGAGCCTTCAAACCCTCATTTTAATAAATGATCATGATGGGTTTTGGAAGTTGCCGAATACTATATCGAACTTAGTGAATTTAAGGCACTTGAAGTGTGACGGGCGTCCGATTTTGTTTCCTGCAATTCAGAAACCAATGAATTTGCAAACCATTTCCGATGTGGTGCAAGGAGATGGGGCTCAAAGATGGGTGAAATGCTTTCCTGGTATCAAGAAGCTATCGTGTTTTAATCGACCATATATGGATTGTGACATGGAATCACTCACCTTCCTTGAAAAACTAAAGTTGTCGCTATCTCCACATGTGAGAAGGAATAAAAAATTCATTACTTTTCCCGCTTCGCTAAAATCACTCACATTAGGAAGTTGTAATCTTCCTTGGAGATACATGTCAATAATTCAGTCGTTACCTAACCTCGAGGTTCTCAAATTACTCTGTGATTCCTTTGTTGGACCCTGGTGGGATGTTGGCGAGGAACAGTTTCTACGACTAAAATTCTTGAAAATGTCTGCCTTAGGAATCGAACAATTGGAAGCTTCTAGTATCAACTTCCCTTGTCTCAAACAATTAGTGTTGGATCGCTGCCATTTTCTTGAAGAGATTCCATTAGAAATCGGGTACATTCCAACGCTTGAGCTTATTAGCATATCTGGATGTAAATACTCTGTTGTGGACTCCGTTAACACAATTCAAGAAGAGCAACAAGCTCAAGGAAACTATGAGTTGAAGATCCATGTTTACAATAGAAGACAATGAAAAATTAGTTTCATATGTACAAAGAGGGAGTATATAAGCCTATAAGGGTTTAAAATCCTTGTTTTGGCAATCTGCTTCATTTTAGTATGTGTGGGAAGCTAAGAAGAGAGGGAGATGGTGGAACATTTTCTCCCTAATTCCATCGCTATATTCATCATCATAATCGATTGGGAGTTTGACTTTGTGATAAAAAGGAAGATTGTTCTGATCATCAAAAGGATCATTTTAGTCTAAAGAATCATCCCCTAGTTTTCAATCGGTTGAAGGTCAAGATGTATGCTCGGTTTTGACCTTAAACAATGATTTTGCATTCATGTAGATTATGAGTTTGGGGTTGGTTTTGTTAGTCAATAATGATTATTTGGAGTTAGATTAACTCATTCTAGGTATTTGTTTTAGTATTGAATGCATCAATAGAGTATTTGATAGTTCAATTACATATTTGGTATTTTAGAGACAAACCCGAAAGGGTTGAAACTGGTTTATATTATTGTGTTTTGGGGCTTGATTATCAGGAAAATGGATGAAAATGAGGAGCAGGATTATGAAACCGAGTTGTATCATATGGTTAAGCTTATCCAAATTCCAAACGCCTTCTGTACAAGGAATGAATTTTTGTTGACCAAGATTAGCTACTTCTAAGTCTAAACTTAAACCATATGGAGGATTGGAGGTATTTTGGTAGGCCAACGTAATGGAACAAGCTCAAATTTAGCATTTTGGTACCTCCTATTAAGTACTAACTAAACATTCACCAAATGTAAAAACTATAGGAAAAAAGGATTTCAATTGTTATCTTAATTGATCAACAGAACTACATATACAATCCAATGTTATTTGGATTACATAAAGAGATCTTATTCACAGAGTAGTGAATAATGCATATAGTTAGTTACCTGTGTTTCTATAATTCCCTGAACCACACATTCCATTGGCACTTAACAAGTCCCTTTATCTGTAAAGTTAATCATAGCAAAAACAACAATATTTTACACCCATAAGAAACAATCTATACAAATCTGACAATGGATAGCTAAAATAAAGCTTTTGGAACAAACAACAAATATAAACTTTCACAGAAATTAAAACCAATTTCACAAAATCAGACGAAAGGCATGTGAAAATCAATAACAGTGGTGATATTTTATTGTCAAAATCAATAGCACTAAGAATAGAGGTATCGGTTGCTTACAATGCAGCGAGGCAAAGGGAAACCTAGTCGGCATTCAAGAGATGCCCCCTCTCTTGTGCGCTTTCTCGTCTGTGGTGAAGGGAACGAGGGTTCACATATGTAGCCGAGAGTAAAAACCAACGTAAATAAAACCAACCTGACATGAACACGAAATGGGCCAAAAGTAGAATTTATACAAAAAGTTTGAATTGGGTTAGCGTCAACTTAATCATCAGAGTTAATTCTGGATTAAAAATTTATTATTATTATTATATTTAAGTAATTTATTACTATTATTCTAATTAAGTTACGGGGTAGTTTTTTTTCTTTTTTTATTGGTTTTAATATGGAAAAAACCAACATGTTTTTTTAAAAATTTTTACGGTTTAGTCCATCCGTGTTATTTTTACCAATAAAATTCTTAATTAATATATTTGTTTGTGATTTTTGAAGTTTTTTTGTTTTTCCAAAAGAAGTTTCAAATTTGAGGACTTTTCGGAGAAAAAATTGAAAACATTTTGGTTTTTTTGTGGAAAAGACATGGTTGATTATGAAAATTTTTTTTTCTAGAAAACCATATTGAAAACAATAATTTGAGAACTTTCTTAAGAACAAATAAGACGAAGGGACTAAATCGTAAAAACCAACATGTTTTCACGTTTTTTGCGTTTTCATCCTTCCATGTTATTTTTTTTCCATAAGAAAACCTCAACTTATTTTTTTTCTTTTTTGCTAAGTTAAATTTGAATATTAGACGTCTACTCACTTAAAAAAACAAACGAGCCCCAAGACAACTTTTGTAGATTCATCTAAATAAAAAAGAACTTTAGTTTGAACAGGGACAAAAAAAAACGAAACAAAATGAGATGGCAAAATGACCAATTTTTTAAAACAAAAACTTGTGAGTTGTCAAAGGACCAAAAGCATGATAAATTCATAAATAGTCAACTATAGATACTGCGCTTGTACTTTCGACATAAAAAGAATCATATGGACGAAAATTATAGTTTACTCAAAAAATTTTACATTGAGTAGCCTTCCTTACTTAAGAAAGAAATGGCTTCGAAATGTTCTTCATTTTAGATGATGAAAGCATTCCATTACTACCAACCCAAAGAAATACGACCTCTCTGAGACATATGGGTTATGCCGGACGCCCAACCCAACTCGGTCGGTCTGTTGGCCCACCTAAGACATTAAAAAACTCTAGATCGATTTGATCAAATTTGAAAAAGACTTTCTCACTATTCGGAACAGTGGAGCTTTCTCGCTCCCCCATTTGGGCTCTCGCTCGAATCGGAACATTTATGCAGGCCCGACCCAATAGGGGGGGTGAACTGGGCTTCGGCCCAGGGCAGCATTTGGGCTAGGGGCATTATTTTTTTGGGCAGGTTATATTAGAGTAGGTTCAACTTTGACCCAGCCCAATTTAATTTTGTAATATTGGGGTTAGCAGGTTAGGTTTCAGCAACTCAGCAAGGCAGCAAGCGCTTGAGACCTCTCTGCCTTCTCAATCCATCCATCGAAGAGTCAGCTACGTTGGAAACAAAGCGTCGAGGTCTTGAACATGGACGTTGGAACAGGAACCGAAGAGGCCTGCGACTGGGAGTGGTCGACTGGCCGAGTGGGCGGGAGGCAAATGAAGAGGCGACGGCGGCGATTTTCAAGTTTTAAATCTGCTGTGTTCTTCGGCTCTGTCCAACAGTCAAGTCTTCAATCTCACAATCTATTGTGCGCCTTTGTTTTCTTCGGTAATCGGCTCTATTCTACCATTCATCGCTTTCAATCACACAATCTGCTGCTGTGTTCTTGGTTGGAATTTCTGTTAAACATCGATGTCTGTTCGACTGTTCAATGTTCATCTGCTGTGTTCGACTTTCAATCTCACAAGTCACAATCTGCTGCTGACCTGCTGTGTTCTTGCTGTTAAATATCAATCTGTTAAACATCGCTGGAATTTCTTGTTGTGTGCCTGTGTTCATTGCTGTTGTAACTCTAAAATTTAGTAAGGTATTACATCTAACTCTAAAATTACATTATCTGATTTTGTATATAAAATCTAAAATTTCAGAGTCTTTTATTTAGTATATAAAATCTAAAATTTCATTGTCTTTTATTTAGTATATTAAATCTTAAATTTCAGAGTATTTAGTATATTAAATTACATTTGATTTATTGATTTTCTGAAAATTACAGAAGATTACAATCTGATTTCAAAGCAACAGAGGATTTACAATCTGATTCAAAGCAACAGAGGACTTAAATTGTCTATTTTGATCAGGTTTTATCGTTTCATGCTCGATTAATTTACTAGTATTTAATTTAAGAGTCTTTACTTTGCTTGACTTGATAAATGATTTACTATGTTTCCTCGAAAACAACCCTCAGGTGCTCAAAATAGAAAACGAAAGAAGAAAGAAAAAGAACTAGCTACATCATTACAAGAGTCTTTAAAGAAATTTCTTGTTAAACCTAAAAATAATGAACATATAGATGGTAAAGAAACAGAAAACGTTAATGATCATGTTGATAATATTGATGAACATGTTGAGATTGATATTGAAAATCCTATTAATAATGCTAATAGATTCGTTGATAAATCTAATGATATTAATAATATTGATGAACATGTTGAGATTGATATTGAAAATCCTATTAATAATGCTAATGAATTCGTTGATAAATCTAATGATATTAATAGTATTGATGAACATGTTGAGATTGATATTGAAAATCCTATTAATAATGCTAACGAATTCGTTGATAAACATAATGATTTTGTAGAAAATGATTTTGTGGATAAACCAAATGATTTTGAAGAAAATGATTTTGTGGAGAAACCTAACGATTTAAACATTTTTGATCCAAGGGTTTGGGATGGTTTAGATGCTAAAATGAAAGACGTACTCATAGAAAAAGGACCTATTAGAGAAATAGAATCTACTTTCATTTTTCCAAAAGATTCAATTGGTAGGCATTTTTCTTGTGAATTTTTTACTCGTAAACTAAGGAATGGTGATTCATTTGATAGAAAATTGTTGGTTTATTCTAAGGAACTTGACAAAGTATTTTGCTTTTGTTGTAAATTATTTAAAACTACATGTTCTAGAAGTAATTTGGCAAGTGAAGGGATAAATGATTGGAAACATCTTGGTGAAACCCTAAACACACATGAAAATAGTATTGAGCATATGACAAATTTAAGAACTTGGACAGAATTACGAGTTAGGCTTCACAAAAATCTAACAATTTACAAAGAATTACAAGAAATGATTAAAAAAGATACCGAACATTGGAAAGAATTCCTAATTCGAATCATTGCTGTTGAAAAGTGTTTAGCAGAATATAATTTAGCTTTTCGTGGAACAAATGAAAAAACTTTATGAGAATTCAAATGGTAACTTTTTAGGTATTCTTCAAATGATTGCTGAGTTTGATCCTGTGATGAAACAACATTTTCGACTAATTCAAGATAAAAAAGCTCATAATCATTATCTTAGTCATAAAATTCAAAATGATTTAATTGAAATTCTAGCGTCCGAAGTAAAAAATGCAATTATTAAAAAAATTAAAGAAGCAAAATACTTTTCTGTCATTCTTGATTGTACTCCGGATGCAAGTCATAAAGAACAAATGACTTTGATTGTAAGATGTGTTGATATGATAAGTAACCCAATAAAAGTGGAAGAGTTTTTTCTTGAATTTTTGATTGTAGAAGATACATCTGGTTTAGGTCTTTTTAATGTTTTACAAGATACTTTAAAATCTCTTAATTTAGATATTAATTGTGTACGGGGACAATGGTATGATAACGGATCTAATATGAAAGGAAAACATCTAGGTGTCCAAAAACGATTGCTTGACATAACTCCAAAAGCGTTTTATATGCCATGTGGGTGTCATAGTCTGAATTTAGTTTTGTGTGACATGACAAATTCTTGTCACAAAGCAAAAACATTTTTTGGTACATGAACAATTTATAATGTATTTTCTAGTTCTACAAAAAGATGGAGTCTATTACTTGAATATATAGATGAGTTTACATTAAAATCATTATCCGCGACTCGTTGGGAAAGTCATATTGAAAGTGTTAAAGCTATAAAGAGTCAAATTGTTCATATTAGAGAAGCTTTAATCAAATTAGGCGAAGTAAGTGATGATGGGAAAGTTTGTAGAAATGCACAGTGATTGGTAAACGGTGAACTTTCTAGTTTTGAATTTATTTTAAGTTTGGTTATCTGGCATGAAATTTTATATAAAATTAATTTGGTAAGTAAAAAGTTACAATCTAAAGATATGCTTCTTGATGTTGCCATAAAAAATTTAGAGGGATTGGTTAATTATTTTAAAAAATATAGGGAAATTGGGTTTGACACTTCAATTAGTGAAGCTAAAGAAATTGCAGATAAAATAGGAGTTGAACCAAAATTTCCTGTAAAACGTATTTCTTATAGGAAAAAGCAATTTGATGAAATCCAAAATACTGAAAGAGAACAACAATCTTCCCAAGAAGCATTTAGAACCGATTATTTTCTTGTTTTAGTGGATATGACTCTTTCTCAATTGACAGGTAGATTTGAACAAATGAGATATTTTGAATCTATTTTTGGATTTTTGTATGATGGATCAAAGTTAGTTTCCTTATATGATGATGAATTAATAGAATGTTGTTTGAATCTTGAATCTATTTTGACAAATGGTGAAGAATGTGACATTGATGGAAATTATTTGTTTATGGAGTTACAAATTTTGCAGAATATGTTGCCGAAAGAAGCATCAAATGATGAAAACCCTTGGACATCTATTCGAGTTATGGAGTTTGCTAAGAAGATGGACATGTTTCCAAATGTTTTGATTGCTTACAAAATCTTGTTGACCGTACCTGTTACAGTCGCATCGGCCGAAAGAAGTTTTTCCAAGCTTAAATTGCTAAAGTCATATATTCGAAGTACAATGACTCAAGAGAGATTGAATGGATTGGCACTTTTGAGTATTGAAAACAAGTTTTTAGCAAACATCAATTATGAAAAAATAATTGATGTATTTGCTTCAAAAAATGCACGAAGACATCGTTTTAAATAATTTTCCTTTTAAGATATATGTTGTATTTGTTGTCGAATGTTTATGTATTTATTTGTATCACTTTTTTATAATAAAAATCGGCGTGGGGATGAGCCGCCTAGATTCCGAACCCCTAAAAATTAAGTGTCATTTGTTTAAGTATTTAGACAGGGCATTTTTTTATCGTTTCGCCCAGGGCATTAAAAACCTTAGAACCGGCCCTGCATTTATGCGTTGGTAGGCTTTCGACTCAATCTAATAGCCTACCTATCACAATTCATTACCATTTGCAATAGTTGTTTAATCGTACGAATCTTTAAATATGATAAAATTTACTATACCAATCGAGAGTTGAGACACGATATCATATTTTCCAAAGGGTTAAAATTAAACTATAAACATTCGTGTGAGTACCTAAAAAATGCAGAGTACCGTGAGTACCTGTAAACACACGGGTTTCGGATGTGAACTTGCTCCTATTTTTCAAATTCATTTAGATACAAATAAAATAAGGCGGTTCGTAAAAAATTATATACATTCACACTTTCTAGCATCTTAAAAGTCATGTGAACGTAAAAAAATTCATGTGAACATGCTTAGTTGTGTTCACAACAGTACAGTTCATGTGAACACACATGTTTCACATAGTTCTAGTGTGTGTTTATGTGTGATTTTTTGCAAGTAATCTTGTATTGTTAATTTAAACATGATTATGAAAAAAATTCAAAAAAATGGTTTTAAGCGAGGTACCTCCGGCTTTATGCAAGATATATATATATATATATATATATATATATATATATATATATATATATATATATATATATATATATAGAGAGAGAGAGAGAGAGAGAGAGAGAGAGAGAGGTGGGTTCAATGGAGAACCTCCATGCATCGAAGAACTTTGAAGAACCTCCATGCACCACCATAAATGCATCACAATTTCCCCATGATGCCTCATTATTTCCACGTGATGCATCGATTTCTACGTGATGCATTACGATTTTCTAACGATGCATTTTGGTTCTCCAAGGTTCTTCGATGCATACAGGTTCTCCATTGAACCCACCATATATATATATATGTGTGTGTGTGTGTGTTTATATATATATATATATATATATATATATATATATATATATATATATATATATATATATATATATATATATATATATATAGAGTCAGGTTCAAATAAGTACCTATCGAAATCAAGTGCACCGAAAGGTACCAACCTTTAAAAACTTTTTTAAATTTTTTTTTCACATAATCATGTTTAATTTAATGTTATACGCATGATATATGAATTTCACATAGATTCACATTTTCTGTCTCCTTAAAAATTATGTGAATGCTTAATGCATATTTATGTGAATGGTCATCCATGTGAATGGTCATTCACACCATTCAATGTGAATGGTGAATGACCATTCACATGATCTTTTTTTACCATTCACAAGATTTATGATGTTGCTCCTTTTGAAAAAAAGTCTTATAATGTTGTCTTATACATGTCTATTCAAAAAAAAATATGTGAATGATCATTCACATTAGGGTACGCTGGAATCTTATAGGTACGCTGATGAACCTGATTATAGATATATATATATATATATATATATATATATATATATATATATATATATATATATATATATATATATATATATATATATATATATGGTTCGAGAGAGTACCACCCATTATGCAGCGCACCAGAAGGTACCACATTTAAGAAAAACTTTTTTAAATTTTTTTTTTCATAAACATGTTTTAATTAACATTATGAAGATCATATGTAAATTTCACATACATTTACATCTCCTAGCTCCTAAAAAATGGTGTGAACACACACTTATATAATTTTGAATGTATGTGAATGTGCATTTATGTGATGCGTGTTTTCATGCACTTAGAGTGTTCGGATTTGCGTGAAATTTACATGTGATCTGTGTAATGTTAATTAAAACATGTTCATGAAAAGAAATTTCAAAAAAATTGCTTTTAAGGGTGGTACTCTCTGGTACGCTGCATTATGGGTGGTACTCACTTGAACATATATATATATATATATATATATATATATATATATATATATATATATATATATAAGGTTCAAGTGAGTACCACTTGTTATGCAGTGCATCAGAAGGTATCACTCTTAAAAATAATTTTTTTGAATATTTTTTTTCATCAACATGTTTTATTAACATTACACAGATGATATACAAAATTCACGCACATTCACATTACCTAAGTGCATGAAATCATGAATCACGTAAATGCAAGTTCACATATATGCAACATGCAAGTGTACGTTCACATCATCTTTTAGGAGTTAGAAAATGTGAATGGATGTGAAATTTACATATTATTTTCATAATGTTAATTAATTATACATGTTTATGAAAAATGTAAAAAAAAATTTAAGGCTAGTACCTTCTAGTGTGCTGTAGATTCAGTGATACTCTCTCGAACGATATTCTTTCTCTCTGTATATATTGCTATTGCCTGATCACAAAAGAATGTATACATATAGTCTATATGGGTTTAAACTCAATGCCTTCCAACCTAAAATGTTTAAGATATCCTAGCAGTCTTGTGTGAAACCCAAGGTGCATCAGAATCATTTTGTTGGTAGTCTTCCCAGTTTGAAATTCCCATACTTTAACTTCCATCAATCCATCGTCCCTCAGTTTTGGAATGCCTTCCATTTTTGGATCTTTTGGTGGGTTGTGTGTGTTTACACCCGACTTTCGTTTAATAACAGGGATTTGAGGACTACGTAAAAAGATATACCGATCACAAGGCTGAAACCTTTTGGTCGGTTCCCAACCATTTAAGTAGACTTGCAGCGGTTCCTCATCGTAGAAGTGTCTTTCTGGTGTTTTGTAGACAAGGTAACTTGCATATGTTGTTTCCGGCGACAGTAAATGTGATTTGATATTGCACATAATGTTAAAAACATTTTTAGTGCAATAAACAACTTCTTTAAACCTGTCAAAAATATAACATTTTTGTACTTTTGATACAAGGATGAGGAAAAAAAAAAGTAAAAGATATATAGAGACTTGGGGTGCGTTTGGTTCCCGGATTTCTTGGAATTCATTGGGATTTGCATTTAGAATCATGTGTTTAGTTCGCAGATTTCAGTAAGGATTTAAAATCCCAGAATTTCTTAAATCTCTTCCTTCTTTGTTATTTAAAAACTTAGCTTCCCCCTAGGATTTTAAATCCCAGTTACCTTGTATTTTTCAGATTAGCAATTTTTTCCTAAAAGATAATACAGATTCTTTGATAAAATCCCAAGAAAATGCAAATGCTGCATAATGTAAATCATTTGACAAAATGCAAAAAATCTACGAACCAAACGCCCCTGTAGATAGAACCTTGATTTGGGTAAAAGCCACCGCGACCAATCTCCATCCGGCGCTAAAGCCGCCCTTGCTGGCAACATATAACATTTTTTCCCATTAGCGGCAACAGAAAACCACTGTCAATCGGTAGATATATATATAAGATTAATTAATGTTAAGTAAGTACGTATGAGAAATAGGAATGAATAAAATTAATCACGCACCTCTGCACCATTATTGATTAGGAAGCCTTTAAGAAGAAGAAAGTAGAGTTCCTTCTTTGTTGTCCACTGCACGTTATCTTTTGACCACTTGATTATCTCTTCATAATCACTTGGCAAGTTTTCCTCCGAATCGTCTATGTCTGAATCTGATGGCACTTGCATATCCACCTTCGGATCATCTTTCTGCAGATCCAACTATAAACATAACCACATTATATATACTGTCAAAAGTTCTATGTATTCTCCAATTGTGTTCTTCATTTGATACCATGAAATGCTTTCTAATTAAGAAAGTCTGAACCACTAAATCCAACATGATTAATAGATCGACAAGTTTTTGTTGGCTTACTTTCTCCAAAGGCCGAAACTCGATGCCTTCTACCACAAGAATACTAATGACCCGAATCACAATTTCAAGATTAATATTATTTTTTGTGTCGCTAGTAAAATGACACAATTCAGCCATAAACCATCCATCGTCTCTCTCATGTACCAAGAATAACCTCCGAAACTCTTCTTCACCTTCCAATTTGTATTCGAAAGATAAATGCAACGGTTTGATTGTGTCATTCTTTCTAGAGTAGTAGGATTTACACACAAGGTTTACATTGTATGCGATTTGTGGTTCCAAGAATTCAGGTCTGGCAAGTAAGATGAATTTGCCATATGATGATCTATAGCAGCCCATTGCAAATCTAATTGAAAAATTAATTAATCAGCGAATTAAGAACGATACAATGCTATATACTTATGAAATTAGGGTTGAATCAAACAAGAGAGATCAAGAAGGAGGAGACCAGAGAAGTAACCTTGAATCAAACTTAGAGGAATACTCACGATCGCCACCTTGAATTGGAATCACACATTCTTCAGAAGATATCAATTGACAATGTTCTCCCTTTTCATTTAATGAAAACCACTGTTCATTAAATAAGTTCAAGTTAGTTAGATGCAACATTATTTGGTATTAAACATGTGAAATTTGTGTAATCAAATGGCTTGTAGTCGTAGCTAATTACCGTTTTCCCTTGGTTAAGGAAGATCCCTTTGGATAGAAGCATGTCTAGTTCCTCCACAGACCGGTAGCTAATTATCTCTTTGCAATCCTTTGGCAGTTTCACATCAAGATATGCGTCAAATTCTAGTGCCATCTGAAGTTTTTCCACAATCTGAGCCATTGTTGGCCGCTCTTCACGAGATTTATGTAAACATTGATATGCAATGTCTGAAAATGCTTCCAAAGAAGTCGGACTTATTTGATTTAGACCTGGAAAGATAATCTTCTCTGATTTCTTCTCTTCTTCAGATTGATCATATGCAATGTCTGACAATACTTCCAAAGAACTCAGACTTATTTGATTTGGATCTGGAAAGATAATCTCCTCTAATTTCTCTTTGTCTGAAAATACTTCCAGCAAAGAACTCGGTCTCATTTGATTTAGACCTTGAAAGATAATATCCTCCAATTTCTTATCTTCGTAGCTTTGTTTCCACCGAGGAACTAAAACCTTTAACTGATGATTATTCGTATATTCATAGCATGGTCTCCCACACAATACCTCGAATAAGACTACACCAAAAGAGTATACGTCTGACTCTTTTGTTAGAGAGTACGTTTCCATATACAATGGATCACAGTACCCAGGGGTACCTACAGCATTAGTGATAAGAAATGAGTTTTTCGGATCAGCAGGGCCTATTTTCGCAAACCCAAGGTCAGAAACTTTAGCATTGAAATTTTCATCTAATAGGATGTTGGCGCTTTTTATATATATCACAATGCGCGCAAGACTCTCGTGTGTTTTCCGTTGGGATCATGAAGGTAGTTTAGTGCCTTTGCGGCCTCAAGGCATATCTTGAGACGTTGCCTCCACGAGAGAGAAGGAGTATTTAGATGGCGGTCAAGACTTCCACACGATGCATACTCATACACGAGGATCAACTCACCACCCTCGTTGCAAAATCCCAGGAGAGAAATAAGATTATCATGCTTGTAACGTGAAAGCATCATGATCTCTTTCAAGAACTCAGCTTCTCCTTGACCGTATTTTCGATCTAGACGCTTAATAGCAACTGTGATTAAACCCTCGTGACGAGAGAGTGATCCCTTGTAGACGAAGCCAAATCCACCTTTTCCGATGACGTTGCTCTCATCAAAGTTGTTGGTGGCTGATATTATATATCTCTTGCAATTGGATTTTAAGATGTTGAAACTCCTGCATGTAAGCCATTAATTTATCTTCAAAAGGAAATATTGTTACAACTCGATCGATTGATCTCAAACTCAGGGAATTGATCGAATCGAAAGATTTATTGTTAATTAAGAATTGCAGGGAGGAGATACCAACGTTTCATGTGTGTCAAAATCAGCTTGTTTAACTAGATCATCAAAATAATAATTGCATTAAAAAATGTTAATTAGCTGAAGCTGAGATGATATAAAAGTATTTTTGGTGGATTTTATCAATATTATTGTCTCTTTAGTTGACGTACAATATGTAATTTAATATAAACCGGATTCGAAACCGACCCAAATAACTACCGGCCCGGGTATGTGTATGCATATGATGTGAGGCTAGCTTTTATTGTTGAGGTTAATTAATTTGAAGCTCATCAATGGAGGACTAATTGGGTCCTGAAAATCCTTCAATCTGCTACACAATAATCGAGCACTTCTTGCTATATATATTCCTTGTATTATATATACACAGGCACTAGAGTTTATTAACACTGATAGTTTTAATATACATATATATTTTTAGAAGGGGTAATGATAAAAAATAATAACAACTTTTGTCGTTATTATTAATTATTAATACTAACAATATTTATTTTTTTTATCATTAATAATATTGACTTTTAAATTTTTTATCGTTTATAATAACAACTTATTTTTCTATCAATATTTGTAACTGGTGACTGCAAACTTGTTTAGCAGGTCATCAACAATTTTTTAAATAATAAAAAATATTAACATATTTTCATATTTTTATCAATAACAGTAAAATATCAAATTAAAACCCAATTTTTGTATTTTATTAAATTTTCTAAAATTTCATATACACCAAAATAAACTCAACTTATGTTTCAAGTTTTGTTATGAATACACTACAAGCAAAGTGTCATTTAGTGACACATGCTTTTAGTGACACAAAAATAAGTGTCAGTATATTTTACTTTTAGTGACACTTAAAAAAAGAGTAGGTATAGAGCAATCTTTTACCCACACTTTTTCTTTTTTAGTGACACAAAAATTTTGTCACAAAATACTTGAGGCCTATACCCACATACTTTTTTTGTCACTAAATATCTATACCCACTCCACTTTTACCCACTCTTTTTTTGTCAAAAAAGTGTCACTATAGGTGTCAAAATCTTTTACCTACACAATAAAAAGAGTGGGTAAAAGTGGAGTGACTATAGATATTTAGTGACTAAAAAAGTATGTGGGTATAGGCCTCAAATATTTTGTGACAAAATTTTTGTGTCACTTAAAAAGAAAAAGTGTGGGTAAAAGATTATTTTTTACCTACTCTTTTTATAAGTGTCACTAAAAGTAAGATATAGTGACACTTATTTTTGTGTCACTAAAAGCATGTGTCACTAAATGACACTTTGCTTGTAGTGATATTTATAAATAAAATTGTAGTTTTTATTTCTTTATTATTATTTATTTATTAAAGTTTATATAATTATATTATTAATATCTTTAGTGACTATTTTTTGATGTCATTAAATTTATTTATTTATAGTTTTTATTTTTTTCATAACCTTATAAAATATTTTAATATATATTCTGAATAGTTACTGTTAGATAATATTCAATTATTTATTCATAATTATATATAATATGAACAAAAAATATTACGAATTATTTATTTTCACTTTTTCCAAACGAAAAAAATTACGAACCATCATTTTCTTAGTTTTTTCTTAAAAAAATACAATTTGTTCCAATTTTTAATTTTTCCAATCTAAATGGATCATAGTTTTTTATTTAAATAACCACAAACCAAAATGAGTCTCAGTATTTTTCATTTTTAAAAATATAAAACACAATTATCATAGTTTTTCCATTACCACAAAAACTAGAAAAATGAATGAGTTGTAATACTTTTCATTTGGAGTTAAAAAACTACAATTATTCAACTTTTTAATAAATTCCAAACGAAACGGATTACAATCCATTCAGGTTTTAGCTTTTCCGAATGTCAAAAAATACGACCTATTCAAGTTATAGATATTCTTTACAAAAAAACTGTAAATCATTCTGATTTTTCATTATTCTAACAATATAATTGCAACCCATTTATTTTTGTGTTTTTATTAGCGAAAAAACTATTATTATTGCGATTTGTAATTTTTCTGAATGAAAAATCTTGCAATACATTTTAATTATAATTTTTCAAATAAAAAAAATACAACTCATTTAGATTGAAAAAATTAAAAAAAAAAACAGAATGGTTAATATTTTCTTGTTTGAAAAAATTAAAAAATAGTATGATTCGTATATTTTTGTTACAAATTATTCAGTTTTCTAATCTTTCCAAACGAAAAATATTTCGATCCATTCAAGTCTTTAGCTTTATGACAAAAACTACAACTCATTCATATTTTATTTTTTTAACAAAAAAGTATGAACAACTATGTTTTTTTTTTTGCTAACGAAAAATTGCAACCCATTTGATCTTTTAGTTTTTAACAACAAAAAACTATGAATAATTGTGTTTTATAGTTTTTCTGAATGAAAAATATTGCAATCCATATGATATTTAGTTTTTTAAATAAAAAAACTACAACACATTTTAATTAAAAAATAAAAAACCAAAATAGTTTATATTATTTTGTTCGAAAAATTTAGAAAGAGGTTGGTTCATAGTTTTTTCATTTGAAGAAAGTGAAAATTGATGTATTATAGAATTTCACAACAAAATATGAAATATAAATTGAGTTTATTTTGGTGTTTATGAAATTTTAGAAAAACTTTAAAAAAAGTTGTGTTTAATTTGATTTATTATTGTTATTAATAAAAATATGAAAAGTTGTTACTATTTTCGATAACTGAAAAAGTGTTTGTGACCTGCTAAACAGGTTTGCAGGTCACGAATTACTATTATTGATGGAAAAATAACAAGTTGTTACTATAAACGATAAAAAATATAAAAGTTAGTGTTATTAATAATAAAAAATAAATAATGTTACTATGAATGATAAAAATGTCAAAACTTGTTACTATTTTTAGTCATTTGACCTTTTTAGAACTATATAATTAAATAAACTAAATATTAAACTTAATTAGATTTATTTAAACTTTTAATACTGATGATATTTAATATCTTCTATTATAACTTTTAAGTTTATTATTATTGTTATTATCTATTATTAAAATATTTTAAATGTTGTTTATTCAGATTTTAGTGGATATAACATAATCTTATCTTTAAAATAAAGTTATTTAAAATTTAAAATAAATGTAGAAATACTAATTAACACATGTTAATGGTAGATGGTGTCACTTGGCATTACGAAAAAAATGATAAATGACAAATCTATATCTATATATATTAATAAAAGAAAACAACTAATGACACATGTCGCTTCCTCATCGCATTAAACTTTCATTTTCCCGCATTTTTTCCATAATTAAATATTTCATTTACTACTTTATCTATTATTAATAAAAGAAAAATCTATTTTGAATACTTTCCTATTTAATTCATGAAATGCAATAAAGGAAACACATTAAAATTTTAAATAGTTCAATATTAATTTTAAAATTATTTTTAGTAGAAAATTTTATTTATAAGTAAATTTGTATATAATTTTAGGGTTTATTACGAAAAAAAATCAATAAGTTCTCACGGTTTTTGTGTTTTAGTCTCTCCATGTTATTTTTTTTAAAAAAATCTTAAAGTTCAATTTTTTTCTTGATTTTGTGAAATTTGTCTATTAGAGTTAGGTTATAATTGGTAGACTGAGTTTTTAAAGACTGAAAAATCGCGTTCTTATAGTCATATTTCACTAAACGAAAAAAATTAACTTGAGAATTTTTCTGGAAAAAATAATATGGAGAGACGAAAACACGAAAAGAATGAAAACACATTGATTTTTTTTTAATAATAAATCCTTAATTTTATATTAAACTTTTTAAAAACATAAATAATTATTAAAAATACCTATATTTACATGGGTAAATAAGCTAGCTACTTGAATTAAAAAAAAAAAAAACCAATTAAGCTATCTATGGAAAATAGGTCTCATTGAAATGGAAATAAAAATACAATAAGTAGTTAACAGATGAATATCATTCATGTTGGTTGCTTGCTTTAAATAGAAATAAAATAAAATCTATAACTAGTGTTAGAATAGTAACTAACTAACTTATTTATCCATGTAAACATGGGTATTTTTAATAATTATTTATGTTTTTAAAAAGTTTAATATAATATTAAGGATTTATTATAAAAAAAATCAATGTGTTTTCATTATTTTTGTGTTTTCGTCTCTCCATATTATTTTTTTCAGAAAAATCCTCAAGTTAATTTTTTTTCGTTTAGTGAAATTTGACTATAAGAACGCGATTTTTCAGTCTTTAAAAACTCAGTCTACCAATTATAACCTAACTCTAATAGACAAATTTCACAAAACCAAGAAAAAAAATTGAACTTTAAGATTTTTTGAAAAAAAATAACATGGAGAGACTAAAACACAAAAACCGTGAAAACTTGTTGATTTTTTTTCGAAATAAACCCTAAAATTAAATACAAATTTACTTATAAATAAAATTTTCTACTAAAAATAATTTTAAAATTAATATTGAACTATTTAAAATTTTAATGGGTTTCCTTTATTGCATTTTATGAATTAAATAGGAAAGTATTCAAAATAGTTTTTTCTTTTATTAATAATAGATAAATTAGTAAATAAATTTTTAATTATGGAAAAAAGGCGGGAAATGAAAGTTTAATGCGATGAGGAAGCGACATGTGTCATTAGTTGTTTTCTTTTATTAATATATATTTTATATTTTATATTTTATTAATTGGTTTTAAAGCAAGCAACCAACATGAATTAATGATATTCATTTGTTAACTACTTATTGTATTTTTATTTCTATTTCAATGAGACCTATTTTCCATAGATAGCTTAATTGGTTTTTTTTTTGTTTTTTTAATTCAAGTAGCTAGCTACTTGTATTCCAATGCAAGTTACTTCAATAACCTTTTTATTAATCTGTTTTACTTACAATATATGGAAATTGTATACAATTCATTTTAGAGGTTCAAAAAAAATCTTTCTTATATCTATCATAAACTTTTCTATTCACAAATGACAAATATAAACCATCACTGTCCATAAATATTAATAAACTAGTCTATTTACCTGATATTTATAATACAAATATATTTATATAAAATGAAAGTAAAACATGAAACATACAAATATTAATGTTTTTAAAAGTTGCAAGAATAATATATTTATCTATCATTAGTCTAAATATATATGTATAATGATAATTTTTTATCATTCTTATAAACTTTTTGTATATTATTATTATATTATAATCATTAATTACTGAAATATTTACATTTTGTTTGGTTTGATTTAGTTTGAATTCAAATTAATAAATTTATAATAAATTTAGATAAATAAAGAAATATTGTATAAATACTAAGTTTTTTAAATATGACTATTGATGATACATTACAACACGAGCAATGACTAATTTTTATTCATAAAAAAATCTTGACATAATGACTTCCATGTGTCGATTTTAAACTTTATAAATAATCCAAATATAATCTAATTCAAATTAAGTTTAGTCAAATCTATAAAAAAACTGATTATTATCTAATAAAACTTAAGAATTAAACTTAAAACTTTAAATATTAATTTATTATTGTTATGAGGATAATACAAATGTGAAAATGTTTTCTCAATTCATGGGTAATACATGAGTTTATAGACTAGTTGTGTAATGCGGATGTTGATAATGATAAATCAGTTATCGATCATAATGTTCCAAGTTATATGACAAGCATCACTACAAGAACAACACCTTGTGTGACAACAGAAGTCGTCGCCGAAAGTGAAGTTGTTGTGAAACCTCATGTTGTCACCATTTAACCGATACCGCGTACCAGAAAACATTTTGTAGCGAACATTTTGTTGTTGAATGCCAAAGAATAAACTTTTTTTATAATTTTTTGCGACGAAAATGTCGTCGCCAAAAGTCCTCCAAAAAAAATTAACCGAAAAGAAATATTTACGCTTTGCAATGACAAATGTTGTCGCTAAAAGTATTTTTGAAGTTTTTAATAAATATATTCCAAAATGTTTAAAAAAGTAAAATGTCGTGGCTAAAAATATTTTTCTTTTTATACTCTTAATTATTTGCAAAAGGGTTAATTGCATAAAAAGCTAGCATATTGTCAAAGTATTTCAATTTGGATAAAATACTAATTTTTTTCCAATTTAGGTAACATAAATTCCAATCAAGTCAATCAAAGTAACCATTTCGGACTGAAAGGTAAAAACTACTGACGTGACAGTTTCTTTGCCCAGTCAGATTTTTTTTCTTCAGAAATGACAGTTTAATTGTAATATGATGTGCACTATTTTGTGCAATTTAAATGACTTTTTGATATTACCTTGCTATTTTGAGCAAATTTAAAAATAATTAAGCAATATTAGAAATTAAAAAAGCTAATGTCTGGATACAGAAACTGCCATCTCAGTATTTTTTATCTTTCAATCCGATACGATTACCTTTATTGACTTGATTTGGAGAGTATGTTACCTCAAATTATAAAAAATTTTAGTATTAACCTAAATTAAAAAAACAATGACAATAGAGGTAATTAACCATTCCTTTATTGTTGGCATTTCACAAGAAGTTGGTATTCTACTAGTGAGAGCATGCATTACATAATAAGTCCACGTATAGTTGTTGTATGTTCCCATTTTCTCCATGTTCCTAGGTTAGTGGTAGGTTTAGTTGGCTAAATTCCTCTTATAAATTGTACTTTGCAGTTTGCTTTGAATGAAGTATATAGGATTTCCGGTGTTTCGGTTTATTGTTTCTTACTCCGTAGTTTGGGAGATTGACCATCTCGAAAACCATCGTACGTATCATTAGCAGGGGCGGATTCAGGAATTTATATTATCGGTGTCACTTTTCTAGAGTAAATTTAATATAGATTTTTTAAATATTTCTTAAAATGGATCGGGTCACCGAAACGGTTTCCAACACAAAATTAACGAATAACACGATTTTCCCAATTAAAAAAATACATGGTACAAAACCATTAAATTAAACTTAAAAGCAATAAGCATCGTAAGTCTTAAACTTTTACAAATGTTGTCTTCGAGTCTTCATCTTTTGAAATATTGTCATGACATCTTTAAATAAATAACAACACAAGCAAAAGGCGTTATCCGTTTTTACACTATACTACAACAAATTGTCATATTGATCAAACCAAGCCGTTTTTACACTACCTATTTTTTGTAGAAAATCGTGACTTCGTGGTTGACATGATCCCTTAATCCAATATTTTCTTCTAATTTCGTCTTTTTTATTAGGGTGATAAGTTGAAATTGATTTTCGTTCCGATGGATCTCAAGGAAGATCATTCAAATATAATTCTATGGGACTATTAGATTGGACTGGTTGATTATTGCTTGAAGATTCGGATCCGGAAGACGATTAAAACTTTCTTTTCAAAAATTTGTCCATTAACCTAAATTTTTTTTAAAGAATTAACAATAAGTTTAACAATTGATATAAAAACTCAAAAACAGGTTGGACCTTGGGAGTTTTTTTTTTTGGGTTTTAAAAAAAATTTTGGGCTAACTAAATTAATTATTGTTTTTATGTGTTGTTGGGCTTTTCTAAAAAAAATTTTAATTAAAGCTCAGTGTTATTTCAATAAAGTTAAGTAATAAAACCAACAAATATAATTAAGATTTGTATATTATAATTGTATAAATTTTTCGTAGGTGTCATCCAAAAAAATTCTTAGGTGTCACTCGGATTTTTGATACATACGCAACTCAGTATTTTGAAAATTTATAGGTGTCGAGTGACACCCGTGTGAAAGAGCTACATCCGCCCCTGATCATTAGATATATCATACGTTTTCAAGATATCGTATTTATCATATGAACTTTTTCACCTTAAGATGGTGTATGCGTGCAATGTGGATGGTTGCTTGCTGTGTGTGTTTGTATGTTGGGAGATCGCCATTTTGTGCGGATACACATTTGACGCATACGATCTAATCGTTTTGGGTAGAAAAAAAAATTTTAATTAATTTAATTGTTTGACAAAATGAAAAGAATTACATAAGAACTATATACTATTCTTCTATAAAAGAAATTACTACTAACTACACGTATATTTGTGTATGACTCAATTTTGTATACACCCGACCCAAAGGTATTTTAGGTAGCCTACAATCCTCTACATCTTTTGAGTTTGAGTTCGATTTCGTGTATCTAGGTTAAGTTTTGAGAGAATAAATAAACCAGCAGATGAAACAAATACAGCCCCAGCAAAACAAGCCAGATCCAATCCGGTAACCAATGGAATGCTCTTAAATTTATCCAACACTCCGACTTGAAGCAACAACATTAAAGCGTATCCGATCATGGACTTTGCTTGGATGACCGATTTCATTCTAACCCACCACGGGATTTCCTGCAATTATAATAACAATATTATTATTAGTATTAACGATCACGATATTTTTTAAAATACATCATATTGTTTAATTACACACCTTGAGATGGAAAACTCCAAAAAAGTTCGATGATGGAAGCTTTGATCCTTGGGATTTTAAACTTTGCGATCCCACGAATGTAACATACAATCCCATTCCAAATACAAGCATCGCGGTTCCAACCAAAAACATATCTACACCCCAAAAAAACGAATTTATTTTCATATATTTTTCCTATTTGTTACTTGAAACGTTCGATAATCATATCACATAATGTACCTAAAGATTCGATAAGTAGTTGCATAATTCGTCCATGATCGGAATGTTGTGAGAGAGAATGAAAATACTGGAAATATGATTCAATAACCAAAAATGTACCCTGAAATTCAATCATTTATCATAAATTTAATTCAATTTTGCACAGATTTAATAAAAATTCCATGAAAATTTCTTAGAAAAATGGTTTTACCTCCAAAAAGCACAAAACAGAACCGAGCATGGTTCCTGCTACGGCAAACATGGTGAAGAACCGGCAATCAATTATCGTCTGAAAGTTCCATTCATCTATAAGCATTTGAAACTAAAAATCCACAAATAAATGAATAATTCAAATTAATTAATTAATACCTTTTCGATAAACAATTGAACAATTGATCTCCATGACCTAGATCTGGTAACCAGAGACATCATCCTCCGAACCACCGCCGTTCTCACAATCGTCACCAGAGTAGCCACATCTACTCCGACGAAACTCGTTTGCGTCGGTGCAGCTTCCACACCGTTCACCGCCACCTCCAAACAGGTGGCTGCCTTAGCTATCACAACCGGTTTTCTCTCCCCATCTCCGGCGAATCCATTGTTCTCTAAATTAAATCCAATTGGTTTGCTCATACACTTTACTTTCACGGAGCACATGAACATCGGTTGCGAGGAGGAAGGAGTAGCAATCGCCGACGATGACCTCCAATTACGCATCAATCTAGCTGCCGCCATTGTTGTACGGAATTGTGGTGAAGATTGAAGGCGGAGTATACAGAGGGCAACTTGATGATTCAAAGCAAAATAGCTGGGTGAATTTGTCGATTTGTAGAGTTTTTGGGTTGAATTTGGTGGTCGGACGATTTTGAAATTTCGGAGAATATACTTTTTAGGTGAAGTTTATGCATGTTGAATGTGCGTTCTAATTTGCAAATTCGTACGTCATGCGTGTGGGGCCGGACTCATTCACAGCCGGACACGTGGACAAATAGAAAAGTAGCAATGTATACTACTACACGGTCTGCGTCGTCACACAAGGTTTCTTTGATTTTTGACTTTTTTTTCTCAACGCAAAAGCCGTATTTAAATGGTGTGCTACAATAATGAATTTTTTTAAGCTTTAAATATCTGACAATTTAATTTTTAAATATGTCTCATTAGCACCAAACTATTTTTTGTTCTGGTTTAACCACTAAACTTTAGTTTAGTGTCCTATTTTAGTGAAAATGAATAAAACTAATGGCTAAATCGGTATAAAATAAGATAGTTTAGTGGTTAAATCGGGACAATTTTCAGTGGTTAAATCGTTAAAAGAAAGTTTAGTGGCTAAATATAGGGGTGTGCAAAATAACCGAACCCGAATAACCCACCCGAACCGAATCTTAAACGGGTTATTTGGGGCGGGTTATTCGGTTTTCGGTTTTGTTAATCGGGTTAAATGGTACCCGAATAATATATTCGGTTCGGGTATCGGGTATAGTTCAAGTTTATTCGGGTACCCAAATAACCCGAATAACCCGTTTAATTTTAAAATTCTCAATTTTAATTAGAATTAGAATTGTTTATATATAAAAATGTAAAGATTTAAATTCTCAATTTTAATAGCCAAATCATTTAACCCATGTACCCAAATTACCCAACCCATTTAGCATGTTTAAACTAATTTGTAAAGCATTTCAATTTTTATATCAAAACGAATAACCCGTTTAACCCAAACCGATTAACCCGATACTCATTTAACCCGAAACCGATTAACCCGTTTCCTTATTTGGTTCGGGTTCGGCCAAAGAACCCACACTCTCAAACCCGAATAA
Organism: Centrapalus pauciflorus; assembly: GCA_020465985.1. NCBI lineage: Eukaryota > Viridiplantae > Streptophyta > Magnoliopsida > Asterales > Asteraceae > Centrapalus > Centrapalus pauciflorus. The sequence continues at coordinate 689,435 of JAANYP010000049.1, forward strand.
CCCGATACCCATTTAACCCGCCCGAATAACACCCCTAGCTAAATATATACACAAAACATAGTTCAGTGGTTAAATCGAGCCAAAAATAGTTTAATGGCTAAATTATAAAAAAAAATCTGAAAGTTGGATGGTCAAGATGATAATTAACCCTTTTTTTAATTGCTAATGTTAGTAGTTAGTGGTTAACATCTTTTTTGTTAGACATCTTAAAGGTGATGATCAAACCACACACCTCCACCAAAGAAGAAACATCATTGGCAAGGCTCAAACTCAAGACCTTGGCCAAGGGGAAAGCTAGAATAGTAGATGATCGTGTAAGCTATCACATATTCAAAAATTATTCGAAACTTATGTAAATGTATGATTATTTATTTTCATTTGATGAAAGTGGTGCCTTGAATTCATTCATTGTTTTAATGTATTTAAAAAATATTTCATTCGGCATGGCACATTGGTTACAATGAAAGAGAAATTCGAAGGGGAGGGGTAACCAGTAGTATCAGAGTTGGAGAAATCATCAAATCCCATTGTGCACCGTCGTGTACAAAAAGTGGAGTAAGAGCAATTCGAAACGAATGGATCGATGATTAAAACATTAATGCAAGTTGATACAAATTTTTAGGTAGTTCAACTACAGAATTAAGTTATTTTTGAATGTATACAGCCTAGTATTGGTTTTCCAGGTTACTGAACTACTAAATTGAAATATTTTAAAAGTTAACAGTCTAAATGTATATAAAAGAAGTACACAATCTAAATCGAAACAATATTTAAAGTACACACCTATTTCATGTTACATTCGTAAAATAGATATTATTTACAATAAATTTAACTTTATAAAAAAATTAAAAATATATTATTTTTATTTAACAACAAGTTATGTTAACATTATATTTAATTAATAACTTATAAAGTAAAAAAATTTGGAAGTTATAAGTTATTGAATTCTATTATAATATATAGATGTATTCATATTTTCAGTTTCATTTTATTTGAATCTAAATTATATTAACTATGGACTAATATGGAATTGATAACTAATAAGGATTAATGTGGAACTAATATATGACAAGAAAGTTGCTTATTTATTAATAAAGTATATAGTAGGGGTGAACTCGGTACCGTACCGAACCGAACCGGTACCGATCCCGAAAATACCGAAACTGAATTATTAGTTTTGGAAGAACCGAATACCGAACCGTATAATTTTATATGGTGCCGGTTCGGTTCCGAATACCGAATTTTAGCTAATTTAAGAACCAAATACCCAACCGAAAGTACCGAATACCGAATTTTAGCTAATTTAAAAACCGAATACCGAATCGAATATATTAATTCGGTACCGGTCGGTACCGGTACCGGTTCGGGTTCGGGAAATGGTACCCGTCGCTCACCCCTAGTATATAGAAGTGGTTGTACATATAATTAGATAATAAATAAAAAAACATCGTAATTTAGAAGAAAAAGACATTTTTGTTGAACCGTCCCTTTAGTTAATTAGTAACCAAATTGGAACAAGTTTTAAGACTATAATGACCTATTTGTTATGAAAAAAAAAAATAAAGTACTTCTAAATTTTTATTGGTTTGGTCTTCGGTTTTACACTTTTACCCATTACAGTTCTCACATTATTCTTGTTTTATTCAAATCGTGAAGATCGTTACTTGTGAGTATGTAACTAGATTATCAAATTTAAAAGGGTTTAATATGAAAAAAACCAACATGTTTTTCACGTTTACGCGGTTTAGTCCCTCCGTGTTATTTTTTTACCAATAAAATCCTTAACTTATACATTTGTTTGTGATTTTAGGAAATTTTACTTATTTTTTCAAAAAAGTCATCAAGTTTGTGGACTTTTTGAAGAAAAATAGTGAAAACACGTTGGTTTTTTGTGAAAAAAGTCAGGGTTGATTATGAAAAAAAAAAACAAAACTTTTTCGAAAACTGAATTGAAAACAAGAACTTAAGGACTTTCTTAGGAAAAAAATAACCGGAGGGACTAAATCGCAAGAAACATGAAAACATGTTGGTTTTTTTCATATTAAACCCAATTTAAAAATGATAACTTTTGTATATAATTAAAGAAATCAAAATTTTATATTTGACTTTTTGGGCTCTGGAAGTATTTTCACATCAAATCTTATATTTCTTTTACCTTATTCAAAAAGTTGTAATAATTTATTAAAATAGGATATAATTGCTTCCTTAAATACACGAATTCTATAAGGGATTTATTAATAGAAAAATGTCTTATCACGAAACTTATAATACATTAAAGGGCTAAAGTCATACAATAGCAACTTACTTTTGAAAATGTATCGATATGGTACGTCTACTTTTTTAATTGTCTATATGGTACGTGTACTTTAATTTTCTATATCGATATGGTCATTCTACATAATAGAGCCCGGTTTTTACATACGAAACAGGATTCTAATGGTATGAAAAACAGGGGTCTAATACAAATATGGTCATATCGGTATGAAAAATTGAAGTACAGGTACCATATCGATATTTAAAAAAGTAGACGTACCATATTGATAAATTTTCAAAAGTAGGTTACTATTGTATGGCTTTACCCCTACATTAAAAATACTACTTTTGTGAATATAAACATCAAATTTTAAATGTCATATCCATTTTTAACTTGATAACCGGTTACAACCAAGGATTTTTATTGTTCGAATAAAGATAAAAATAATATAAAGACTATAGTTGGAATAAAATAAAACATGGTATCAAACCTTAGAAAAATATAAGTTAAAAATTATAATGAAGCAATTTGGGCCGTTCTTTTTCTCCATTTTTCATGCAGCCCTAGCCCACACTACTAAACGAGTTCAGCCCACGTTAAAGGTCAAGTCTCCCATTTCCGATAAAGAGAATCGAAGAGAAAAGAAAGAAAATGAGAAAAATATCAATAGCTTTTAGACTGTTAAATTAAAAAAATGTAATAACTATATGGTGGTTGTAGTTTTCTTTTTAATTTTAGTTATACTTAATTATTCATCATTGCTAAAGAAATTAAAGAATATAATTTTAACCTGTACATTAATTTAACTTGGGAGTTTATATAGCATTTATATATGTTATTCAAGTCTCCAAACTAATAACTAAACATCTCTGCTCTATAAGCACTACACTGCTATTTTAACCATCAGCCCATCAGGTCTCGAGGTAAATTAAAACCATGGATTTACCAACCTATATGACACACTCGGTTAGTTTCGATCTTTTTTAAAAACATTCTACAACTCAGATTGGCAAACATCCATCCTCTAATTAGCCAATCTAATTTTTAAAACTAGATATTCTCATCTCTCATCCCACCCTTGACGATTTATTTTCTTGCTCCTTGAGTTTGCTTTTGTTTATTAATTCTTGTTGTAATTTGCTTCTTTTTTTTTTTTTTTAAACAAAATTATCTAATTCATGGTTTTTAATTTATTGAATTCAAGATATGTTATATTACAAATTCGAGATCTTAACCAAGCAAATCCTATCTATCATTGATACGTTTTTGCTTATCAATATCGTTAAATCGTAAGATCTTAACATCATGATATCATACAAATTTGTCCAAACCTAACACACTAGTATGATTGAACCAAAAGCTAAAATTCAATAAAGAGTTTTAAGTTGGAGATACCCTAACCTCACATTTTAGCTTTATAATTTCCTTGATATATATAAATATTCATTTTTCTTAATATTAGACTAATATAAGAATGAACTTAATATTAAGATGTTAACATGAATATATGCATTAGGTTGAGGGGGCAAACTCATCCTTTCTATATTCTATATTGTTGGTCATGTCAACCTCACATCGGATTTTCTTTGTCTACCATCTTCATCTTTCTATTCCAGCAAAATCAACATTATACTTATGTTTTTACCACAATACCTCTTAACTCATAAAATTCACACACACACACACACACACACACACACACACACACACACACACACACACACACACACACACACACACAGAGAGAGAGAGAGAGAGAGAGCTAAAATGTAGAATCCCAGCTAGACTAATAAAATTGTTATTTGTTTAACACTAACTAAATGTAAGTTAGAATGATAGCGTAGATTGTTATTATTGATTTATTAATATAAGTATTATTAAAGTTTAGATTTTATTATATAATATGGACCAATTTTGAAAATAAAGTTATAAGGATCCAAAAAAGAACTGTTTGCCAATGTCTCAGACGATGATCTAATAACCCGTTTTTAAATTATGAAAACTCGTAAAAGACAATTATAAAATCTAATTTCTTTGGGTTTGTAATTAATTTGTAGCCTTTACTTATTTGTTTTTTATTTAATCAAGATAAATCGATTCGAATATTTGAAGTCTGAAATTTTTTTAAAGGAACACAAATATATACTCGTACTTTCGTAGCGTTGTTAAATTCCGACCCCTATAAAAAATTTCTGGATCCGCCACTGGTTGGGGATTAGAGATAGCATTTCCTAACTAATTGATGATGGTGTGGTGTTGTACATTGTAATGTGATAGTTGTACATTCCATAGATCATAAGCACATACTGAAGTGAGTACCACCCATTATGCAGCGCACCAGAAGGTACCAGTCTTAAAAGTATTTTTTTTGAAATTTTTTTCATGAACATGTTTTAATTAACATTATGAAGATCATATGTGAATTTCACGTAAATCCGAACACTCTAAGTGCATGAAAACACGCATCACATAAATGTGCGTTCACATGTATTCAAAATTATGTAAGTGTGTATTCACATCACTTTTTAGGAGCTAGTAGATGTGAATGTATGTGAAATTTACATACGATCTTCATAATGCTAATTAAAACATGTTTATGAAAAAAAGTTTTAAAAAAAGTTTTTTTAAAGGTGGTACCTTCTGGTGCGCTGCACAATGGAGGTACTCTCTCGAACCATATTATATATATATATATATATATATATATAGGGGGTTCAATAAAAAACCACAATGCACCTGAAAACTTGTGAAAACCGCACTGCACCACCACAAATGCATCAAATTCCCCGCGTGATGCATCAAAATCTCGCGTGATGCATCAAATTTCCTGCGTGATGCATCAAAATCCCGCGTGATGCATCACCTTATTTACGATCATGCCACCGCATTTTTCATGAAATGCACCAAATCGGATGATTTACATAGGTTTCCATAGTTTTCAGGTGCATAGTGGTTTTCCATTGAACCCACCCCTATATATATATATATATATATATATATATATATATATATATATATATATATATATATATATATATATATATATATATATATATGTGTGTGTGTGTGTGTGTGTGTGTGTGTGTGTGTGTGTGTGTGTGTGGAGGTTCAATGGAAAACCACCATGCACCTGGAAACTTTTGAAAACCGCTCTGCACCACCACAAATGCATCATATTCCCCGCGTGATGCATCACCTTATTTACGATCATGCCACCGCGTTCTTCATGAAATGCATCCAAGGGGACGGTATGCGTTGGTTTCCAGAGTTTTCAGGTGCATAGTGGTTTTCCATTGAATCCACCCATATATATATATATATAGATTTAGGTTCAAGTGAGTACCACCTCTAATGCAGCGCACGAGAAGCTACCACCCTTAAAAGTAATTTTTTTGAAATTTTTTTTCATGAACATGTTCTAATTAACATTACACAGATCATATGTGAATTTCACACAAATCCGATCACTTTAAGTGCATCAAAACACGCATCACATAAATGCGCGTTCACATGTCTTCAAAATTATGTAAGTGTGTGTTCACATCATTTTTTAGGAGCTAGGAGATGTGAATTTATGTGAAATTTACATATGATCTTCATAACGTTAATTAAAACATGTTTATGAAAAAAAAAATTTAAAAAGTTTTTTTAAAGGTGGTACCTTCTGGTGCGCTGCATAAGGGTGGTACTCTCTCGAACCATATTATATATATATATATATATATATATATATATATATATATATATATATATATATATATACATTTCTAGTTTCCTACTTTCTAAATCGAATCAAAATCTATTTGATTTAGAAACCATGAATTACTTGCAACCCCTCTTAAAAACTAAAAAAAGCCTTACGAACACGCTGTAGAACCAATATCATCCATATATTAAATAAATTAACAACTTTCCCACTAATGTTGACTAGCGGCCATATTCTCTCTTCTCCCACTCTTGCCATCTTCTCCCTCTTCATCACTTAATTAACAACTTTCCCACTAATGCTTTATGTTCACCCCATCCCATTTCATCAAATGGAGAATCCAACTCTTGCATCATTCATGCAACACACGAACAATCGGGAAAAACGATCGACAAGTCATGGTAGTAGTGGCGGCATCTTTAAAATGTTCAAGCTTCCGATGAGCTTCATGACGTTCCAGAAAGAAATGACATCAAATAGCATTCGGTTGTCGTTGAAAAGTGAGACGAAAACAAATAAAAAGAGGGTTTTGGAGGAGTTTGGGTTGGGGGTGGGGGGCATTGTAATGGGAGTAAGAATGGGTATTTGATACGAAGGAAACAAATTACGGATGATGAACTTCATGTGATGCAGTCGTTACGAGGGGTGTCGATGGGTGTCAGAGTTCTATCAGGGTTGTCGGAAAAGGAGTCAACGGTGGATGGATAGTTGGCTTATATGAGAGCAAGGTTTGAAGTTGCTTAATGATGAATCTGAAATGCATCGTGTTTAAAGATGAATTTGATGAATTGGATGAAGATGCATCGTGTTCGAAGATGAATCCGATGAATTATATAAAGATTCATCGTGTTTGAAGATGAATTGGATGAAGATGCATCGTATTTGAAGATTAATCTGATGACGATCCTTGATGGTGAATCCGAAATGCATCGTGTTTAAATATGAATCCGATGAATTGGATGAATATGCATCTTGTTTGTTTAGATTTTGTAATTTAGAAAGTGTATCAATTTAATTTATTTAGCATCTATTGTTTAATTATTTGATTGATTATTCAATTAACATAAAATTAGAATTTATTTGACTAGATATATTATTTTTCCCAAAATACCCTTATGCATACCAATAATGTGCATCGCGTGATGCACCAATGATCATTTAATTTAAGGGTTGTGGTTGGTTCTTTTTTGGTTCTCGATACATATGGTTCCCCATAGAACCCAACCCTATACACATACACACAATGGTTCGAGAGAGTACCACTCAATATGCAGCGCTACAGAAGGTACCAACATTAAATAAAAATTTTCTTAGATTTTTTTTTCCTATACACATACACACAATGGTTATTTTTTTTCACATCTCCAAACTCGTAAAAAAATAATGTGACATATATGTGAACTTGCATTTATGTGATGCATGATTTCATGCACTTAGGATGTGTGAATGTGCGTAAATTTTATATATCATCTGTGTAATGTTAATTAAAACATATATGTTGATGAAAACAAATTAAAATTTTTTTTTTACGAGAGGTACCTTCTGGTGCGCTGCATAACAGGTGGTACTCACTTGAACTTAAATCTAATATATATACATATGTATGTATGTATATATACATGTATATGTATGTATGTATGTATGTATGTATGTATGTATATGTATGTGTGTGTGAGTCGGTTCAATTGAGAACCTTTATGCGTCTAGAAACTTAGGATCCATCTTACAGCCATTGGATCAAGTCGATCTCGTGATGCATCATATGATGCAACATACATGATGTGTCTCGTAATGTACCATATGCGATGTACCTAACAAATAGTAGTTTAAAAAAATATCTATTTAAATTAATTTTTATTTTATATTACTTGAATATTGTATCAAATATTTAAATAATAAACGGTAAAATAAATTAAATTAATACAATTATAAATTTATACAAATTCAAATAAGATTATGAATATGTCGATGCATCTTCGTAATCTTCATAAATTTTCATCTGGATTCAACACTGCATCATGTTTATTTTCTTGCATCATCATTTTCATCGTGTTCATCATCGGTTCTAACATTTCTGGTCATATATCATCGTTCATATTTGTGTTCATCCAGATTGAAAACTAAACGTCATAATGTTCATTTGAATTCGAACATCCCTGACCATGCACCATCTTTATTTCTAAACATGAATCTTCATCTGGATTCGAAACGATACATCATCATGTTCTTCATCGGTTAATCATCATTTCGGTCCATGCATGGTAGTAGTTGGCGACAGCGTCAACCGAGAGAGTGAGAGAAGGCCGACCAAGGTAGTTGGCGATAGCGACAACATGGATGTGACCACATTCGTTCATCGTTTATAACCATAAAACGTTCAAAACATCTTCGTTCATCAGCAGATGCAGAGTGATGTTGGTGGACATTGATGCACACATTGAAGGTGGTCTGCTGGTGGCATTGGCTGGTGGTTCTGTTAGGATTGGTGTCATCTGTATTAACTTTAAGGAGCTAAGTGTAAATACCTCTAATGTTGTTAGTTACTTTTCTACTCACTCCCTTATATATAGGAGTACCCACATAGCATCAAAGTGTAGTATCAGATCAGTGAGATAGAGAGGAGAAATACAAGAGAGTTGAGAGAGTCAGGCACCACCAACGGTGGCTGGTGATGGCACCACCACTGGTGCAGTGGTGTGTGTGTGTTGCACATTCTTGGTCAGATCTTGAGTGATCTATGTGGATCTTGATCAATGTAACAGAAGATGTAAGATTGATCATGTATTAGAATGTACTAGCAGGAATTTCTTTGATTAATAAACATTTAGATTCTTGTGATTCTTCGTGTATGTTCTTATGTATGTAAAATTCTATCTATGGTTCCCACATGTGTGTGTGTGAAATCTGTGATCTCAATTAAAAAGGTGTTGTGCGTAAAACTCTAAAAATTGGTATCAGAGAGCCAGGTTTGATCACGCTTCGATAGACTTCATGAATTTTCTTGAAATTGAAATTCAGCGATTGCAATTGGAAATTGTTTCTGGCCAATTGTATTTGACAATCCATTCCTGGCCAATTCGAATTGGCAATCCGTTCCTGGCCAATTGGATTTGGCAATCGTTTTTGGAAAACGTGGTCTCAGATTTTGCAATTGAATTCACGCACTCGATTTTAGCAATTGGCCTCAACTCTTTCGGTGAAATTGATTCTGGAAATTAATTGGGGTTAGAAGTAATTGGAATTGAAGATCGATGTTGGAGTAGAATGTCTCAGCTTTAGCGATATGGATAATCTAGTTTTTTTTTTTTTTTTTTTTTTTTTTTTTTTTTTTTTTTTTTTTTTTTTTTTTTTTTTTTTTTTTTTTTTTTGCAATCGTCAATTGTGACTGGATAATCGATTCTGTTTTTGACAAGGTGGAGTACTTAATTGATTTCAATTCTGGAAATCTATTTTGGCTAAGGAAATCAGATTCATGGCCAGAGTGGAAGCAATTAAAGACCATTGATTAGACTTGATTATTCCAGAATGGTGATCATGTCCGACGGGCGCTGTTGAACAAAGATCAATCGGATGATGCTAAGTGATTGATTGGGTGGAGTTGGCCACCAAGAATTAATCAAGGAAGATGTAGCCAATTAAGAATCAAGATCAGACACAAGTCCACAGGAAGCAATGCAGATCAGTCAAGATAGATCTGGAGCTTAGAGACTTAACAACAGCCATGTTAAGACATCAAGAACCTGTCAATAATGATCAAGAAGTTAAAGGCCACCGTGACTAAGATAAAGGTTTAACAGCAACAAAGGTTTGGACATCAAGATAAGTCCAAAGAAGATTTTCAATGGAGAAATTGATGGTGATACCAGGATGTGAAGTTGGAATAGTGGCTGATTCAAAGGGATGTAGGAATCACCGAATCAGTGGTCAAACTCCTTACACTTAAGTGTGTTTGGTGTGATCAAATCCAAAAGAAATTGTCACCTATTGTGTTCATCAATTTGAAGATAAAGAAGTTAATGGGACATGGGTGTCAGAAATTGTCAAGACTTTAAGTAATAATCTGTTTCGTTTTAAAACAGATTGTGAGGATTAAAGTAGTATGCGAAGGTGTTGACATATTGAAAAGGGGTAAGAATGAGTCTGTCCTAATGAGTGCGTGACTATGGAAGCATGATATGCTTCATATGTTCAAGAATACTCAGGGATGGATGGACTCGTGAGGATTAAACAAGTGTGATTAATCAGGTTGGTACCTCTTAGAGTCAAAAGGTGAGTTTAAGACACCTTATTGGGTAAAGAAACCACAAGGGCTGCTGATGTTCATCCAGCAACATAGAAGGCCAATGGCAACCCATTTTTGAGTAGGAACAGGTGTGGGTTCTGTTTTACACCAGGAATCTGTGAGGTGTTCAACGTCAAATGAAGAGGGTTGGAAGTAGCTACGGGGTTAAGGCTGATCACAGGTAATTCAGGCATGGTAGGACCAGAATGTGCTGTAGTAGTTCACTGGTGATTCATGGTTGGCACTAGATGAGGTCTAGTGGAAAGTAACATAAAGTTAGTAAAGTGACCATGGTGTGCTGTGGTGATGCTAACCAGTAGTTAGGGTCACTCATAGGGGTATGAGTGGAAGTCCTTGTGCATGAAGTGGGAAGGATCAAGGGGAATTAGTTGATGAACATGGTAATGCGCATGCCATGTTAGGTGATAAACTAATTGGATCAACTCATATTTCTTAATGGCAAGTAGACAAAACAGTCAAGTTAGGGACTGTTGGTGCCAAGCTAGACTTGAGCCTCTTATGAGTCTTGTAAAGGATGGTTCATAGCACAAAGGGTGATTACATGAAGATGTTGTTTGGGTACCATGTTCGCTATATCGAGGTGGAGAAGGCCACAAGATGATTTGGAGAATAAACATCAGGGGTAGTCATATGAAGTTAGATATGTCTTGGATCTAAGTGTGCTGTGAAGACAAGATCTACAATGTGTGGTTATGTTTTGAAGCCTAATAGGCTTATATTTTTAAGTCTGGTGACTTGTACATGAATGATGTGGAAGTTAGGGTGTTGTACAAAGGTGGTGTTGACATCTTAGAGGGCTTATGCAACTAACAGTTGGAGGCATGTCATGAGCACACCAATGTTGGATCTGTTTGAAGTCAAAGCAGATTTTGAAAAGGAATCTATTGGGGTGCGGAATCGTCTGAGTTTGTAAAAAGGCCTATTCTGATGTGAAATTGGAGTTTCTGCATCATAAAGAACAGATGAAATCTTTAAGGTTCTCTCAAGTGTATCAATCAAGTTGATGAAATAAGTTGAACACTTAAGTGTTTGAGGCAGGGTAAAAGTTCCTGAATTAAAAGCCTCATACACTAATACATTGTCATTGTATTTCTATGTGTTTTATCTCTGTAGTGATCTGAGGTATGGGATAGAAGTTAAAATGGAGTTGGTTAGTTGAGTTTCAAGTTAGTTGTTGCTGGATCAAGGTTGATAAGACAAAGCCATTAGGTGCTGTTGTGAAAGTAGGCACTCACTGATGCAGTGAAGGCTGATCAATGCTATATGATATATTGCATGATCAGTTGCATTATCAGTGTTGCATGGACATGAATCACAAGGATGCAGTTCACATAACCTATCACCTATGTCACATCTATGTGGACAGGTATCAAAGATGGACGCATAAGTTGACAAAGGGTATTAGTAGATTTGTGTTTCAGTTGTGGTGTTTTTTGGGCAGAAGTGATGAGATGCGATGAACACCGAAGGATACTCGTGCTGTTGCATAGTGTACTTGAGGCAAACAGCTTTGATGGAATAATCAGTTTACGGAACAACTTTGGGAAGATGGCAAATCTGGTATTTCACGAAGGATCAATTTTGATGAGTATGTTAAGGCCAAAGCTGGTGTGCAGGCAGAGCACTTGTGGAAGCTGGTTCAGAGATCAGTTTAGAAGCTTTGGATGCTGGTAGTATAAACTGATCAAGAAGAGCAGAGTCGCGGCAATACTGCAAAAAAAATATCTCAACAAAGACACATGCAATGAGAACTAAAGTTGAAGTTAACTAACAGAGGTGGAGGCTACTAACTAAAGTCAGACACTTAGTGTAACTAAAATAACACTAAGGTGTAGATTTGTTAGTATTAGTGTCATTTGTATTAACTTTAAGGAGCTAAGTGTAAATACTTCTATTGTGTGTTAGTTACTTATCTACTCACTCCCTTATATATAGGAGTACCCGCATTGCCTCAAAGTGTAGTATCGGATCAGTGACATAGAGAGGAGGAATACACGAGAGTTGAGAGAGAGTCAGGCACCACCAATGGTGGCTGGTGCTGGCACCACCACTGGTGCAGTGGTGTGTGTGTGTTGCACATTCTTGGTGAGATCTTGAGTGATCTATGTGGATCTTGATCAATGTAACAGAAGATGTAAGATTGATCATGTATTAGAATGTACTAGCACGAATTTCTATGATTAATAAACATTTAGATTCTTGTGATTCTTCGTGTATGTTCTTATGTATGTAAAGTTCTATGTATGGTTCCCACATGTGTGGTTGTGTGTGTGTGTGTGATCTTGATCTCAATTAAACAAGGTGTTGTGCGTAAAACTCTACAAATTGGTATCAGAGAGCCAGGTTTGATCACAATTCGATAGACTTCAGGAATTTTCTTGAAATTGAAATTCAGCGATTGCAATTGGTAATTGTTTCTGGCCAATTGTATTTGGCAATCCATTCCTGGCCAATTTGATTTGGCAATCGTTTTTGGAAATAGTGGTCTCAGATTTGGCAAGATGATTTGGAGAATAAACATCAGGGGTAATCATATGAAGTTAGATATGTCTTCGATCTAAGTGTGCTGTGAAGACAAGATCTGCAATGTGCGGTTATGTTTTGAAGCCTAATAGGCTTATATTTTTAAGTCTGGTGACTTGTATATGAATGATGTGGAAGTTAGGGTGTTGTACTAAAGTGGTGTTGACATCTTAGAGGGCTTATGCAACTAACAGTTGGAGGCATGTCATGAGAAGACCAATGTTGGATCTTTTTGAAGTCAAAGCAGATTTTGAAAAAGAATCTATTGGGGTGCGGAATCGTCTAAGTGTGTAAAAAGGCCTATTCTGATGTGAAATTGGAGTTTCTGCAGCATAAAGAACAGATGAAATCTTTAAGGTTCTCTCAAGTGTATCAATCAAGTTGATGAAATAAGTTGAACACTTAAGTGTTGTAGGCAGGGTAAAAGTTCCTGAATTAAAAGCCTCATACACTAATACATGGTCATTGTATTTCAGTGTGTTTTATCTCTGTAGTGATCTGAGGAGTGGGATACAAGTTAAAATCGAGTTGGTTGGTTGAGTTGCAAGTTAGTTGCTGCTGGATCAAGGTTGATAAGTCAAAGCTATTAGGTGCTGTTATTAAAGTAGGCACTCACTAATGCAGTGAAGGCTGATCAGTGCTGTATGATCTATTGCATGATCAGTTGCATTATCAGTGTTGCATGGACATGATTCACAAGGATGCAGTTCACATAACCTATCACCTATGTCACATCTATGTGGATAGGTGTCAAAGATGGACGCATCAGTTGACAAAGGGTCTTAGTAGATTTGTGTTTTAGTTGTGGTGTTTTTCAGCAGAAGTGATGAGATGTGATGAACACCAAAGGATACTCATGCTGTTGCATAGTGTACTTGAGGCAAACAACTTTGATGGAATAATCAGTTTACGGAACAACTTTGGAAAGATGACAAATCTGGTATTTCACGAAGGATCAGTTTTGATGAGTATGTCAAGGCCAAGCTGGTGTGCAGGAAGAGCACTTGTGGAAGCTGGTTCAGAAATCAGTTTAGAAGCTTTGGATGCAGGTAGTATAAACTGAGCAAGAAGAGCAGAGCCGCAACAATAGTGCAAAAAATATCTCAACAAAGACACATGCAATGAGAACAAAAGTTGAAGTTAACTAACAAAGGTGGAGGCTACCAACTAAAGTCAGACACTTAGTGTTACTCAAATAACACTAAGGTGGAGATTTGTTAGGATTAGTGTCATTTGTATTAACTTTAAGGAGCTAAGTGTAAATACTTCTATTTTGTGTTAGTTACTTATCTACTCACTCCCTTATATATAGGAGTACCCGCATAACGTCAAAGTGTAGTATGGGATCAGTGAGATAGAGAGGAGGAATACACGAGAGTTGAGAGAGAGTCAGGCACCACCAATGGTGGCTGGTGGTGGCACCACCACTGGTGCAGTGGTGTGTGTGTGTGTGTGTTGTGTTGGGAAATAGTTTAAGTGTGTTCAAACTGTTAGTTAGACTTCTCAGACTGTTAGTAGATTTTAAATGTAAATCCAAAGTTCATGCTGCTAGTTGAAGAAACTCGAGCTGCCAGTGTAAAAGTTCAAGCTGCCAGAGTAAATCAACTCGAGCTGCTCAGTTCATGCTGTCAAGAGATTCAAGCTGCTCAACAGTTTCATAAACAGAAAGTGATGATTTTCAGGAAAAGATATCTACATGAAGATTCCAGCATTTCTACTATCAGAGAAGTCATGGTTCGTCAAGGAAACATATCAAGAAGCAATATAAATACATAGAATAGGTCTTTCTATTGTATAGGAGTTTTCTGCAAATTTGAGTCTGTAATTGCTTTGTTGATTGAGTTTTCATAAGCCTCTAAGGTTGTAAAACCCTAAGAACAGTCTGTGTTCTTCGTCTAATCAAACAGATTAGAGGTGATTGTAATCATTGAATTCAGCAATACAAACAATCTTGAGTACTTCTTATGTTTTATGCTTCATTGATTCTGAAAGTTTTTGTTAAAATAATTAAGTGTTATTCCGTAAACTTCTTAATTAAACTTTGATTCAAAGCAAGATTATTGATTTATACTCTGATAAACTCAAATCAGTTAGTCTTGGTTATTTAGTTTTAGATCCTGACTAGTGGTATCAGAGCCACAGGTCGTTCTTTGTTTTTCACTATGAGGCTTTTGTTGCCAATGATGGACTATTTGCTCTAAATGCTGAGGACTTAGAACAAATTCATCCAGAAGATCTTGAAGAGATGGATTTAAAGTGGCAACATGCAATGCTGACCATGAGGGCCAAAAGGTTTCTTAAAAGAACTGGAAGGACCAACTTTCAAACCAGAACAGAAGGCAAACCAGCTTTTGATAAATCAAAAGTTGAATGCTATAAATGCCATAAGCTTGGTCACTTTTCCAGAGAGTGTAGATCTCAAAGTCAACAGTCATCAAGGACTTCACAGCCCAATCAGACATCCTCATCAACAGCACTTGTCTCTCAAGAAGACAATGTGTTTGACTGGAGTGATCAGACAGAGGAAGAGTTTCACAATCAAGCTCTGATGGTAGAAACATCAACTGTCTCTTCCACTGAACTACCAGCTGAGGTAAATTCTAAACTCTGCTCTCAATCATGCAAAAATATGGTTAAAAAGTACAGAGATCATAATGAGAGCATGTGCAAAACTCTAGCTAAGATGGAAGAAAGGAGATATGAATACATGCAAGCCATAGAAGATCTTGAAAAACAGATCAATGACTATAAGGACAATGAGATTCAAATGGGATATGATAGAACATATCATAAGTGGGAGAAAAAGGAGCTAAATAAAAAAATAGAATCTCTGAATAAAAAGGTAGAAGAGACTGAACAAAAGGTGTTAGAGGCTAACAAGAAACTAGAATCTGTTAACATAGATCTGGGTAACTTTAAGTTGGCAAATCAAAAGCTGGAACACCTAATGGAAGTCCAATTTAAAGACAGGGTGAAATCTCAGGTTAATCCCAAAGAAGGTATAGGATACAGGGCCACTCCACCTCCATACAACAACAAGTACATACATCCAATGAGTGAGGTTGCTGATAGACTAATTAATGAACCACTAGATGAGTCTATGACTATTGTAGATCCTATCCTTGATAACAGTCCTGAATCAAAAGAAGATCAGATTCAAAAAGGAGACTGTGAGAAAGATCACAAAACAATGAGTGCACCCATAGAGATCCAAGCTCCTAGTAAGAAAGGAAAAGAGAAGATGAGTGTATGCAATGCTACTCCACAAGTTTCTGTACTTTCTAACTGTAACATTGCATCTTCTTCAAAAAATAATACTAAAGGTAAGAATGTTCCAGTCTGCACATGTCAAAAGCATGGTGTTCAAAAGTTTCCCAAACAACAGCAGATAAGGGGAAATCAGAGGAACAAGAACCAGAAATTGTCAGATAAATCTGGTTCTCCAATTCAAACTGTCAAAAGATGTTTTCACTGTGGCAGGAAGAATCACTTGGCCAGAGATTGTTTTTATAAACCAGCTGTTGCAAAACAGACTGTGAATCAATCAAAATCAAATCCTACTCAGCCAAAACATTCAAAGGTGAAACCTTCCACATCAGTTCCAAAGAAAACAGTTGATCACAGGCTTTCAAAAGTTAATAAAAAGCAGTTCACACATCAAAAACAAGTTTTAGTAAAGCCTAAATCAAGTTTTAAACAAATATGGTATGTCAAGGACAGATTCTCAGATCAAACTGCTGATGCAAAAGATCAAACTGCTAAGCCAAATTCTGAAGCTGTTAGTGCAAAATCTGAAGCTGTTAGCACTAAAATCACAGATAAGATTGTTAAGCATCATTCTGGAACTGCTAGTGAATCATCTGAGACTGTTAGAAGAAAAGTTATCAAAATAACTGGATACCTCATATCCTCACTAAATACTCTCCAAAAACTCCATCAGTAGATCTCACATAATATAAAAAATCAAAAACAGTGTTTAGTTACGTCAATATGCAAGGCCAACCCAAAACCAATTTGGTTTGGGTTTACTCCACTACTGACTGAGCTGTTATTTGTGCAGGGCAACCACAGGTCTCCTCATAGAACAAGATGGCATTTGGACAGTGGATGCTCTAGGCACATGACAGGCAATTCTGAGTGCTCGTCAAATTTCAAAGGTTTTGATGGAGGTTTTGTTGCATTTGGAGGCAACTCAAAAGGAGGTAAGGTTACAGGTAAAGGTACTGTTAATGCAGGCAACATGAAATTCCATGATGTTTTGTATGTTGAACAGCTCAAGTACAATTTACTAAGTGTCTCTCAAATCTGTGACAATCAGAACAGTGTTCTGTTCACAGATTCTGAGTGCATTGTTCTTTCAAACGATTTCAAAGTTCCTGAAAATCTTGTGTTACTAAGAACACCAAGAAAGGATAATGTTTACTGTCTGGACACAGATCTCTTATCTAAATCAAATACTTTAAGCTGTTTGATATCCAAAGCATCATCCAATGAGTCTGCTCTTTGGCATAGAAGGATGTGTCACATGAACTTCAAGTCCATGAATGTTTTAGTCAAAAAGAATCTGGTAAGAGGCTTACCACAAAAGGAGTTCATCTATGATGATCATTGTGTAGCATGCCTTAAAGGTAAGCAACACAAAACTTCTCATAAGGCCAAAGAAGTAAATTCAATCTCATCTGTTCTTCAGCTGCTTCATATGGATCTATTCGGTCCAACATCTGTTTTGAGTTTAAATAAAAGGGCTTACTGTTTAGTTATTGTTGATGATTTCACCAGATTTACTTGGGTTTACTTTCTTAGGTCCAAAGATGAAACTGCTGAGTTAGTTAAGTCTTTTATCCTTAAGATAAAAAACCAATCCAACTCAAAAGTTAAGGTGATAAGATCAGACAATGGAACTGAATTTAAAAATCACATTCTAAACAGTTTCTGTGAGTCCAAAGGCATTGCTAGACAATATAGTGCACCAAGAACACCACAGCAAAATGGTGTAGCTAAAAGAAAGAACAGAACCTTAATTGAGGCTGCTAGAACAATGTTAGCTGATTCAAATCTGCCAATGACTTTCTGGGCAGAAGCTGTTAATACAGCCTGTTATGTTCTGAATAGGGTTCAGGTTGTCCAATCACAAGGGAAAACTTCCTATGAGTTATTCCATAACAGAAGTCCCCTAATAGCTTTCTTCAAGCCTTTTGGATGCCCATGTACTATTCTTCACACTAAGACTCACTTAGGGAAGTTTGAAAGTAAGGCTGAAGAAGGATTCTTTGTAGGATACTCAAGTCAAAGCAAAGCCTATAGAGTATATAACAGTGTGTCTAAAACAGTTGAAGAAAGTGCCAATGTTGAATTTAATGAAAATACTGCTAATATCAAAGGCACTGGTCCTGATTGGTTGTTTGATTTAGATTCACTAACAAATTCTCTGAGCTTTGTTGAGTATACTGCAGAAGCTGATGCATACAGGGTTGAAGCTGCCAACACAAATTCTCATGCTGCCAATACAAATTCTCAAGCTGTTGGCACAAAGTTTCAGACTGCTGCAGATTCAACAAGTTGGGATGATTACACCACTCTACCACTTCTGTCTTGTGATCCTCCAGGGGTCCTGAATGCTCAACATGATACAAATCCAGATACTGAAGTGCCACTCCCAAGTCATGAGCGAACAGCTCCAACACAAAGGGAAACAGTCCCAGACTCAAGTCATGCTGTTCCAGAAACTGAATCATTCGCTGCCTGATGGAGATGATACAAATCTTGGTTCATCTTTTCAGACAGAGAGAGAGCCTACACTAAGAGTTCACAAGTATCATCCTATCAATCAAATACTGGGTGATCCAAGCACTCCTGTACAAACAAGGAAAATGGTTCAAAATGAGACTGCTGCTGCTGAACAAACAGTTCCTGAATTCAGCCTAGCTGCCTTTGAAAATGCCTGTTTCATGTCTCAACTAGAACCTAAAAAGGCATCAGAAGCATTAAAAGATTCATCCTGGATTGAAGCTATGCAAGAAGAGCTTCTACAGTTCAAAATTCAAAATGTATGGACTCTGGTGGATCTTCCTAAAGGTAAGAGAGCAATTGGTACAAGATGGGTGTTCAGAAACAAGAAAGATGAGAGATGGATAGTCATCAAGAACAAAGCAAGACTAGTAGCACAAGGGTACACTCAAGAAGAAGGCATAGATTATGATGATGTATTTGCTCCAGTAGCAAGAATTGAAGCCATCATACTATTTCTAGCCTATGCAAGCTTCAAAGGATTTAAAGTGTATCAAATGGATGTCAAGTCTGCTTTTCTGTATGGGACAATTGAAGAGGAGGTATATGTGTGTCAACCTCCTGGTTTTGAAGACTACAAGTATCCAGACAGTGTGTACAAGCTAGACAAGGCTCTCTATGGTCTCCACCAAGCCCCCAGAGCATGGTATGACACTCTGTCATCATACCTTCTACAGAATGGATTCAAGAGAGGCACTTTGGACAAAACACTCTTCACTAAGGCTATCAAAGATGAGATTCTGCTTGTCCAAATCTATGTTGATGACATCATCTTTGGTTCAACCAATGATTGTTTGTGCAAAGAGTTTGAGGCTTTAATGCACAAAAAGTTCCAAATGAGCTCAATGGGAGAACTCACTTTCTTTCTCGGATTACAAGTTAAGCAGAAGCCTACAGGTCTCTTCATAAGCCAATCAAAGTATGTGAAGGACATACTGGACAAATTTGGATATCAAGACACCAAAGCTGCAATCACTCCAATGGATCCTCATAAGCAGCTTCATACAGACAAAGATGGCATAGATTTGGATATTCATTTATACAGATCTCTTATAGGATCTCTTATGTATCTAACATCTTCCAGACCTGATATCATGTTTGTTGTCTGTGTGTGTGCTAAATTTCAATGCTCTCAAAAGGACTCTCACTTGGTTGCTGTTAAGAGAATCTTTAGATACCTTAAAGGCCAACCACACTTAGGTCTATGGTATCCTAAAGACTCTCCCATTGTACTAACTGCTTATTCTGACAGTGACTATGGTGGATGCAACATTGACAGGAAATCCACAACTGGTGGATGTCAATACTTAGGAGCAAGACTGGTCTCCTGGCAATGCAAAAAGCAGACAACTGTGTCCACATCTTCCACTGAAGCAGAATATGTAGCAGCTGCAAGCTGCTGCTCACAAGTAATGTGGATCCAAAATCAGCTTAGAGACTATGGTATGAATTTCTTATCCACTCCTATCTATATTGACAATTCAAGTGCAATCAGCATTGTGCAAAACCCAGTGAAATTCCCAAAAACCAAGCATATAGAAATCAGATTTCACTTTATCAGAGATTGTAATGAAAAGAAGTTAATCCAAGTTACCAAGATTCATACTGATGATCAGTTAGCTGATCTATTTACAAAACCTTTTGATGTAGGAAGGTTCAATTTCCTAGTATCAAACATTGGTATGGTAAACATGGATTAAAATTTTCATTATTATCTAGTATGTATGCTTAATTTAAGGGGGAGTCACTGTTTTTATTAAAAGATGCTTCATTTCTAACTAACAGCTTGAGTATTTTCTCAAGCTGCTAGTTCATTTTCTCATGCTGTTAGTTGTTTTCACTTGATCTGTCAAAGTGTGCAGGGTATTTGGGTAATTTCTCAAATGTGTGCGCGGGACCCAACCTTTTCGAAACCTTTAAAGGTCCCGGCTTCGTTCAGTTGTAACTACCAGTTACATATTCTTCTTCCACGGCCTCTTGCTTTCTCTCTGAATGAATCACACATTCTTCTTTCAAACCCTAAACCGTCGTTTCTTCATCAATGGAGTTTGTAAAAGAACATAACTGCCTCCCATACACCCTAAAACACTCTGAACTTCAACCGTTTCATGCAATGATGGATTTCCTCAGGCACTCCCATATCCATTATGCCCTATCCATTAACCCTACTATATACATCTCCCATATTGAACAGTTCTGGAATCATGCATCTGTTCAAACCATCAATGGAGTGCCTACCCTCATATCCAAGATTGATGGAACTGTCATCAATATCACTGAGGAATCCATCAAACATCACTTGCATGTTCAAGATGCCTCAGGTATAACCGACCTATCCCTTCAAGCTTTACATTTTGGTCTTCAAAATATTGGTTATAGGGGTCCTGCTGATTCTTTTACTTTTCTTAAGGCACACTTTTCTCCTAAATGGAAATACCTTGTGCATATTATTCAGCAATGTTTAAGCCCCAAAAGAACTGGTTGGTCTGAGTTTTCTTCAAATATTGCCACTGCCTTAGTGTGCTTTTCTACTGGCCAACAGTTCAATTTTTCTAACATGATTTTTCAGGGGATGTTAAGGCATCATTCACTAAAGAATGGGAAATTTCTGATGTATCCTAGGTTTTTGGCAGAAATTATTGCACACACCTGCACAACTCCACATTTACATAAATGGATACATGTTTCCCATAGGCACTCACTGTCTTCAATCAAAAGGCTGTTAAAGCCAAGTGCCAATTTTGTAAGTATAGATGTTCCATTGCCTTCTGCAATGATGAACATCATTCCAAGAAATAGAGGAGAGGGTCCTGAGCAGGCTCAGCCTAACATCACTGCTACACCCCCAAGACCCCAACCCACTCCTCATGATACACAACTTCCTTCTGATCCTTTTGAACAGCCAACTCGCCCACTAAAATTTTTATACAAAAAGAAAAGGGGACCAGGAGCTCCTTCCTCCTCCTCCCTCAGACAAGAGCCATATATCCCTGTGCAGGAGGACACTTCTGCACAGCATATCCAAAGGGAACCAATTGAGGAAACTCCCATCCTCACTTAGGAGGTGAACATCTCTTCAGAGATTGTTCATATGGGTGCTGTGGCTGGCACTACTGATGTTTCTGCAAAAGAGGCACAGGAAAGTGCCAACATCTCTAAGACCACACCCATGGCAACAGCCAGTGTGCAAACACAAGCTGGAAGTCCCCAGTACCAAGAACAGAGGGGCCCAGAGGTTTCTACTTCTGGTGTTAATGTCAGTGATAGACCACAAGCACCTCAGGTGTTTTCTGATCTTGAGACTAGCCTGCAACTAATGCTATTAACGGATCCAAAGTTGAAACCTGTTGTAACTATGTTGGAATACCAAATGTCCATCATTGCTGCACAGGGGGCTCAAATATATGCACTCAAACAGGCAGAAGCAGCTCAAAATCAAAAACTGGCTTATCTTCACAAAGGGTTTACCCTCTGTGGGAGTAAGCTCATGAAATTAGAGCAGATGATTCAAACCCACGTGGCAACGGTTGTAGGTCCTTCTGACCAAACCAATGCTTCCAAAAAGGGGGAGAATCAGGAGGTTCCTGAATCAGTCCAAGCAGCTCCTACACCATCAGTCCAAGCAGCATCAACAGTCCCACCTTCTAGGCTAGCAGTCCCAACAGCTTCTCAAGCTGTTAGCCTAGACACTCAAGCTGCTTCTTCAAAAGCTACTGGAGTTGTGATCAGGGAAGGCATTCAAGCCCCATCAAGTACAGTCCAAGCTACATCATCTGCTGCAAAAGACAAGGGCAAGGGCATTCTCATTGAGTCTCCAAAGCATAAATTTTCTTCCAAAGAAGCCCAAATTGCCTTTGATGCTGAAGTTGCCAAAAGAATAGCAGAAGAACAGGACAAAGAATTAGATCAGCAAGCCCAAACCCCAATGGATGATGATGAGACCTTAGGTGATTACCTAAAGGGGTTTGTGGTTAAACAAGGAGCAAAGAAGAGAAAGATGCCAACAGGGCACTCCAAAGCTGAGCACAGAAGATTTTTGATAAATTTTGCATTTGCAGCTGGTATTCCAAAGAAAATGGCTCAGTCCATGACAACTGAAAGGCTGCAAGAGATTCATGACAAGGAGATGGACAAAAGAAAGAAAGCCAAAATTTCCCAAGAAGTCCAAACATCAAAAGATCCAGTACCAACTGAAGCTGCTGCTAGTGCCCCTGCTCCTGTTGATCAAGCTGTTGTTTCTGTTCCTTCAACTGATCCATCTTCACAAGCAAAGCTGCATCAAGTGAAAAGAGTGTTGTTTGAGCAACAAATGCAAAAGGCCATGGAGATAGAGAAGTTGATTGATCAACATGATTTCACAAAGCCTCAAATCAACTACTGGTTTGCTAAGTCACTGGATGACCGTGACTTGAAAATTAAGTTTGTGATAAGAAGAGAGTCTGGTCCTGAAGAAGAGTATGATACTTTTTGGCAAATAGTTCAAAAGTTGACCAGAGATGAGCTGATAACGATGCACAACATTGGGTCTGTATCACAAGTTAGATCTTCTCTACCACAAGTGAAACAAGTCATCAGAGATCTGAAGTCCATTGTTGATCCTGAATTTATTAGAAAAGATGTAGAGGATGCCAACAAGAAGGGATTGAAAATCAAGGAAGTTAATATTTTTGTCAAATCCAGGACTTACAGAATCAAATTCACAGATGGATCTGGTATGTTCTTTAATCTTGAATTCTATGATCTTCCAAAGAATACACTACTCCAGATGAAGTCTGTCAGAATATCTTGTGATAGAGATGAGCTAAAGAGAGAATTTTTGAAGGTTGTAGATCATAAACTTGCACAGTTGTAAGTTTTTGAAAGCCTTGGTTTGTAAATAACAGTTTACTTATTCATTTCCATTTTTTGTATAGAACTTAAAGTCTTGTGTAAAGAATTTAAGTTAGGGGGAGATTGTTGGGAAATAGTTTAAGTGTGTTCAAACTGTTAGTTAGACTTCTCAGACTGTTAGTAGATTTTAAATGTAAATCCAAAGTTCATGCTGCTAGTTGAAGAAACTCGAGCTGCCAGTGTAAAAGTTCAAGCTGCCAGAGTAAATCAACTCGAGCTGCTCAGTTCATGCTGTCAAGAGATTCAAGCTGCTCAACAGTTTCATAAACAGAAAGTGCTGATTTTCAGGAAAAGATATCTACATGAAGATTCCAGCATATCTACTATCAGAGAAGTCATGGTTCGTCAAGGAAACATATCAAGAAGCAATATAAATACATAGAATAGGTCTTTCTATTGTATAGGAGTTTTCTGTATATTTGAGTCTGTAATTGCTTTGTTGATTGAGTTTTCATAAGCCTCTAAGGTTGTAAAACCCTAAGAACAGTCTGTGTTCTTCGTCTAATCAAACAGATTAGAGGTGATTGTAATCATTGAATTCAGCAATACAAACAGTCTTGAGTACTTCTTATGTTTTATGCTTCATTGATTCTGAAAGTTTTTGTTAAAATAATTAAGTGTTATTCCGTAAACTTCTTAATTAAACTTTGATTCAAAGCAAGATTATTGATTTATACTCTGATAAACTCAAATCAGTTAGTCTTGGTTATTTAGTTTTAGATCCTGACATGTTGCACATTCTTGGTGAGATCTTGAGTGATCTATGTGGATCTTGATCAATGTAACAAAAGATTTAAGATTGATCATGTATTAGAATGTACTAGCAGGAATTTTTTTTATTAATAAACATTTAGATTTTTGTGATTCTTCGTGTATGTTCTTATGTATGTAAAGTTCTATCTATGGTTCCCACATGTGTGTGTGTGTGAAATCTGTGATCTCAATTAAACAAGGTGATGTGCGTAAAACTCTACAAATTGGTATCAGAGAGCCAGGTTTGATCACGCTTCGATAGACTTCATGAATTTTCTTGAAATTGAAATTCAGCGATTGCAATTGGCAATTGTTTCTAGCCAATTGTATTTGGCAATCCGTTCCTGGCCAATTGGATTTGGCAATCGTTTTTGGAAAACGTGGTCTCAGATTTTGCAATTGAATTCACTCACTCGATTTTAGCAATTGGCCTCAACTCTTTCGGTGAAATTGATTCTGGAAATTAATTGGGGTTAGAAGTAATTGGAATTGAAGATCGATGTTGGAGTAAAATGTCACAACTTTAGCGATATGGATAATCGATTTTTTTTTTTTTTTTTGCAATCGTCAATTGGGACTGGATAATCGATTTTGTTTTTTGCAAGGTGGAGTACTTAATTGATTTCAATTCTGGAAATCAGATTCATGGCCAGAGTGGAAGCAATTAATGACCATTGATTAGACTTGATTATTCCAGAACGGTGATCATGTCCGACGGGCGCTGTTGAACAAAGATCAATCGGATGATGCTAAGTGATTGATTGGGTGGAGTTGGCCACCAAGAATTAATCAAGGAAGATGTAGCCAATCAAGAATCAAGATCAGACACAAGTCCACAGGAAGCAATGCAGATCAGTCAAGATAAATGTGGAGCTTAGAGAGTTAACAACAGCCATGTTAAGACATCAAGAACCTGTCAATAATGGTCAGGAAGTTAAAGGCCACCGTGACTAAGATAAAGGTTTAACAGCAGCAAAGGCTTGGACATCAAGATAAGTCCAAAGAAGATTTTCAATGGAGAAATTGACGGTGATATCAGGAAGTGAAGTTGGAATAGTGGCTGATTCAAAGGGATGTAGGAATCACCGAATCAGTGGTCAAACTCCTTACACTTAAGTGTGTTTGGTGTGATCAAATCCAAAAGAAATTGTCACCTATTGTATTCATCAATTTGAAGATAAAGAAGTTAATGGGACATGGGTGTCAGAAATTATCAAGACTTTAGTGATCTAAGGTATGGGATACAAGTTAAAATGGAGTTGGTTAGTTGAGTTTCAAGTTAGTTGTTGCTGGATCAAGGTTGATAAGTCAAAGCTATTAGGTGTTGTTGTGAAAGTAGGCACTCACTAATGCAGTGAAGGCTGATCAGTGTTTTATGATCTATTGCATGATCAGTTGCATTATCAGTGTTGCATGGACATGATTCACAAGGATGCAGTTCACATAACCTATCACCTATGTCACATCTATGTGGACAGGTGTCAAAGATGGACGCATCAGTTGACAAAGGGTCTTAGTAGATTTGTGTTTCAGTTGTGGTGTTTTTGAGCAGAAGTGACGAGATGCGATGAACACCGAAGGATACTCATGCTGTTGCATAGTGTACTTGAGGCAAACAGCTTTGATGGAATAATCAGTTTACGGAACAACTTTGGGAAGATGGCAAATCAGGTATTTCATGAAGGATCGGTTTTGATGAGTATGTCAAGGCCAAAGCTGGTGTGCAGGCAGAGCACTTGTGGAAGCTGGATCAGAGATCAGTTTAGAAGCTTTGGATGCTGGTAGTATAAACTGATCAAGAAGAGCAGAGCCGCAACAATAGTGCAAAAAAATATCTCAACAAAGACACATGCAATGAGAACTAAAGTTGAAGTTAACTAACAGAGGTGGAGGCTACTAACTAAAGTCAGACACTTAGTGTAACTCAAATAACACTAAGGTGGAGATTTGTTAGGATTAGTGTCATTTGTATTAACTTTAAGGAGCTAAGTGTAAATACCTCTAATGTGTGTTAGTTACTTATCTACTCACTCCCTTATATATAGGAGTATGTACCCACATAGCCTCAAAGTGTAGTATCGGATCAGTGAATAGATAGGAGGAATACACGAGAGTTGTGAGAGAGTCAGACACCACCAACGGTGGCTGGTGGTGGCACCACCACTGGTGCAGTGGTGTGTGTGTGTGTTGCACATTCTTGGTGAGATCTTGAGTGATCTATGTGGATCTTGATCAATGTAACAGAAGATGTAAGATTGATCATGTTTTAAAATGTACTTGCAGGAATTTCTTTGATTAATAAACATTTAGATTCTTGTGATTCTTTGTGTATGTTCTTATGTTTGTAAAGTTCTATCTATGGTTCCCACATGTGTGTGTGTGTGTGTGTGTGAGATCTGTGATCTCAATTAAACAAGGTGACGTGCGTAAAACTCTACAGGT
The DNA here is from genome assembly GCA_020465985.1 of Centrapalus pauciflorus. Lineage (NCBI taxonomy): Eukaryota > Viridiplantae > Streptophyta > Magnoliopsida > Asterales > Asteraceae > Centrapalus > Centrapalus pauciflorus. The sequence continues at coordinate 716,093 of JAANYP010000049.1, forward strand.
TCGGCGGGGGCGGTCTCCATTAGACCAAGAAAGGGAGAGATGGAAGGTGAGAGAGAGAGAGAGAGGATAAAGAGAGAGAAAAGGGAGATAAATACGAAATATGTTTAATGTGATTATTTAGATTCCTAATTTAAACGTCTTAATTATTCTTTTAACCATTTTAAATAAATTAATTAAAGTATATACTAAATGCTGTTAGTGCACTTTTGAAAGATTACCAGGTGCACAAAAGTTTCTAGATACATAAAAGTTTTTGATTGAACCTCGCGCGCGCACACACACACACACACACACTCTCTCTCTATACACACACACACACACACACACACATATATATGTGTGTGTGTGTGTGTATGTGTGTGCGTACGAAGTTATAATAAAAAATTTTATATGAATAACTTATAAAACATATAACAAATTAAATAAGATAAATTAACAATATAAAAGTTAGAGTAAATTACAAAAATGGTCCCTGTGGGTTGGTCGAACTTATGGATTTGGTCATTGGTCTTTAAAAATTGCATAAATGGTCCCTCAAAACACTATTTACTTGCAGAAATGGTCTCTCTCTCTATCTTAACTTTTTTTAAATGACGATTTTGCCCTTTTCTCAATAACAATTTTAGTCCCTCAACTATGTAATTTATTTTCAGTTTTAGTCCTTTTTATTAATTTTTAGTTTTGTTTAAATATTAAATGCTAATTTAATTAATTATTATTTAATAGTTTTGCATTTTTATTTTCTAAAATATATTTATTCTATATGTATTAAAAATTATCCCAATATTTTATTTATGTTTCTTTATGTATTCAATTTAATTATTTAATAAATTAATTTTCTTGTGTTTCGTTTATGTTATATTTTTATATTTTATGTGTTTTTATCTAACTATTTCATTACATTAATATACTTTGATTTAATTATATTTTTTAAGAAAATATATAAACTATGGTTTTATTCATTTTCATTTAAATATCTTTTTTTTCAATATGTTTGTATTCAAATTCAGTATCTTTTTCATTTTCATATTAATATTTTGTTATATTAATATGTTAACTTCAAATTTAGTATTTTTAGTGTTTTATTCCTTTTGTTTTAACTATTTTGTTACTGACTACATTTTGATTTAATAATAATTTCTAATAAAAATATATAAATTTAACGTTTATTCTTTTTTAGTTAAAAATTTTGTTACGTTAATACATTTTGACTTAATTATTATTTCAATGATAAATATATATACTTAACATGTATTCCTTTTTATCTTAAATATTTTGTAACGTTAATACATTTCGAATTAACTGTAACTTTTAAGTAAAATATATAAACTTAACATAAACATTTGTATGATTTGATTTAACGAGATGTATACATTTTGGATTGTATACTTTGTTTAGTTAGATACATTTTGGTTTGTACATTTGATAATTTAATCAAACACATCAATATATTAAAATAATCTGAATAAAAATAGAAACATATTAATTATAATTAAATAAAAAAATATTAAGATAATTCTATAATTAGATGCAAACATATAAAAGATAAAAATGTGTAAATATTTTTCCAAATACACGTAAGATAAATAAAACAATAATTAATAAATTGGATATATAAAAATGACGTAAATTAAATAAATATAAAGGTAAAAATAATGATAAATTTAATAATAAAAATAAATATATTTTAAACAATAAATAATAATAATAATAATAATGAAAATTTTAAGTTAACATTTAATATTTAAACAAAAAGTAGAAATTTATGATAAGGACTAAAACTGAAAATAAATTACATAGTTGAGGAACCAAATTTGTTATTGATAAAAGGGCAAAACCGTCATTTAAAAAAAGTTAAGAGTAAGGGGGACCATTTTTGCAAGTAAATAGTGTTTTTAGGGACCGTTTATGCAATTTTTAAAAACCAGGGACCAAATCCATAATTTTGACCAAACCACAGGGACCATTCTTGTAATTTACTCTAAAAGTTATATATAATTTATATCAATTGTAGTGAATAATACATATTAAAAATTAAAAAACTTAATAAAGTATATTGTAGTATTAAATTTGATTTGGTCGAGGTCAGAGTCGTGGATAAAATTATTTCCCATCCAATGTCAACTCGGGTTTGGTAATATCTCATTAAAATTTGGGTCGATTTTCGGGTTCTCCATTGGGAATTGGTATATTTGTCAAGCCCATGCGTACCAACAGAATAAGCTATCTCTCAAGCGTATCACTCGAACAACCCTAACACCAAAAACCAAACTACCAAAGCTAGATGATTATAGCAAACACAAAACACAACTTATGCTTCCAGAGAAATCCAATCCACAACAACGATACAATTACTAGAGTGTGTACGGTTCGGTTCGGTTAGTAGTTAACATGTGAACCGTGTTTTCGGTTTCAGTTACCCGGTCTTCGGTTACCCATTAGAAGCCGGTTACCCGCGGTTCGGTCCATAGTTATCCGTTATATGCTAAAAAGCAAATTATAGAAATATATTATTATCAAGCACAAATCCGTTTTCAAGTTCAAAGTCATAGTAAACTATTTGATTATAAATTTTAAAAGTTACACTAAATTTATTTAATAAAACAATTAAAATAAAAAATCATTTGAAAATCTAGTATTAGAATGTTTTTATGAAATTATAAATAGAAGCTTCTAAGTTGTATAAATATAATCGGTTCGGTTCGGTTATCCACTGTTTTCTAAAAATGAAAACCTAAACCGCCCCATGATGTTTCGGTTTCGGTTTTTTCCGGTTTCAGATCAGGTGGTGTGGTTCGGTTTTCCGGTTTTGTTTGAACACCTCTAGTGCCAGTTAGATACCCATGTGTTCTCCAATAACTCCCTATGTAATATAGTATACCCCAATCATGTTGATCGGTAGTTGAATTGGAGCAACTCATGAGACTAATAGGGTGTTTGGTTTTGCATTTGAAAAAGTGCTGCAGCGTTTTGATACCTAATAATCAGATTGTTGCTGTAACAAAAAGTGCTGTTGAAAGTTTAGTGTTTGGATTTGCTTATGCTGTTGGTTATCACAGTTATCAAATAATCAGTTTTTAAGTGTTTGGATTTGCGTTTAAAACTTGTAAAATTAGCAAAAAGGACATTTGTATATCATTATCAATTTTCTTAATTTAATAAGTGTTTTAGTTTATAATATAATATTTTTATTTATAATTATTTATCAATAAATATTTTAATAAGTTTTTCTATCAAAAAATAAAATTTTAGATATAATAATTTATAAATTGAATTCTAAGCTAATAAAAGTACAATTTAAAAAACAAAAAATTATAAGAAAAATATAATAGCATAACAAAGAGTTAATAATACTTATGATCAAGACATCTAATTTTGATCATTGAGATGCAATGTAAAATTCAGAAATGGTTTGAAATCCATACATATATACATATTAGAAACCCATAAGAACAATATCAATTTGGCCAATGCACCAAACCTGAAATTATAATTAAAAAAATCAAATTTTAACAATGCACCAAACCTGATCAATACTCATTGGTCCCTGCAGGTTTTGCATATCTTCGTTCATGTTTGATGTGATTTTGTCGGTGTTTTTACAACCAAAATTCATTTTGTTGAGAGTATAATCCATTTCTGTAAGTTTTGACACTCATATGCAGTGGGCACTCAATTTGCATTTAATCAAAGTGATACCGGGTACGTACGTAGACAACTCAAAAGCAATTTGAGTTGCTGTTTTCTTGCAATAAATTTGGTGAGTGCCCACTGTAAGTTTCTGTTTGTGGTGATATCAGTGAGCCAATTGCCCAAATTCAAGCTAACAAGGTAATTAATTGTATACCATATGCAGCATCTTGACTCCATTTTTCTCAACATCGAGTACCACACGAATATGTTAAATTATGAAGAAACAAAAACATTACAAAACACTACATTCGAACTTGCAATTTATATGTAAGAAAACTGGAAATCTTCAGTTTTTATATAAATTCAAGAAACTAGAAATCTTTAGAAGAACAAATATAAAAACGTTGAGAAAGGACAAGAAGCTACGAATCGATACATCCACATTGTAAACGAATTTCAGCTAAAGAACTTACCTCGAAAGATGAAAGCACGAAAGGAGTGTTGAGACACAAGTGATTATTAATGCAAACAAACAAGTTATAAGGCTTTAAATTCTGAAAAAATAAAAATAAAAAAAGAACTTACCTGCGCCGCCTGGTCGCCGCTGTTCCCTGTCGCCGCTGGTGAAGAAACTGCTGGACGGTGGTCGCTGGTGGTCGCCGGTGGTCTAGAGACGGCGCTCCAGTCGTCTGGCTTGATGGGCAGGAAGGAGATGGAAAGGGCTGGAGCTTTCGGTCGCCGCCTGGTCGCTGCCTGGTCGCCTCTGGTGAAGACGGTGCTGGCCGGTGGTCGCCGGTGGTCTAGAGACGGCGGGCAGGGAAGAAGAAGACGCCGCCGATGGTTGGAGGCTGGAATGAAGAAGAAGTCGGTGGGCAGGGGAGAACAGGAGCTGTGAGAATGAAAAACAAAATAAAGGGTATTAGGTTTAGGTTTACAAAGGGTAGAATTGTCATTTAACAACTAAAATTAATTGTTGTTGCTTTACAGCATCAAAAACCTGCTGTAGCAAAAGTGTGGTCACTTTACCACCTACCGCAAATAATCACTTTTTGAGAAAAGTCATCCAAACACTTCTAATAACTTATTTGCGGTAGTGTAACGTGATAATCAGATAATTTGCTTTGATGAGCAAAACCAAACACCCTCTAAAACGCCCTTGTAGCAACTTGAATAGCATGAACATTGATGCGTACCGTTCAGAAAGTCCATCTTGAAACCTTTAGTCCTACTTTTATTCATCAATAGGCTTTGATTTGTGTCCCAAAACGTACATCTATTTGTCTTGAAGAATCCAAATTGAATACTATATTATTCTGATTGTGTCCCAAAAAGTACATCTATATCATTCTGTTGAGTTGATGTTTTGATATTTTATCTTGTTTATAAATTTTTGTTAAGAATTATAAAATAATAAACAACAGTGATTACTGCATACTAATTAAAATCCGAATCAGCAGAATCTATCTTTTAAATTGAATAAGATGAAGCTTATGTAATTTGTTTGGCAGATTTAGACTTTTGAGTAACGAAGATGAATTTGCAGATTTAGACTTCTGAGTAACGAAGATGAATTTGCAACTCGTATGGAAGTCCCGTGTGAGTAACCGTAACCAACCTTGTAACACGTGATGTTGTGAAGGTTGCTTATAATTCCTTTGTAAGTTTTATTTGTAGTTAAATTTTCCTCAAAAAAATTTCCTCGATTGCAAGGAGTGATGTTTGTCATTAATATTTTTTTCTAAAAAAAGAGTAATGGAAGCTCAATTGTAACTTACTGAGGATTTATTATGCAATGTGAACAAAAATGAAGGGTTGTATTGTCCATCTTTCCAAATTAGAAACGGTCACCGACCAATGGTCAATGGAGCTCCGTCCAACCGCAGCCGCATTTCATCTCCAATTTCTTTCGTGTAAAATAAAATTCAAAATCCGAATTTGGATGTTTTCATAAAAGTACAAAATATGAAAATGGAATATTAAAAACACCCAAAATATTGATATTAACATCTTTTGTGGTTTTTTACCATTATTATTATTTTCATAACATCACTAGTAACAAAATATTAACATATTAAGATCACTATTAACGTCTTTTGGAATCATGATTTTAACATGTTAAAGACACTAGTAACAAAATATCGATGGTTTGGTTCATTTTAGGTTTATTTTCATTGCTCCATCTTGTATTTTTAAACACATCATTTATCATAATAGTCTCCTCATAAACTTCGATTGCCGCCGCCACCACCACTATCAATTCCAGCCAAAAGAGATTCAACTTCAAAAACAATTCAACCAGCCACACGAGTCAGAAAACGAAATCAAAGATTTAACATTCAATAACACGATGTCAACCTAAATATGGATACTTGAAACGAAGATGTTAAATTATACAAAAAGGGATATGGACACTATAAATCAAAATCGTTCAAACTCAAAAAAAAAAAAAAAAAAAAAAAAAAAAAAAAAAAAAAAAAAAAAAAAAAAAAAAAAAAAAGAGAGATTTATACAATCTAAACTGTTATTTTTTAAGACAATATCCTAAATATGACCATTCGAACTAGATCACAATCCAAACTGGAAAAAAAAAAAAACAAGATCTAAAACAAAATGTAACATTCAAACTCAAGATCTGCTCAATAGAAATCGTTCAAACTTTATGAAGAAGGAGAACTGTAGGATTTGAACAATTTAAATCGAACCCAAGCAACATGAAAGCTGAAACAATCAAATCCAAATGAATCATAACCGTAAGGTGGGATACTAGATTCAGAATTTGGGTTGTTTTTTTAAAGGCATTTTATAATGTTTTATTTATTGCTTATAAATCATTTGATTTAAAACGAAATTAGTATGTTGATTGGTTTAGCGGTAATCAATTATCATAATTGCCAAGTTAGTCCGTTATACAAAATGGACAAAAAAAATTCTCAGTAACTATTATGGACCGAAAGTGTAAATTCATTTGATATTTTATAACATTTTCCTTATATATGCACGGTAAAAAGATGGATTAAAATCTATATCTATATTTATTTATCTATAATCTGTTCGTAAATCAAATCAAAGCATTTAGTGACAAATTTCAATTCTTCAACTAATTAATCTTTTATTTTTCCTCCCAATTTTCATTATATGACTCCCTTAATTTATTCTGAAAAACTGATATCACTTACTATCTACTATAACTACTATTATTGAAAGTCAATCTAATTAATTGATTTAGATTTTAAAATCTATTTTCATCATTAATCTATTTTTATGTTATCAACTAAATCGATTTTAAAAATAAATACAACTTTTCTCATATATTAGAGCGATTTAAATTATTTATTACTGAAAAATTGAAATACATCAAAACATTAATTATAGGATATAATAAATAATAATCGATACACTATAAAGTTATAATATTGAAAGTATTATTTTTAAATTTAAATGCAATCATGCTCTTATCTTGACTATTTGTTTATAATAATTAGCTTATAATACATTTAAATTCATATTTGATATAATTTTAATAGTTTCTTATGTTATTTTGATATCACCATTTTATTATATTTATAATCATATTAATCTTTTATTTTTTATAAAAACAATCGTTTATTAAAATATATTCATGTAATGCACGAGTTGCTAATAAATGACTAACTAAATCTGACAAATGTGAGCTCCTTCTTGTGCCAGATGCCCAGAATAGAGTCATCAAATATAATTTAAATTCAAATAAATTTAGTTAATCTAATCTAACTAACCTCACTCATAATTAGCTCATTTTAATTATTTGATGTATCTTTATATGTAATTTTTTAAATATTTTATTGTTACTTTCAATATTAAATACAAATATAATTTAGTAAACTATAAATATTTATCATAAAACTAAATTTATATCTTTTTTAATTTGTTTCAATAATTATTGACATGTATTTATAAATCTTTATATTTTTTTATATTTTAAATACATGTAATTCACAATTTTTTAACCTAGTGATTTAACATAGATTCTTTTGAATAGTTTCATCGCTTGCTAAACACTGGTCAAAGGAACTTTTCCATTGACTAAACTAGAAACTCATGCTTTGAATTCGTTTGACCATCTTGAAAGCTAATTTTAATATTTTATTTATCAAAAAGGCGAAAAAAGAAAAGATTAATATACGCGTAACACGTGCACCGTCCTGGCGTCCTCATGCTCTATTTCTATTTTCAATTTCTCTTTTGCAAACAATTGAAAATTTCTAAAACTTTAAAACATAATTATATTTTTATAAATGTATTGACATGATACATGAACTTATATTTTATAAACATCATATTGCCTATAAAACTATTTACAATAATATGTGTACTTTATGGTTACAAAATCATGTAGAAAACCAACAAACTTTCAGTCTTTTTCAAATAAGTTATTGTACCAAAAACGTTTCCACAAAAGTTCCTTCAACTTAAAAATGTTTTTGTAAAAATCAATACACATATAATGTTTTCATAAAAGTCTTTTAGCTTGACAAAATCTTATGAAAAACTTCTGAAAAAAATATCATAAAACAACACAATTCGTAAAAAATTTAAAGTTGAAGGACTTTTATGGAAATGTTTTTGGGCTAATGTCTTATTAGGGCTCGTTTGTTTTTTAAGTGATTAGACGTCTAATGTCTTATTACATCTATTTACTAAAAATATTATGATAAATTTTTATTGACCAAATTAAAGATTATAAATAATTAAAATATTAGATTTTAAATCAAACAACACCTAGATCTAAATTTAAGTTATCAACCAACATCATTTATCCAACAAACAACTATAGTCCGAACGGGCGAATCCAAAACTTTATGTATCATTTAGTAAATCAACATAAAATATTGTATCTACGACCTAATAGGGTTGAATAATAATCGCATAATAAATCAATATATAGGAAAAATTACATGGCTTTATACTGAGGACATATTCCTTAAAAAGTGATGTTTTTTCTCCAAAAAAAAAAAAAAAAATTCTTATTCCATTCATTTTTATTGTCAAACAACATATTGGAATGAAATTGTCGTTCCAATTCCGTCAAATTTCGTAAGGTTCCATGAACCAAGCGCACCTTAAGACCAGAAACCAATTTCTAATATCATTTGCATACCAAAAATTCTTAGTTATAAATTTTAAGGTTTATTATGAAAAAACCAAACGTTTTTTTTAACATTTTTACGATTTAGTCCTTTCATGCTATTTTTACCATCAAATCCTTAAGTTATTTTTTTCTGGTTGTTAGAAATTTACATATTATAACCTAGTTATGAGTGGTAAACCAAGTTTCAAAAAAAGAAAAAAGAAAAACCAGGCTATGAAATGTAAATTTTCGAGAACCAGAAAAAAAAATTTAGAAATTTACACATTATGATTTTTTTATAATACCAAAATTTTGTTTTGCATGTTTAAGTTTTAATTGAGACGTAAATACTAATTTTTTTTTTAACAACAAAATGTAGAACTAACCGGGAGTTTCAGCATCGTCATCATCCCCGTCTAGAACACTCGAATGCATTAATTATCAATCTAAACAGAACAAAGGCTAGCAAGAAGCTAGCAAGAGTACAACAAGATCAAAAAAACAAGGAAGGGCAAACAACCGTTAACTACCAATTTAAAGACTTACAATTTGCCCTAAACTTTAACCAAGAGTGTACATTGACAAGAAACTCCTCCTTTATCATTGAAGCGGTGACTTTCCCTTTGTTAAATACTACGAAATATCTTGCTTTCACACCGACCAAATTAAACCACCAAGCATTGTTTCCAAAAAAAATTACGTCTTCTTTTCGATTCTCCCGACTCCAGAATTAATTCGATTAAAAGTTTGAACGAATTATGTTGCTGCCCGATAATCACTTCACTCCAAGAAAGAGCCTAATTCCATAATTCTTTGCTAAAGAACACAAATAGAACAAGTGCTCCTCAGATTCATCCTCCCTCATACAAAGAGGGCATTTCAAAGAACCAGAGATGATGTTTCTTGCTGCCAATTTGATTTTTGTTGGAGTTCTTTTAAGCATAACTCTCCATCGTAAAGCAATTGACTCTAGATGGAAGCCAACAATTCAAAAAGCATTTGCTACTATTAGACGGCACAGATAAACCTTCAATAATTGCCCTCAAAGAACTAACTGAAAATTCACCCGTAGAATCTCAATTTCATCTCCACATATCATTTCTAGAACTCAACTTCACATTCATAAGGAAACTTTCCAACTTAATAATTTCATCATCAAAAAATGCAGCCACATGATTATTGGACCATTCCCATTGATAGATTAGCAACCCAGTATTAGAACATAGTCTAATATTCACCGAGCAATATTTCTCAGCTTCTAGTTAGGGATGGCAATGGGGCGGGGCTGAGTGGGGATCTCAGTTCCCGTTCTCATCCCCGCTTCATAATCCTCTCCCTCATCCCTGTCGGGGAATGAGTTTCTATTCTCATCCCCGTCCCAATCGGGGATCGGGGATCCCCGGCGGAGAATCGGGTTTTTGAAGCTCCTAAAGATTATTTAAATTTAAACTATAAATAGTAATTTAGTATAAAAATACATGTAAATAAACATTAAAAAAAATTAATTCAAACATATTTGAGGTATTTACGTATATAACCTATAATTTGTAATAAAACTAAAACAAAGAAATGGATGTAAAACATTTATAAAACCAATGAAATGAAAAATAACAATAGTATTTTAAACTATAGAAAAGTCATATCCAATGATATTTAATATATTATATAAAATAGGGGTGAGCATGGGGCGGTTCGGTTCGGTTTTTGGCCGAAACCGAACCCAAACCGAAAATTCCGGTTTTTGAAATGGAGAAACCGTTCGGTTTCGGTTTTTCCCGGTTTCGGGTTTTCGGTTTTCCGGTTTGGATTACCGGTTTTTCGGTTTGCACCCGTGGGTTTTTTGTTTTTGGTTTTTCGAAAACGGTTTGGTTTTTGGGTTCAAATCCGAAAAATCTTAGACACTTTTTTACTAAAATTGAATTTTTCTTTACTAAAGTTAAGCACTATTTGATAAATCACTAAAAATTAATTGTTTATGTTTGTATTTTTAATCGACATATGTGTTAGTTTGATACTTCGAATTGATAAAATTGGATATTAAATATTAATTTAGTTGTTTTATACTCTAATTTATTAAATTTACTAACTTAAGCTTTGAATTAATTTAAGTAATTTCATCATGTAAAATATAATAATAATGTTTATACCAATTAATTAGCATTATCTACTTCACATATAATTAAAATAAGCATAACTATTAATAATGTCAATTAATTAGCATTTTAACATCATAAATATCAATTATATATATAATTGAAAAATGTTTCCTTTAATATAGGAGTAGAACGTAACATTAAATATGAGTGGAAGTAGAAATAACCTCAATAAATATATATAAAATATTTATAAAAATTAAATTAATTTTAAAACCGGTTCGGTTCGGTTTTTTTGGTTCGGTTTTGAGAGGGAATCCGAAACCAAACCATTTACTCCGGTTTTTTCGGTTTCGGTTTTTTTGGTTTTTCGGTTTCCCGGTTTTCCGGTTTTTTCGGTTTGGTTTTTCCGGGTTTTTCGGTTTTTTGGTTTTCCGGTTCGGTTTTTGCTCACCCCTAATATAAAATGTAATGAATAATTTACATTGTAAAGTACTATATATATATATTATAATTTATATTAGAACATAATTTATAACCGGGGTCGGGTTCGGGGTCGGGGATTAAAGTGTCTCTCATCCCCGCCCCATCCCCATTATTTTAAACCGGGGATTCTTCGTCCCCATCCCCATCCCCGGTCAACTCGGGGATTCCCCGGTCAAATCGGGGTCGAGTTACGGGTTCCCCGTCGGGGTTGGGTTATTTTGCCATGCCTACTTCTAGTTCAAATAAAGAAGGAAATTGACAGTCCATAGAAGAATTTCCAAACCATCGATTGGTCCAGAATTTCACATGGCTACCACACCAAACTACCCGAGAAAAGAAATCATCAATCTGAATATTCAAAGAGAAAAGTGATGTACTAGATTTTATGATGTTTTTCCAAGGGCCAGCCATCGATTTTTTAGCCATGGAATTTACATTTGAACCATCCACATTACGTATAGATTTAATTACTTTAACCCATAAAGCATCCTCTTCGGTCTTGAATCTCCATCACCATTTTATTAGTAGAGCCATATTTGCAACACCTAAGGATCTGATGCCCAGTCCTCCAAGTTTTTTTGGAGCAGTAACTTTGTTCCAATCCACCAATTTGATTTTTGATTTTCCCACAACAGACACACCCCATAAGAATTTTCTTCTAATCTTGTCTAGAACATTGATATTTTTCTGGGGAGATTTGTAAATGGACATAAAGTAAAGAGGTAAAGTGTTTAGAACGACTTTGCAAAGAGCGATCCGTCCACCAAACGAGATATTTCTTGCTTTCCAACAAGACAATTTCCCTTTCACTTTCTCTACTAAGGATTTCCAATGCTTTGCATTTGACATATTTGCACCAATCACAATTCCGAGATAACTGAAAGGAATAACATCCATTCCACATCTGAGAGTTGAAGCCATCAATTTTACCTCCTCGGTATCTACCCCTACTCCATAAGTCTTACACTTATTATAGTTAATTTTCAAACCCAAGACCAAGTAAAAACAATTCAATATTCTTTTCATGTTCACGACATTCACGTGACTCCATTCACCCATAAAGGTCACATAATCAGCAAAGAGTAGATGAGATAAAATTGGTCCATCTTTAGACAGCTTTAAATCATTAAAAATTTCCTTCTGAACAATCTCCTTCATTACTACATGTAATCCTTCCATAGCAATTATGAATAAGAACGGTGAGAGAGGATTCCTTTGCCTCAAGCCTTTAGATATAGGAAATGTTTTTCAAAAATTTAAATAAATACACATTTTACTTAGTTTTAGCAAGTGTTGTGTTAATAAATCGTTTATTTATAACAAAAAGTTAATGCAATTACTATGAAGTGATGGATATTGTAGAAATTGAGGTTAAAGTTGGAAATTACTAATGGCAAACCATTAAAGTAACTCAAATCATTACTTGAATGAAATCAACAATGCCACTTTCTTTAAAATGAAATGGAGCACTAATGGGGCACATCCAAAAACTAAGAAAACTACATAAAAATGTGTACCACATGCTCCCAATTATTAAAGGCAAATGCCCCCCCCCCCCACCCCACCCCACCCCACCCCACCCCCAAGCCAATTTTAACCAATTACAAGTCAAACGTACAACACTTTATGCACACACATGTTTTTTTGATGTTTCCTTATAAGCATTTGGTCGGTTCAAGACTTCAAGTGACTACTTTCGCACCCTCATCTTCTATATATAATCCCAAATCCAAAGTATTTTCAAGTATCAAACTTTCAACTTAGACTTGGTCAATAAACAAAAATGGCGACTTCATCGTTAGCTTTCTCTTCTTTCCACCATTTGAATCTTGATACATCCCAAACTCACCCACGTCGACGCTCCACCTCCACCTCCACCGTTGTCCGCCTTATCACCGCCTCTAAAGATTCCGTTCAACCTCTTTTTGCCACCTCTGCCGATGTAGCACCCACCGTTAGCGCCAACTCAACCACTAATCTCCCTCTCCGGCCAATCCCGGGATCATATGGCATTCCTTTTTATCAACCGATTAAAGATCGATTTGAGTATTTTTACGGCGCCGGTGGCCGGGATGAATACTTTAAGTCTAGGATGCATAAATTTCAGTCAACGGTGTTCCGTACAAACATGCCACCGGGTCCATTTATATCCAACAATCCAAACGTCGTGGTTTTACTAGACGCCAAGAGTTTTCCGACGTTGTTTGATGTATCTAAAGTTGAAAAGAAAGATTTGTTCACCGGAACATATATGCCGTCAACTGAACTCACCGGCGGCCACCGAGTTCTTTCGTATCTTGATCCATCGGAACCCAAACATGCCCAACTCAAAAATTTAATCTTTTTCATGCTTAGATCTTCAAGAAACAGAATCATGCCGGAATTCGAAGCCACTTATAATGAACTCTTCGAAGGACTTGAATCAGAATTAGCCCAAAAAGGTAAAGCTTTCTTCAACGACGCCGGCGAACAAGCAGCGTTCCGGTTTCTTGGTCGGGCGTATTTGAAAACAAACCCAGAAGAAACAAAGATCGGAAAAGATGGTCCGAAGCTAATCGGGTCTTGGGTTTTATTCAATCTCGGACCTTTACTTCGTCTTGGACTTCCATGGTTCATTGAGGAGCCTCTCCTACATACTTTCCGGCTGCCGCCAGCTCTCATAAAGAAAAACTACCAAAAACTTTACGAATACTTTGAATCCTTTTCGTCTCCGATCATCGAACAAGCTGAAGCTTTAGGGATTTCTAAAGATGAAGCAGTTCACAATATTTTATTTACAATTTGTTTCAATACTTTTGGTGGGATCAAGATTTTGTTCCCGAACACACTCAAATGGCTCGGCCGCGCCGGTACAAATTTACATACCCAGTTGGCGGAGGAGATCAGAGGTGCGATCAAGACTCACGGTGGCGGGAAGGTGACGATGGGGGCGATGGAACAGATGCCGTTGATGAAATCAGTCGTTTACGAGTCTCTCCGGATTGAGCCGCCGGTGGCTTTGCAATACGGGAAAGCGAAGCGTGATTTGACGATTGAGTCACACGACGCCGTTTTCAAAGTCAAAGAAGGAGAAATGTTGTTTGGATACCAACCATTTGCGACTAAGGATCCAAAGATATTTGATCGGGCAGAGGAGTTTGTGCCGGATCGGTTTGTTGGCGACGGCGAGAAGCTTTTGAAGTATGTGGTGTGGTCTAATGGACCGGAGAATGAAGGGCCGACTGTGGGGAATAAGCAGTGTGCCGGAAAAGATTTTGTTGTTTTGATTACTCGGTTGTTCGTCGTCGAACTATTTCGCCGGTATGATTCTTTCGACATTGAAGTCGGAGCTTCTCCTTTAGGTGCCAAAATCACATTAACTTCTCTCAAGAGAGCTCGTGTGTGATTTCGTTACGTCGGAGTGGATGGCCGGTGATATATCTGAAAGTTTCTCGCCGGCGAGGACAATTTAGGAAAAATTATATATTTTTTTGTTGTTCCACGTTTTGCAATTAGCTTTAAAAAATGTACCTATGTGTTTTTCCATTATTATTACATTTTCTCATGACATACCCTAACTATTTCTTATGCATATTTTTGAGAAAAAATATATATAGTTAGTGGATAATGAAAATAGAATATTATTTTACAAATGTTTTCACATAAAGTGGGTTTTGTTATTATTTGTTATTGTGGTGTTTCAGTCCCTATTCTATTTTCTAATTATGTATTGTTATTTCGTCTAGCATCTTGCTAGCTTTATCTATTAATAAATTTTTTATTGGTTTCTAGTCCAAGGTGATGGCAATGCCGAAATTTTGGGCTAATTTCCTTCTGCTGTTAAAAAAAACATAAAGTGGGTTTTGTGTCTACATAAACTTGAACATGATTATCATTTTGACTTGTTTAAATGCATTCGGAATGCATATCGAATAAAAATCGCTCAACTGAATACTGTAAAACTGATGAAATCATTAACAAGATGTCGATTGTAATATGAAACTTTTATATTAATTCGTAAGTTTATGATCAACTATTGACAATTGACCTATTTTGACATCTTAAAAGAACTAACAATGATGTATAGAGGATATGTTGGAATAATTAAGAAAATTAACCGTCAAAACCTGAGCTAACTTTTAACAAGATCGATACAACCGTAACAAAAAAAGCTTACGGAACTTGTTTCTCAAAGGTACATGTGATGCAAAATGACCCATTGAACAAAATCAACCATCCTCAATGATTGTAAATAACATTTGCTTGTGAAGATTGATTGAAACCAATGAAGCAACATAGTCTAGAAACATATATCATTTTCTGAATGTAAGGACTGAAACTTTGAAAAGAAACACTCTTTTGTGCATGCTAGAAGTATAAACAGAAAGGACGAAAAGCATTAAAGACTATAGGGGTTATTATAATAAAGATTCATTACACTTTTTAGTCATTCAGTCTTCATCCTAGACCTCTCTAGTCGATTCAGTCATGAAATGTAATGACATCCTCTCTCGTCGTAATCTTTCTTTTGATGGTCATTGTTTATTTACTACTAGTTTTATTAAGGCCGGTGGGTATGCCAGAGCCGAAAGTAATTCGGCCTTGCCACATGGGCTTGAGGCCGGCAGTGTATACACCGCCTCCGCCTTCATGCGGCCCCCTCCGGCTTTCTTACCCCGCTCGGCACCTCTCCTTTGTTTTTGTT
The DNA here is from genome assembly GCA_020465985.1 of Centrapalus pauciflorus. Lineage (NCBI taxonomy): Eukaryota > Viridiplantae > Streptophyta > Magnoliopsida > Asterales > Asteraceae > Centrapalus > Centrapalus pauciflorus. The sequence goes on from JAANYP010000049.1 coordinate 732,096, forward strand.
TGGTTGTGGGTAACGGTCACAAGCAACGGTCAAGTGACCGTTTAAAATAATTTTTTTTAATAATTTCACTCTATAAATATTTCATATCCATACATTCATCTTTCATCTTCCACACATCTCTCTTTCTTTATACACTTTTATTCTCTTTCAATCTATACGCATTTCATTCTCTCTAAAATCATGGATCGAAATACCGGCAAACAACCCGCTTCTAGTCGACAACGCGGTAATACCGCTTCTCGAACAAACCCTCATTTCCGCCCACCGCAATATTATCCAACAAATTTTATGGAATTTCCGCACCATATGTAACATATTTTTCACCATATCAATCATCACCACCCATTACACAAAACCCACAATTTCCACTCATTCCACAATATTCTTAACACTTTTGGCCACAAAATTCACCCATTCCACAAAACCCCCAATTTTCGTTCCAAGAATTTAACGAGGGTTTTGAACCACTTTTATGTTATCGGGATCAAGCATCCGACGATGACGAGGACGAACTAGAAGTGATACCCGAAACTCAACCAGATGAGACGATTCCCGTAAACACCGCGGGGGCGTCAAGCAGAGCTAGAATTCAACAAAAAAAGGGGTCCAATGAAAGCAAAAATGTGAACCTCGAACGAAGAAAAGGCATTGGCGGAAGTCTGGATTGATGTTTCCGAGGATTCAACTACCGGAAACAATAAAAAACGTTCAAATTTTTGGGTTGAATTCTCGAAAATTCTGATAGCCGAATTGGTGGAAGTACCCGCACCGCCCACCAATTAAATTCAAAGTGGAAAAACATGAACCGCAATTGCATAAAATTTGATGACATGTTTAACAACAACATGATGAATCGGCAAAGCGGCGAAAATGACTACGACGTTTTCACCACAACCCAAGAATAATACAATGCACTCAACAAAAATAAGTCGTTTCCACACCAATCGGCTTGGGAGGTACTTCGACGTCCTCCAAAGTGGAACGTCGTTCCACAAATGGATGATTTTGTTCAGTCATAAATAAAGCGGTCTAAAACTTCCGATTTTAACACGATCGAAACATCGTCTTCGGATGCGGGATTTTTAGGTGTTCACGATGAATAAGACGACGAGGATATTCAGGAGCTTAAAAGATCATGCCGCAAGGGAAAAAACCAGCATCAACATCAAGCGACCCAGAGATATACAAACAATTCGAAATGATTCCAACTTCTCACGTCGACGATGTTGAAGATAAGAAACGTCACCGAAGACGACTTGAAGAAATAAAACAAACAAAAATGGAGTACGAAAAGGAAATAAAAGAAAAAAATATCAAGCGTACGCATCGACACTGAATGAACAACAACAAGAACGAGACACAGAGTTTTTCATTCGGCTACACGATCATTTGCAAGGTGCCGATTTGCAAATCGTATTACAACGCAAACAAAAAATTGCGGAGCGTTGGGGATGACAAATGTAGTTTCGTAATTTTATAGTTTTTAGTTTCGTAATTTTTTTAGTTTTTAGTTTCGTAAGTTTTTAATTTTTAGTTTTTTTTTTGTTTCGTAATTTTATTATGTAAGTTTTTAAATATTTATGAAATTAATTATATTAGTTTTAATTGTTTTATTAATTAAAATGAATTTATTTTAAAAAAAAATTAATAAAGATAATAATGTTTAGAAATGTGAGTATTTCTAATTTAGAAAGATGAAGAGAGAAAAGCTGATGTAACGCTAAGGTGTATAGAAAGATGAGTTTGGGAAAGACAATAATACCCTTCACCCTAAGGGCTGGAGCTATCAAAAATTATAAGCTCCCATAATAACATCAGTTTGACCATTCAAGATCACATGAGACACTTAAAACTAATTCTAAGTCAGTCGAATTCTAGTCTTGAATACTTAAGAAAACTTTGAAATCGAACTTGAATGCTAAGTGATAATCGAAAGAAGCTTCGTTACTTTGTAAGAACTTTACAAACGAAGCTTGCAAGAAACTTTTTGATCATTTGGAGGTGCCTTTACAAGTGAACACGTCATCCCAATTTATACTACACATTACGTTTCTTGAACTATCTATAATAATATTAGGTTAATACACATGTATTACATGGATTGATATAAAAAATTAGTTATACACTAAAATTTTATAAAGATGTGTAATCCCTTAAGACCCTTTAATATTTTTTAAATTAAATACAATAAAACCAATAAAAAGATGGCACATACAAAATCATTGAGTTAATAGTAAAATGATGGCTTTAAGTCAATGTTTACTTCAAAAAAAGACGGTGATTATGTGATTCAAAATATTTGAATTATGATTTAAATATAGTATTTTTATGGTTATTACATATGTGAGTTAATTCAATTATTATCTTCTTATTATTAATTCAAAAATTTTGATTCTTCATTCTGTTTTATTTGTTGTTGTGTCATCATGAATCCCATAGAAATCAACAAATAATTATTTATATTTTTTATTTTTATGAATTATATTATTTTAAACTGTATAACTTTATTAGAGACCTTAAATAAGACCATATATAAGTTTTTTTATTAAAGATGTTTTAATTAATAATAAATTTGGGAAATTTACAGAAAAAACCTTAATGTTAGACCATTTTTGTGATTAAAACCCCTACAATTTTTTATTGCACAAAAAACCTCTAACCGGTAAAATATTCTAAAATTAGGACGTTACCTGTTATAATAGGTTACTATGCTTACATGGCACACACGTGGTGTCCTCAAGGCAAACCCGATTTACATGGCGCCTACGTGGCACTACATGTATAATTCTTAAACTGAATTTTTGCATAAAAAACCCTGAAATTTGTGACTTTGTCGATTAAAACCCTTAACTATTTTTTCTCGCATCTAACCAACAATCATACCTCTTCTCTTCTCCTCTACCTCCGGCAACTCCGGTTACTCTATCATTTCTTTATGTACAATGTTGTTTATTTTATGTATCTATGTTCGATTAAATTTTGTCGCTTAAACTTGAATTTTAACTTTAATTGTGCCGATGGAATCGATTTTGTTTTGTATTCACAAGTTGCATTTTTAGGTTCAGCTTTATGTTCAATTCCATTTATTTATGTTCCATTTTAGCTTCAGAATGTGATCAGCCAGAGCAGTGAGGTTCGCTAGAGCCTAGAGGGTGGAGGTTTCATCGGGAAACGAATTCTTTGTTTAATAAATATCCATGTCATCAAAATGCAATCAGTGAAGACTCAATTTTAATAATCTTTGTTGGTTGGAGGTTTTTTATCCAATTAAAAAATGATTTGGGGTTTTAATTGAAAAAAACTAAACAAGTTGGAGGTTTTTTACGCAAAAATCTATTTAAAAACTTTACACGTCATCAAGTTGCAACCGGCTAAACCGGTTGCAAGTCAAATTTTTCGAAAAAAAACCCAAATTTACAAAGTTTTAACCGGTTGGAGGTTTTTTGTGCAATGAAAAATGGTTGTGGGTTTTAATCGCAGAAATGATCCAACTTATAGGTTTTTTGCGCAAAATAAATTTTTATTGCCAAAGTGATTAAAACTTGATATAATAATTCCAGCGTCAACTGAATATATAAATCGTTAATTAAGATTATTGTTTGAAATTAATTTGTTTTAAAAGATTGTTTTTGCAACATTTAATTTTGAAATTTTAGAAAATATTAGTACAAATTTTTATTAAAGAAAATACATTTGAAATTTGAATGATTATTTTTTTAATGTGTCAAAATTTCATACTTAACATATAAAGATTTAATAACAAAACGTTTTTCAAATTTATTGTATAATAAGTTATTTAATTCTTATTTTATAAAATTATTTATTCTTTCAGACATTTAAATTTGAAATTTATTATTTTATTGATCTTTTAAAAAAAATTTTATTTTAAATTTAAATTTTTTATTTTACTAAGTGTTTTAAAATTATTTATTTTTTTGAAAAATTTAAACTTGAGTTTATTATCTTATAGATTTTAAAATTTTTAAATTTTAGCTTGTTAATTTGAAAATTTTTATTTAAGTATTACTTATAGTTTCAATTAGTTTAGGAAACAAAAATAATAAGTTTCAAAAGTTTAAATTAAATGATATCCATGTTACTAAAATTAATGTAATTTTTATTTTTGGAAAAAGAGCGGGAAAATGAAAAAGTAGAGTATTAAGAGGATGACACGTGGCAAGAATAGTTCTTATTTTTATAATATATAGATTTATGATAATTATTTGGATCAGTCCATAACTTTCCATACAATTCTACAAGGTCAAAATAACAATCTACCAAACATTCGTCTATAATAGCATTTTATTACGTGATATTTTTATATTAAAGCATTGCACTCTTAAAAAATCCTTTTATAATAACCTTAGATGATTGGACATATCGTGGTGTTGAGTAGGCATTCATGCAAGCTTCCACATCAACACCATCTATAAATTAAAAAAATTGTATCAATTTTTAAAAAATTTTGTATCTTCTGTTAATTTATTTGCAGATCATTTGTATCAACTTATATCATTTATAAAATGCATCATTTTCTAGAGATCTCGATTTTAAATGTACCATTTGTAACAACTTTTAAAGAATGTTGTATTATTTGTTTACAAATCATGTGTTTAGAGATGTCAGTTCGTGTTTTTTAAATGTGTCATTTGTATCAGCTTTTAAAGATTGATGTATCTTTTATTTACAGATCATTTTGCATCATTTGTATCAGTTTATATCATTTATAAAAGGGATACTTGCGTAAAAAACCTTAAAGTTGGATCATTTTTGTGATTAAAACACCTAACCATTTTTTGTTGAACAAAAAACCTTTAACCGGTAAAATCTTTTGAAATTTGGACTTGACCGGTTATTATAGGTTGCTATGCTTACATGACACACACGTGGCGTCCACATGGCAAACCCAACTTACGTGGCGCCTACGTGGCACTACATGTATAATTCTTAAACTGAATTTTTGCATAAAAAACCCCGAAATTGGTGACTTTTTCGATTAAAACCCTTAACTATATTTTTCTCACCTCTAAGCAACAATAATATTTACCTTTTCTTTTTTTCTCTACCTCCGGCAACTCCGATTACTCTATCTCCGTCAGTGATGTTTATTTTATGTATGTATGTTCGATTAACTTTTGTCGTTTAATCTTGAATTTGAACTTCAATTGTGCCGATGGATACGATATCATTTTGTATTCACGAGTTGCATTTTTAGATTCAGTTTTATGTTCAATTTCATTTATTTATATTCCATTTTAGCATCTGAATATGATCAGCCAGGGCAGTGAGATTCGCTAGCCTAGAGGGTGGAGGTTTCATAGGGAAACAAATTCTTTGTTTGATAAATAAAAATTTAATAAATATCCATGTAATCAAAATGCAATCAGTGAAGACTCAATTTTAATTATCTTTGTTGGTTGGAGGTTTTTTATCAAATTAAAAATGATTTGGGGTTTTAATTGAAAAAAGTAAACAAGTTTGAGGTTTTTTTATGCAAAAATCTATTTAAAAGTTTTACACGTCGTCAAGTTCAAGTCACATTTTTTTTAAAAAGCCCAAATTTACAAAGTTTTAACCAGTTGGAGGTTTTTTATACAATGAAAAATGGTTGGGGATTTTAACCGCAAAAATGGTCCAACTTAGAGTTTTTTTGCGCAATTTCCCATTTATAAAATGCATCATTTGTTTAGAGATCTCGATTTGTGTTTTTTAAATTTAAAAGATCATTGAACCTTCGGATGCAAGTTACTAAATCGGTCGAAATCAGTGATTTCTATTTGTGGAATCAGTTGCAAACAAGTGACACTATGATTATATCAATCATATATTAACTAGGTTAATACCCATGCATTACATGGATTGATATAAAAAAATTTGTTATAAATTAAATATTTATAAAAAAGTGGAATAAGAACTTTATTTTTTTTAAAATTAAGATATAATAGAATAAAAAGATGAAATACATGCAAAATTATTAAAGTCAATGGTAAAAAATGATGACTCTAAGTCATGTAATTAAGTCAAAAGAAGACATTTAAAATAAGATTCAAAATGTTTTTAATTATATATTTAAATATAGTATTTTATGACTCTTACATATGCGATTTATTTCAATTATTATCTTCTTAATATTGATTTAAAAATGTTAAACCCTCATTATGTTTTGTTTGTTATTGTGTTATCATCAAAATCCCATAGAAATCAACGAAATAAATTTTAAATGATAATTATTTTATATTTTTATAAAGTATATTAATCTAAATTGTATAAATTTGTTAAATACCTAAAATTAAACCATATACAAGTTTTATTATTGAATATGTTTTTATTGATAATACATATATATTGCCTAACTGATTAAAACTTGATACAACAATTCTAGCGTCAACTTAATAAATAAATATTTATTAAGATTATTCGAAATTAAGTTATTTTAAAATATAAATTTTGCAACATTAGTTGAAGTTTTGGAAAATATTAATACAAAATTTTATTGAAGAAAATACATTTGAAATTTGAATGATTATTTTTTTTAATGTGTCAAAGTTTCATAACTAACATATAAAGATTTGATAATAAAAAGTTTTTATATTTTATTGATTTTTTAAATATATTTATTTTAACTTGTTAATTTGAAAACTTTTAATGAGTATTAGTTGTAATTTCAATTAATTTAGGAAACACAAATAATAAGTTTCAATAATAAATTTAAATTAAATCAATTAATGATATGCATGTTACTTAAATTAATATCAATTTTTATTTTTGGAAAAAGAGCGGGAAAATGAAAATATTAATGTATTAGGAGGATGACATGTGGCAATGATTGTTCTCATTTATTATAATACTAGGTTATTACCCGTATACTACACGGGTTGATTTTATTAATTAGAATATATAACAATATAAAAAAGTATAAAATAAATATAAGAATTAAATAAAAAAAATAGATACATAGTTTCAAATCATAAACCGGAAAATAATTTTCTTATAAACAGCATTGGTTGTTTTGATGCTAACTCTACATTCTTTGTCTAAAATTAAAAGTTTTAAACCTTCTCTACTTTTAACTCTAGAAATGACGACATTTGCATAACATTGGAAATATTTATAAAATATCTACCAAATAATTCTATATATTAATTTAAGTGTTATTCATTATTAAAGGCAAAAAAATCCTATACACGTGGCATATTATTGTTAAGCCAAGTCACGTTCTAGTTAAGCGCCATGTGGCATCTAGTTATTCATTTAATAGAATAGATAGATATAAATTATAAATATTTAAGCTAAAATCACTGAATCAAGTAATTGGTGTATTAACAATATAACTATTTGTAAACTTCATGTTACTGTTCATTTAACAGTAAACCAAGCTGCCAGGCAGGTAAGCAGCTGACTTATTTTATTACTTTATATATATTATATAACATTTCTGTTTTTCTGTGATAACTTTTGCTATATTGTATTTTATTAAAATTTGAATATATCATTACGATCGTTATTTTTGTCTACATTCCGATTAAAAATTTATCGTCGTCGGAACCAGTAAAGCAAGCTGCCAGACAGCTCAAGCAGGCAGGTAAGCAGCTGACTTATTTTATTACTTTATATATATTATATAACATTTCTATTTTTCTGTGATAACTTTTGATATATTGTATTCTATTAAAATTTGAGTATATCATTACGATCGCATTATTTTTGTCTACATTCTGATATAAAATTTATCGTCGTCCAAACGATTTTCGTTAGGCAGGCAGACATGCAGCTGCCTAAATATTTTATTTTATATGTAATATATAATTGTTTTGTTGTTCTATTGAAACGTTTGATGTATTGTATTTTATAAAAATTCAATTACGAACACTTTTCTTTTATCTACATTTTAACATAAAATTGTATTTCGTCTCAGGCTATTTTAAAATGACAAATTATTTATCTACATTTTAACTGGCCGGCAAGTAAACGACTAATGTTATTTTATTATTTTTAGGTAATATATTTATACAATATAATTTAGGGAAAATGACATCAAATAGTTCTGAACTTTCGACTTTGTACACATTTATGTAGTGAACTTTTTTTTGTGCACATTTGGTAGTCAAAGTTTCAAAATTGTTCCAATTTGGTAGTTGGCGTACCTTTTAACCGGTTGCTTCCGGTTTCGATGCCTACATTGACAATTTTTTAATGACGTGGCTACCCGTTTTTATATTATACCCGGTTTTTCTACGTGACAACCCGTTTTTTAAAATCACTCGGGTTTATAACCGGGTTTTTAAAAAAACGACGTTACAAAACCGGGTGATTTCTTAATTTCATACGGCGTTATAAACCAATGTGATTTAAAAAAACAGGTTGCAACGTAGATAAAACCGGGTATAATATAAAAAAGGGTAGCTACGTCATCAAAAAAATGTCCATGTAGGCATCGAAACCGGAAGCAACCGGTTAAAAGGTACGCCAACTACCAAATTGGAACAATTTTGAAACTTTGACTACCAAATGTGCACAAAAAAAGTTCACTACATAAATGTGTACAAAGTCGAAAGTTCAGAGCTATTTGATGTCGCTGCAACGCGCGGGTTAAACTACCTCGTTGTTATTATTATTATTATTATTATTATTATTATTCCTATAGGAGATATGGTAGCTACTATCTTAGTAGCTATCTTAGGCTGCTAGCTACTTTCCTTTTATATCTTATGCATTCTTTTTTGTCCTCATTATCTCTATTTGATTTTATTTTTAAAATCATTAAATTCATACAATTAAATGAGAAAGTAACCATGTAGCTACTAAAAAAAGTAGCTATCATTTCCCCATAAAATATAAAAAATGATTTGGTGTTTATGTATATGATTAGATTCAAAAAAAGTTCCGCTTGATATCAAGTGTAACCGATAAAAGCTTTTTAAATTTTTTCTATAATCATGTTCAAATTAACGTTATACACATGATATATGAACTTCACATGCATTCACATTTTTTGTGTCGTTAAAAATTATGCGAATGTTTATGCACATTTATGTGAATGGTCATCCAAGTGAATGATGATTCACACAATTCACATGATCTTTTTTACCATTCACAATATTTATTTTATGAATTTTGATGTTGGTCATTTTAATAGAAAGTCTTATAATGTTGTCTTATACATGTCCATGTTGGGTTTCCTATACCCTTGCTAGGTTAAATTAAAACTTTACGGAAAATTAAATAACCTAACTATGCAAGAATATAAAACCTTAAGGATCTAACCAAACAAGCTAAGCAACTAATTATTAAAATAAAGAGATGAATAAGAAAAACTAACCTTCAGAAAATTCGCAATTTTCTCCACGAAGAACGATTGCACAAGACAAGCGTCTAAAGCAAGATCGCCTCTAGTTGTTCACACCCAATGAACAAAAGAAAAGATAATTATAACTTTTCTAAGCTCAGATCTCAGAGTCCGAAAAACTGGTATCCCTTGTGATCGTTAGAGAACTTAAAATTGAATGAGCGAGGAATAAAACAGGCAGGGGCTGCCTATTTATAGGTTTTAGAAACCTACAAATTTTTGATCCCAAATCCATGTGGGATGGATTGGTGGTCGGCCCCCCTATTAGGGTTTAGGGGGTGCCCTGTTGACTATCAACTAATTGCAGTTTAGCCCCTGTACTTCCTCAATTAATTGTATTAGCTTCCGGTTAATTTAATAACTATTAATAAATTAACAAACTAACTCATTAATCAAATATAATCAATTATTTAGTTTCTAATTAATTTATTAAACATAATAAATTAACAAACTAATTAACATTATATATTTAAGTTAATCATCTTCTCTTTACAATTCATTGCATGCACCCAAAAAGGATCCAGCCTGATAACAATATGTTTACAAATAATTGTTGCTTGGACACTAATTCCAACAGTCCATGCAAAAAAATTATGTGAATGATCATTAACAATCGGGTAAGCTGAGTACGATGGAATCTCATGGGTACGCTAATAAACCTGATTAGACACACACACACACACACACATAAAGGTGCTCGAAACCCTTGACGGCCTAAGCCTCAAATCCCAATAATAGAATGCTCTTATGACGGTGTCATACATTGCTGGTATAGAAAGGGTGGACGATGGTGCTCAAAACCCTTGATAGAGACAATTTGGAACCTAGTTATCGTAACCTTGTTGTGTTAGTGGCAGTGGTAAAGGGGTGAGTCGGCGATAGGCGGGCGTCGATGGATTAAGAGGGGTTAGTGTGATGCATGTGCAAGCGTGGGCTAGGGTTGTGATGGCCGCAGTCCGCATACACCGATGAAAAGGATTTCCTATGGAAATGTATAGAATTTAAATACATGAAAATGAAAAATATGAAAAATAAATCAACATTAAATTTCTTTCCATATATATCATCCTCTTTTTCTGTTCCCCATCTTTCTCTCCCCAATCTCCCATGACCATCCATTCCCATTCATCTCCCCGCCACCACTGACCGACCCTCTATCCCTTGCCAGCACCGGTCATCACCACCACCACCACCTGCCACCTCTCTCTCCCTCTTTTGGCCCTCGTCCTCGCCAACCATCACAGTGAACATGAACGAAGATGATGATGAACACGTGCTGTTGCAACGATAAAAACGATGAGTTTTTGGCCGGTGAAATGTTGAATCCGGATGAATACGATGCAATATCAAATGAACACAATGCAATTCAGATGCAATGTCAGATGAACACAATGCAATCTTGTAAAAAATGTCGATTTTGAAACGATGAGCACAATACAATGTCGAATAGAATACAAATGAATGTTAATGAAGATGAACGAAATGCATCAAGGTCTTCATCATTTTTTTTTTTGAAATTGTATAGATTTTGTTAATTTTGAAGGTGTACCAATTAAATTTATATAGAAATTATTATATTTATTTATTTGTTATAATATTCAATTAATAAAAAATTAAAATAAATTTGACTCAACATATTTTTTCTTTTCCTAAACTACCTTTTGATATATGCATCTGACATGGTGAATCAAGAGATGCATAAGGTATGTTGCATCACATGCATACACGTCGAATGCACCAGATATAGTAGCTATAAAGAAGTTCTCTGGTTTCTTGATACATAAAATTTATCATTGGAACATGGCCCTACACACACAAACACACAAAAAATATCATTGCAAAATTTAACTTTTGTACAGAACTGCAAAAACAACTTTCAAAATTAAATAACATAATAATTAATTATTAAAATAAAAAAAATTTATACAATGAAAATAAGAATTTTATCATATTCAAAACGTGACCCACAATTTTATATTTTTTAAATATTTTTTGAATGTTCATCATCAAATATTCTATATTGAATCTACCAAGTTTTATATAAACAAACCAGTTCAACGTTATAACTTAAAAATGTTTTGTTACAAACCGAAAATGTTTTGTCATTTTTTTATCGGAAAACTTAAAAATTTGCTTGGTTCATCAATTATTCATTTCAAAATAATTATAAAACAAAATTGTCGTCTTTTTTACATTCGAAAAAAATGAAAATCAAAGAGTTCTTTCTTGTTTTCGTTTTGGAAAAGTTGACACTATGAATTTTTTTTTTTTCGTTTAAACAAATTGAAAATCATAATGATCCGTCAATTTTTTCGTTTAGAAAGATTAAAAATCCTAGTTGATAATTGTTTTTTCCGTTTCAAAAATTTAAAAGTTACAAAGGTTCGTCTTTTTAACATTCGGAATAAATTAAAAACCACAATATTTCATTGTTTTTTTCATTTATTATTATAAACTGAAAATGTTTTGTCATTTTATTATCTAGAAAACTTAAAAATTTGCTTGGTTCATCAATTATTCATTTCAAAATAATTATAAAACAAAATTGTCGTCTTTTTTACATTGAAAAAAATGAAAATCGAACCATTCTTCCTTGTTTTCGTTTGGAAAAATTGAAACCATGAATTGTTCGTTTTTTCATTTAAACAAATTGAAAATCATAATGATCCGTCGATTTTTTTGTTTAGAAAAGTTAAAATCCTAGTTGTTAGTTTTTTTTTCCGTTTCAAAAAATTAAAAGTTATAAATGTCCGTCATTTTACATTCAAAAAAAATTAAAAATCACAATATTTCGTTGTTGTTTTTTTTCATTTAAAAGATTAAAATTCGGATTGGTTCATGAATTTAATTGATCTGAATAGGAAAAAACAATAACCATTACGTTAATTTTTCCAAACAAAAAAAAAAAAAACGAATCATTATGATTTTCAATTTTTACAAATAAAACTAACAAATCCTTTATATTTTCAATTTTTCTTAATGGAAAAAACGACAAAATATTTTGGTTTTCTATATATTTGAATGGAATAATGAAACAAATTCGTTTTCTATTTTGAACGGAAAAAATGATGAACCAATCAAAATTTTAATTTTTCCGATCAAAAAGAACGGACAAATATTTTCGGTTTTAATAATAATAATATCAATATTAAAGTTAGGATGAAAAGTATAAAATATTAATGAATTGTTATTTTGTGCACGTTGTTATTTTATAAGTACATTGCTATTTTACGTAGTATGTTGCTATTTTACGCAATACGTTGCTATTTTATAAGTACATTGTTATTTTGTTTGTATGTTGCTATTTTGTGAAGATCCGGTGCTAACATGATAACTTACGTAGACGCCTAGTCAGCATTTAACCATACCAAATTATCAAAGCATGTTATTATGGAAGTGTTATTTAGAGTTTAATGTTTTAATAAATAAGTCAGGTTGTAGGATGTTATTTTAGATGAAATCTTTGGTAGCTTGTTTTAACAAAATTATTGTCTAGTAGGTTGCTATTTTGTGCAGAAAACCCTAATTTACAATGACTCTTTTGTCAAATTACTTTAACATTATCAAGAGATATATAACTAGGGATGCAAACAAGTCAAGCTCGAACTTGACTCGATTCGTTTAAGGTCTGCTTGAGCTCGGCTCAATAGCTCGAAGAGCTTTCAAAATGTAAGCTCGAGAACTACTCAAATTAGGCTTGAGCTCGGCTCGAAAAGCAAGAATTTTTGTAAATACATTTTGAATTCGTTTTGTGGCATATATCTCGAGTTCGAACTCTAAAAAATCTCAGCTCGACACTTGAAAAGTTTATTGTTTAATAAAAGCTCAACTCGATATGTACATATATAATGCTTGATACTCAAATTACTTGATAAACTTGACATAATATATATACACATATAGAAGACTCAAAAAGCTTGATAAAATCTCGACCGGAGTATAATTCTATGAATGTTAATTAGAAAAGCAAATAAATATATTTTTTAAATTTAGCCATGGAAAAAAGTCGCTTTTTTAACATGTGAAAAAAATTTAACAAATCTAAAAGCAAAAGGAAGAACGTAGTGGGTAGGGCCATTTTACGGGACATTATCGCCAAAATCTTAACCCTGTTATAGAACAACGATGAAATGGGACCGAATAATTGACAAACCAAAATTGGTACAAATGGTTTGATTCTATGTTGCAGTTTAACATTTTTTGGTTCTAGGTTTGTTACGTTCAGTCGGGTTGCGTTTTTTATTACAAAAGTTAAAAAAAATAAGACTGAATCGAATTGGTTCCATGTGGTCTGTCTCTTGGTTTGAATTCTTGAAATTTTTCGGTTTTCATTTTGAAGCATTACACACCCAATTGGTTGTTTGTAACACAACGGAAAGAAACAACAATGAATCATAATTATATTTAGATTTTGAATTGATTGGTTTTTTTGTATTCGGTTTGTTTGGAAAATTTGATTTTTAAATTAAATATTTTCTTTTAAAATGACAGATCATTTAAAAAACTAGTAAGAAGGTAGAAATATATAACTAAATGGATATAGAAGTTAAACTAGGATTATACAATCAACAAACATGATTAAAGCTCCTTTTGGTACTCTTATTACCTAATGAAAAAAGACTCGGTGATAAATTTGTCAAAAAACAAGGATTTCTATCAAAAATGAAAACTTGTATAGATTATGAAGTTTTAGTTTTAAGAAAAATAAGATGAGTGATTATAAAATAAGAAAAATAGGGTAGTTGATAGAAAAGTAAGAGAAAGAAAGAGAGTATTATAAAGAAATATAGGACAGATAGTAGAAAAGTAATAAAAAGAGTATCAAAAGTGATATTTTAAAAAATGAAATGAAAATTTATGAAATTGTTGTTAAGTAAACAAGTTTTCATTTTTTTTTTTTAAAGTGAGATGGAAATTTTATAAATTTTCGATAACTATACACAACCCTTTTATAGTTTGTCTCATCAATAATTTTGCCGTTCCAGAATTTCCACAGAATCCGCCAAAAGTTAGAATAACTGCTTCAAAACAAGACTTTTGAGGTTTGATAAGGAGTAACGTATTCTACCAGACACTCCAAATAGACTTTACTATCGAACACCTGAAAAATAAGTGGTCTAACATTTGTTCATCTCCGAGCATAAATCACAAATTGGACATAAAACATAATCTATGTCCAATATATGATCATCCAAATTAACACGTGCAATCTTATTTAAAGATATCCTCCTGGCAACATATTAAAATTTATGGGTACCAGCGTGTTCAAACTTGTTGAATTCGAATAAGCTTCAAAAGAGGTTTAATAATGAACAAACGAGTTACAGTTACTGAAAATTCATCGTCTCCATTTAGAGAGAACAACCATCAATCTAGACCTGGCAATATGAGACACGACACGACAGACACGACACGTATACGACACGAAATTTTCGTGTACAGGTTTGGTAAATTCGTGTTTCGTGTCAAAACAAGTTGACCTGTTTTTGAAATTCGTGTTTCGTGTCTTACACGTGTCAAACACGAATTACCTGTATAAACACATAAGACACGTGTAAAATACGTGTGACACGTCTAAGACACAGAATTCAATACTTTTGAAGTGTTGTTTGATACTTGTATTTATATGTTTTGGGATTTGGAATTATATATTTTGTGAGAACTTGGATTTATATGTTTTGGATGTTGGAAACTTGGAATTAGATGTTTGGAAGATGGAATTTTGGATTTATAAGTTCATATTTTTGTTAAAAATTCGTGTCTAATTCGTTTACAGGTTGTGTATTCGTGTTTTCGTGTGACACGGCTAAATTGCATGTCGTGTTATAGGTAACACGAATTTCTTCCGTGTCGTGTACAAGTTTCATAACCAGACACGTTTTTTATTTCGTGTCGTGTACAGGTTTGACAAATTCGTGTCGTGTAAAATTCGTGTCTGACCTGTTACACGACACGAATACACGAATTGCCAGGTCTACATCAATCACGATGTGAACATAAAATAACCAACCGAATATCATCTAATAAGATGGACGGAAGTTGTTAAGATTCTACACATTCCCTTTTTTCTCGTTTGAAAAAGTTCCGAAAGCAAAACATTGATAATTTTTCTATAACCAATACATCTTGATTGGTTTCTAAAGCAAACAATATTGAGTGTTTCAATTTTAAAGGTATAATTCCCCACAATACACCATGCCAAAAGAAAGCGTCTGCAACATTTTTAATTTTCTTTTCAAAAATTACATCAAAGACACACATTTTGGTTGTAAACTTCTTACCGACTTCAACATACATATCCAATGAGTATTTGAATGATTGTGAAGTTTCGATCTCACTAAAGATATGAGGTATTTTTTAACTGGACTAACTGTATTAAAATTTGAATTTGAATTATATATTATTTTATAATATGTAATAACATATTTAAATAAATATTATGTAATTAGAAGGTGTTAATTAATTCCTATACATGTTCAATATGATTTAATTATACATGATTTTTATAATTTTTATTTAGGTCTGTTTAATTTGCAACTTGTTTCAAGAAAAGATTAGTGACAAATAATTTCAAGAAGTTGGAATCTGTGAGAGTCAAACTCAAGATCTGATTTGAAGAATCCTAATACTTAATTACTATGTCGCCCTTATTTGGTTGGATGTTTTAAAAAATTTTAATTTTTTTTTTTGAACGGCAAAAATGTTAACTAGACGAGAGCTTCGGCATGGCCATCACCCCCACCTAGAAAACCCGAACGAAGATAATATAAAAATAAAGACTAGCAAGATGCTAACAAAGTACAAACAAAATTAGAAAAGAAATAAAGGACAACTACACCATAATTCCCAAATTAAAAACTTAAAAATTCCCTCTAAACTTCAACCATGAGAACATGTTTACTTGTACTTCATCTTTAATTATTGACGCCGAAGTCTTCTTTCTGTTGAAAACCAAGTTATTCCGAACTTTCCAGATGGACCACAATAAACCCCCAACAATGACCTCAATTAACTTACGCCTCGAGATTGATTTGAAATTTTGCAAGAAACTCCCGAATAATTGATCTAACGAAACTATATGGCTGCCCGTCTCCCCCACCCAGCCCAACGCCCATCTCCATAGTTCATAACTTACCGGACAAGAGATGAAAAGATGATCCTCTGATTCCTCCATATTATTGCAAAAAGGACATAGCAAAGACGGAAAATTTACTCCCCTGGATGCCAAATTCAACCGAGTAGGTAACCGATGTAATGAAAGTTTCCATACAAAACAATTGACTCTTGGAGGCAACCATCTATTCCAAAAGCAATTGCTATTCCCAAAATTACAAGATAAACTATCGATTATCCCTCTAAGCGATCTGACCGAATAAATTCCCGATGAATCGCCTTCCCATCTCCATCCATCATCTCCCTCACTTAGCACCACGTTTCTTAAAAGGTTTTCTAATTCCTTAATTTTATCTTTTAATCTGATAGCCTCCAAGCCGCAAGTCCAAGACCAACAACCCATAGCCAAGTCTTCCCCATTACTTGCAGTAACAACCCGCATACAAACAGAGCAATCTTTGTTGCTTTCAATGGCATATAATTCCGGAAATCGAGACATAAGTGGGGAATTGGCTAGCCACTTATCAATCCAGAATTTAGTATTTCTACCATTCCTAACGACCCGAGAGAAAAGATCTTCAAGATGCAAATTTATAGAAGAAAGAGCATTACCAGATTTAATGATGTTCTGCCAATTTCCCGCCATTCTCGGATTTGCTAGGCAGGGAGAGTCTGCCCCATCGACATTGTGGATGCTTTAATCACCTTATACCAAAGAGCCGTGTTTTCAATCTTAAACCTCCACCACCATTTGATTAAAAGGGCCGAGTTAGCAGCTTTGATCGAACCGATGCCTAAACCCCCTAGACTCTTTGGAGCTGATACTTTTTTCCAATTTACCCAACTGATTTTCAGATTTCCATTAGCCGTTAATCCCCAAATAAATTTTCTTCTAACCTTTTCAATTGTTTCAACTACCACCTCCGGAGCTTTAAAAAGTGATATAAAATATAATGGCAAACTTCCAAGTATTGTCTTGCATAACACCACTCTCCCACCAAATGATAAGTTCTTTGCCTTCCATCTTGAAAGTTTGGAATTTACTTTGTCAATTACCGGCTTCCAGTTCCTTGCCAAGTTCATGTTTACACCTATGGTTAAACCAAGATAGCTGAAAGGTAATTTTGCTGCCTCACAAATCTAATAATAATATCAAACAAATCTAATAATAATACAAAGCACCACCCACAATATATACTTGATTATCTTAATCCAATACAAAACCTCAATCACAAAAGCCACTTCTCAATCTCCAAATCCTTGATTTTTCATTAAATATCTGTCACAGAAAACAAAAATTACAGCTAAATCAAACGCTTAATTTCTAGATAATAAAATCAAATACAAATTCGAAGATGCAAAACAAATATAATAATTTTCAAATTCGGATACAGAAGCTTAAAACCTTATTTTACCCACAAAAGTTTGCAATACCGATCCATAATTAATCAATTCAATCCGATAAAAAATTTAGTAAGAAACCATAATTTCAATTATCAACCAATAATTCAAATAAAGTCAACATAGTAAGTCACACTGTAGTGCTGTAAATCGCAAACATTTGATTATCAAGTCACACAGACTGATAAAACAAATGCCAAACATTTAGCAGTATAATATTACTGTTTTATTTGTTGTTTTAAAATAATTTTTAAATTTATACAAATTTAAACAAAAACAGTTATGTAACTGTTTCGAATAGAAAAAATCTTTCAAGAAACCGAAACAAATAGTTCTTAACATTTTCTCATGAAACATCCAAAATCAAAATGAAAATGTCTCAAAAGATTTACAGATTTGAACATCTCAAAGCTTCACAATTGCAATTTCGAATCTTTCAACTGTACGGAACCTAAGCAATCAAGGAAATCAATCGTTCGATCAACTCATCAAAGCGAGCTACTCGAGTCATTAGGCCATGGATGTTGCACAGATTTGGGTGAATTTATCTTCATTTCTACAGACTTACGCTCCCCGAATCCGCTATTCGTAACCTCGATACCTATTGATTTCTCGTTTTCCGATCGATCGAATGAAACTTTAATCTTCTCCTCCCACGACGCACAGTTGTTATCCCGAATCCGCTCGAGCTCAGCTGCTACCTCGGTCATCGGTGGTCTCATGTCGCTATCAAATGCTAAGCATCTGAATGCCACCTCCGCCACCTTACGAATCGAGTTAACTGTCGATTCATCTTTAATCGGCTTAAGGGAAGGATCGATTATCTCATCTAAACACCCGGTTCCGATTCTATCGATAGCTAATGACGCTAAGTTTATTTCATTATGTCGTCGTGAAAAGTCCACGGCTTTCAAAGCCGTGATGATCTCGGCTAACACCACCCCGAAGCTATAAACATCGCTTTTATCAGATAGATGGAAGTTTTGATGATATTGCGGATCAAGATACCCTGGTGTCCCTTGTGGCGCAGTCGAAACGTGGGATGATTCGGTTATTCCTAATCTAGAAAGCCCGAAATCCGCTACTTTTGTTTTGAAATTGTAATCTAATAAGATGTTGGACGACTTTACGTCTCGATGGTAAATCGGAGGTTTCACCGTTGAGTGTAGATAAGCAAGCGCTTGAGCGGTTTCCGTGGCAATTGTTAGACGAACGGGCCAAGGAAGCCCGTCGCCTCGTTCTTTTTGCAAGTGTTCGGATAAGGTCCCGTTTGGCATGAACTCGTAAATGAGTATTTGATCATCTTTGTAAATAGAGCAACCTAATAACCGAACGAGATTAGGGTGACTTACCGAAGAAACGAGATTAATTTCGTTCAAGAATTGGTCGATGTTATCAGTATCGTATCGATATCTAATCCGTTTAATGGCTACCCATTCACCGTTACCAAGTTTGCCCGAGTAAACCGTGCCAAATCCTCCAGTACCGAGCTTCTGTTTATCGGAGAACCTGTTTGTGGCCTTTTCTATTTCTTTGTTGGTGTATATGGGAATAGTTATGCCTTTAGCTTCGTAAAGTCGTCGGTTTGTCTTGCTTCGAGATTTTAAAATGGTACGACGACGAAGGTAGCAGTAAAACACGCCGACGCAAGCGATCAACGACGATCCGATTACAACGACTGAGAATCGAATGTTCGCGGTTTTTTAATAAGATCGAAAAAATTAAATAAAAATAAATTAAAAAATGTGGGAAATTAGAAAGGGGAGAATACCTCCAACAAGAACTCCAGCTCTATGGCTTCCTTCACAACCACCAAACAAAAATTTAGAAGGGCTGCAACCTGATGGACCTGTTAATATATCTCTGATAATTATTAATAATTCATTCGTTTTTTTAAATGCATATATAGGATATGTTTGATATAACTAGCTGTAGTTTTGAATTGTAGCCTTTTGTTTTTATAAATTGTGTTTGGTAATGTATCTGTAGTTGTGGCTTTTAGTACTAAATGACATAAAAAGATATTAATATCAATTAAAAGTTATAGTTTATAATTATTTGGATGGTAAAAAAGTAATTTTGTTTGATCAAGATCTCAAACTCGTTTTGAAACCGAAGTAGCATCTCATAGAAGAGGTTTTGAAAACTTTCAAATCAAAGTTAAAAACTTAAGCTGCTATCAACCACACGAAATTTTAGAGATTGAGCTTTCAAAAATCAAAAGTTTCAAAAAGCTTCTTGCCAAACGCATTCGAAGCGAGTCCAAATCAAATACAAACATATAAAGTCAGTTACGAGCCGAGCTCAAGCTCGATCATTGTATCAAGTTCAAATTGGATATGAAACTATTAAGAAGTGTTATCATATAGTTATATTAAACAAAATGAATCACATTAAATTAAACCCTACACTAATGACAATATTGGAAGAAAAACTTTTTGAATAATTTACAATTAATACACCTCTAAAGCTAAAAGGATGATATCATGTATTATATGTTAAAATGCTGAAACTAATATAATATCCTTGTGACAACAAAAATATAATTGTTGCATGTAATTAAATTGATTTATAATCAAAAACTTTAGAAATGTTGTATTTTTTAAATACCTCAAAATTAGTATCTAATTTCTTATGTATTAAAGTATGGTATTATTTAATTTGTTAATTAAGATAGGGCATTGCTATATGTATACCACTCTCCTTAATTTTTACTAATCGCGCATCTCCTTGTCTACATGATTTTTGTTAGTGACGTGAGACTCAATAATTAAAATATAATCTACTCTAACATTAAAAATACCTTTGACGTATGTATTTTAAATGACATCGCTATAGCTTTATAAAAAAATATAAAATAACATGGCGTTAGGTAGATTTGACAATCATTATTATTATTTTATTATTACACACATAATTAACAATATTCTTATATATCAATCACGTAATAAAAAATAAACAATTTGATTATTGTCTTTTCGCTAATGCCATACGAAGAAACAAATTAAAACTCCTTCCAAAATATATTATAGGGATAATTACAAAAATAACCACATCTCACATCTTTATTCACTTTTTAGCCATTTTATATACATTTTACCAAATAGCCACACTTTACGTTACCACATTTACGTGATAGCCACAATTTACGTGATTTGTATTTTTTTCTTCATTTTTTAATGCATTACGTTACAAAAGGTGTTTGGTCACGTAAATTGTTGTACTTTACATGACCACTTTTAAAAATTTGCTCCTTCCCCATACAAAATGTAATGATTGCTTAAAAAACATTTTAAATCACTCTTCTTTCTTTTCACAATTATTCTTTCACCATCAACAATGCCATTTGTAAATGAACAAGGAGATTCAAGAGCTGGGGAGGTACTCGGTGGAGGAATACAACCGTTTGCAGCGGAGCAGGACGGGGAGAAACGACGGGGGCATGAGGTTTTCGCAGGTGGTGGAGGCGGAGAAGCAGGTGGTGTCAGGGATGAAGTATTATCTGAAGATCGAGGCGTTTTCAAAGACGAGTGGAGATCCCAAGCTAATTGAGGCGGTTGTGGTGGTCAAAGCCTGGCTTCGTTCCAAAAAAACTGCTCAAATCTGATGGGAACTTCGTAGAGGGATGTCATTGTTGATGGTGAATGAATAATTGTGGAGAGAGAGAATAGTGTTTAAAATGTTTTTTTTAAAGCAATCATTACATTTTTAAGGGGAATGAGCAAATTTTTAAAAGTGGTTACGTAAAGTACAACAATTTACGTGACCAAACAACTTTTGTAACGTAATGCATTGAAAAATAAAAAAAGTACAAATCAGTGGTCACGTAAAGTACAATAATTTACGTGACCAAACACCTTTTGTAACGTAATACATTAAAAAATGAAAAAAAGTACAAATCACGTAAATTGTGACTATCACGTAAATGTGGTAACGTAAAGTGTGACTATTTTGGTAAAATGTATATAAAATGGCTAAAAAGTGAATAAAGATGTGAGATGTGGCTATTTTTGTAATTATCATATTATATTATATTTCAAAATTCAAAATTTATATTTTTTTAATGAATTTTTTTTTTTACAGTGGCGTGGGTTTTTTTACAAGTAATCCAGCTATGAACGTAAATTCTTTTAAATAACTTAAAAATTAATACTTTTAGATTTTTTAAACTTAATTAGTTAATTGCATGCAAAATATGTTTGTTAATTTTTAATTCAGAATTAAAAACTTATTTGACTATCTAATTATTGAAATTATACATATTTATTTACTAAATTATTTTTATCATTTAACTATTAATTATTATTTTTACAAACTGAACCATTAAATTATTTTTATAAATTAAAATATTATATTTCTACATATTTAGACATTAAGTATTGATAACGTTTTTCAAAATATATCAGTTTACTAAAGTTTTTAATTAAAAGAAACATGAATATAATATTATGATTAAATCTAGTAAAAGGTTGGTCAAAAATCATGAGATAAAAAAACTTACTATTTATTAGTTTCATAATATTTTTATTTGTATTAACGATGATAATTTATCAGTTTATTGATATTTATCCAACCCGACGCATTATATATAACATATTCATTTTATTTTAAATTTTTAACCGAAAAGTGTACTGAAACAAACCTTTCCGACAGCCGGAGCTGGCTATGTATCCATCGCCGACGAATCCATCCTTACATTGACACTGATAAGCATCGCCACCATCCGCCGGCGACACAATCTTCGTACAGAGAGCATTATCGGAACATTGGCAATTACCATTAAGCCACCAACGTAACTCCACCACCTGACCATTTAACGACACCGCCGGACTATCTCCGATCATCTTTACCACAATCCCAGAAAGCAAAAACCGGCAGCCAGTCCTCGTCATATTCTCATAATCAAGAAACAAGCTTGTCTTCTCGCCGGAATAACAACTCACGTTACCGTACACATCCTTTTGGCCGCTGCAATCCATAACTTCTAGGCGGGTTTGCACCATCGTATCCGGAATCCGGCAACTCCGCACCTGCTCCGTACAGTTTTCTAAGAGGATTGCGTTATCGGTCGTCGGAGCGTAGTGGTCGCTGTAGAGACGGTGTATGTCTTCGACGGCACGTCCACACTTAGCGGGAAGGCTGACTAGTAGTAATCCAACGGGGTTGACTTTTTGGACAACGTACTCTCCGATTAAAACGGCGCCGTCGGAGGTACAGTTGAGCTGGATTTCGCAGCCGGAGGAGAAGCCGAATGGGTAAGGGACATGGTTGAGTAGGCCGCCGCCGGGACATGACCGGTCACAGTAGGGTCTTTGAGAATTGGTCGAAATGGAAATGGAAATTAAAATCAAAATCGAAATTCTTAATAAATTTGTCATCATTTTTTTGCAGAAAATTCAGTGAAGTAAAATCAATGATAATATTGAAAGTTATTTTGATTCAAGACAGATGATTTGGATGAATGAAGAAGAATTGAAGAGTGTATATGAATATATTACTTTTAATATTTTATAGAATTAATATTCTAATTTCAACGGAATTTTAAACAAAAATTGCTTAATTTTATATTAATAAATTATCTAGAAATTTTATAAAACAATAGCACATTTTACACACATTTATTTATACAGGGGACCGAAATTAGGTGATTGATTATTATAAAATAAAATTTCCAACATCTCTTCCCACAATCAAATTATAAAGACGGACTTTGACCGTTTGATACTTTCATATTGTATTTTTGAGTTTTTGAGAAAAAAATTTAAAAAAAATACACCACTATTATTAGATAAAGATAAAATTTTTTTTATGTAAACTAAGTACACTAAATCTAATTGATGAGCAAAGGTTTAAAGTTCTTCAAATATGATTGAAACTTGTAAGATAACAAGTTATGTGGTGTCCGCGCGTTGCGACAGATATATAGCTATGTATTTTTTGTACTTTAATAGATACAGTTTAAACGATTAAATCATATTTTATTTATAAATTAATTAATAATAAAAATTTAACATAAAATACAAAAAGATCTATTAAAATTATACTAATTAAAATCAGAAAATAAATTAAATAAATTGAATAGGTTGAATAGGTTGGAGAAAAGACTAATCACCAACCAAATTATATATATCTATATATACACATAACATTAGCTACAAAGCACACATTTATCATCTATCATAGTTATTACAATAAATAAAAATTATGATATATAACCGAAAATGACGATAAGCTAATAATATAGTAAAACAAAATATTTTCTTAAATTTTTTTTGTTGGTGTGATTAATATTTTAAATAATAATGTTATTAATATAAAAAATATTTAATAAACTAAACATTACAAACTAATTGGAATTAATCAAACATTATGTTAAACTAAATATAAAATAAAGTTGATTTTTTAAGTAAACACAAAGATACAAAAATAAGACATTATAAAACACTAAAGTATTATAACCAAGATAAATTTTATTTTCAAAATGTCTAAGAATTAATTAGTATTTAAATAAATTAAATTTTAAATAAAAAATATAAGAACATGTAAACATTCTCATTATATAATTTACATATGAATAATAATAAAATATGTATAAGTACATTTTAGCAAAACCACTACTAAATAGTGTTTTACACAACATTCTTCTAGTGCATTTTAGCATAATAAAATATTATTAAAACTTACATTTCCATCTCTAGCACATTTTAGCAAAGCTCATTTATAAATTATTTTTCTTTGTTGATGTGAGAGGAACATAATAGCAAAACTCACTTATGAATAGTGATTTCATTAGTGATAAATGTATAAAGGTGTAATTAATTAGTATTTAAATAAATTAAATTTTAAATAAAAAATATAAGAACATGTAAACATTCTCATTATATAATTTACATATGAATAATAATAAAATATGTATAAGTACATTTTAGCAAAACCACTACTAAATAGTGTTTTACACAACATTCTTCTAGTGCATTTTAGCATAATAAAATATTATTAAAACTTACATTTCCATCTCTAGCACATTTTAGCAAAGCTCATTTATAAATTATTTTTCTTTGTTGATGTGAGAGGAACATAATAGCAAAACTCACTTATGAATAGTGATTTCATTAGTGATAAATGTATAAAGGTGTAATGTTTGGCTCTTTGAAATTTATACGAAATAATTGGAATATCTCCAAACATGAATTAGAATGTGAATCTTGTTTTATTGAAAACAAATTGAAGAGAAATGAAAAAAAATTGGGCCTTAGCACGACACTGAAAGCTGGCATCAACTCCAGCGCCCTTGAGCGCTCGACACAACACTTTCGTGCCTTAATCCAGTGTTTGCATTGGCACTCTATAGTAGGGGTGTTTATTTACGGATTATCTGAATTTCGGATGATTCAAAAATTGGATACATTAAATTTACTATCCGAATCCGTATTCAATTTTCGGATAATCCGAATTTCGGATATCCAAAATTCCGGATGATCCGAAAATTGAATATCAAATCATCCAAAAATTTAACTTTTAATTAGACTTTAAATTATAAAATGAATACAAATTTATGAAATATAAATCTATATGCCTCTTAACATATGAAAAAGAATTGTGTCACAAACGAACAGTATATCATACCTTTTAAATTTATAATAATAAAACAAAAACATGTCAAAAGAAATTAAAATGCATTTAAACAATTTATAAATAAGTTAAACCTACATTATACACTATTGTTAGTTAAATAATGTTTGGAAAAATGTTTTGAGAAATTAAAAAATTGGATTTTGGATTTTCGGATAATCCAAAAATATGAAATTACATAAAATCTGAATCCGAGATTTTGATATTTTCGGATTGACTTTTCAAATTTTCAGATCGGACCATTGGATTCAAATATTTTAAATATCCCTACTTTCCGGTAATAGTCACAATGCCAAAATTTTAAGATGAAAAAAATAAAAGAATTCCTCACATATTTAAAAGGAATATGATTTTCCCTCAACTAAGGAAAGAGCTTGAATCAAATTCCCTATTCGTTTCCCGTTGAATTCTCTTGAACTCCGACGACTAAACGCCAGCTAAGTTTTTTATACTTTTATTACTTTAGTTTTCAAAAAATAAGATAAAATAAAGAATAGATTTTTTTGACTAAATAGTAAATACTATGGTTAAAGAATAAATGATTACTTTGAGAAATATGACTAAAAAATTGATCATTACGATTTTAGGAAGAGGGTGTAAGGAAAAAAAAAAGTAGAAGGCGTTGAAACAAAAATATAGTCTAGGGTTTACCTAAAGAATAATGATATTGACGATTCAAATACTATGGGCCGGATTCTAGGTCGAACCATGGGTCAAATACGACTAAAAATTATAAAGTTTGATTAGGCTGCTAATTTTAATTAATTTAACATGTAGTCACATATAAGTAAATAACAATATTAGTCATGCATTACTATCTATTAGTTAAGATGTACAAGTGATAAGCAATTCGTGTATTCGTGTCGTTTTCACGTGTCAGACACGAATTTGACACGACACGAATACACGAAGGACAATAAGTTTGATCTTAAATTTTAAGATGTATTCGTGTCGTGTCTCTCACAAACTCGTGTATTCGTGTCTCCAATTGCCAGGTCTTTATGTCACACTTTTTGTCTAGATTATTTTTATAATGAGTAGGGTCGGCCCATTGGGGTGTGCAACCTGGGCTACTGCCCTAAGGCCCAACAGCCAAAAAGCCCAAAAAAATTTGTTTTTTGATTATTAGATTAATACTAGTAGTTTACTTGTTTTGCTAGTTGTTTGATCGTGATATTACATACATATTTGCATGGTTATTTTCTTTATTCTTTAGCTGTTATATATACACCCTTGGTAAATTTTTGTCCCGGGCCCCAAAAATAATAGGACGACTCAGATAATGACATATATATGATCTTACTAATGTCGGCCCTTTGCAATTGTAACCTTCGTGCTGTCCAGAGCCCAAAAATTTCAATGTTGATATTACCCTAGGTCCACTTGTAGAGTCGCATATACATGACGAGGAACGGCCGAACCAAAGATCTACTGCCATTGGACGATGCGTGAGAAACCTAGGCTGCCTCTGCGATGAACGATGCATGAGAATCGAGGTTGGTGTGTGACTCCTCAATTAACAAAAAAAATTAAGGATGATTGGGTGTGGGCCGAAGACGATTACACCGGATATTTGATTCTCAGATCTTCTAGAAGAGAAATTAAGTATGGTTACACGAGACATAAGATGAAATATATGTTCTTTAGCGTCTATGTCTTCCTATCCTTCTTTGTAACTCTTTTCCTCTTCGGTCTTAATGGTCAATCCTCAACATACAATTTCCAATTAAAAGCCTAGAACTATATGAATTCTTTATGGAGGCTTGGTTTGCGGGATTTCTAAGAAACTCGTGAGATTTTCATTTGAAAATCCTTTTCTTATCATGTATGGCAAAAAAAAAAAAAAAAAAAAAAACATTTCACAATCCTCTTTTTTTTAAGATTTTAAAATTCTTCCGTACCCTCTATTATTTTAAAATATCATATCTTTACATTTCAAATTCCTAACCAAATGACAATATTAGCTTTATCCTTAACCTAATCACCACCTATCTATACCTATTGACCCTACCTTACACTACCCTACCAACACCGACCCCATCTCATCCTACCCCGCCCCACCCCCACCCCCACCCCATCACATCCCACCCTACCCTACCGTAACTACATATACCCAACAATCATAACTATTAACACTCCCTCACTACACCAATCCATCGTATCATACTCTACCGTACCTACCCACCCTTACCTACCATACCTACCCATCCTACCCAACCTAACTAAACATCGTATCTTACTTTCGCCCATCCTACCTCATTTATATCTACATATACATACCCACATCATACTACCCCTTCTCACCCAACCCTACCCACCCAACCCTTACCTACCATACATACCCATCTACCTTACCTATACCCATCCCACACCAAATACACATCGTATCCTACCTTAACCACATCTACCTATACACACCCATCTCACACTACCCTTTCACATCTCATCCCAACACACCATACCTACCCCACCCATACCTACCTATCATGCCTACCTTACCTCTACCTATCTACACCTTGCGCATTTTAACATACCATACCTTACTTCTTGTACACTATTTGTTTTACCCATATCATTTTGACACGTTTACAAATAAACAAGATTTACAATAATTGACTTGAAAACTTACAAACCAAACACATGACATGATTCAAATCCTGTCATTTTCAAATTACGTCATATTTAAATCATGGTATATCAAAATCTTGTAATCCAAACGCTACCTAAAGGTATTGTTTTTATTTTTTTTATGTAGCTGGAAGAGTGGAAATCTCAAGTTTGGAACTCTAATTGAACTCTTTGAAGGTATTGTTTTCAATTGATTTGTTTAGTCTAGTAATCTCTTATTTATTTATATTGCCTATGTTAATTAAATTCACTACCTTATTCCCCCTTTTTTGTTATCAGAGCACCACAAATAATTGGTTACTAAGTATATCAAGATTCAAAGTCTAAGTCATTTAACTATTTAAGACTTCAACTTAATGTGTTTTCATTCCTTAATACATTTTCTAATTGTTTATATGTTTTGACGGTTTTGCTAATTGCTAATTGCTTTGCTAGGTATTAGTTGTTCACTTTGTCAAATACATTGATGTCGGCAGTTATAATCTTAAAGTTTGTTAAAGTTGCAAACTGTTATCAATTGTAATTGCATATGTTAACTACACCTATATTGTAGCTTCGACAGTAAAAAAAAAAATTCAAAATTAAAATTATTGAAAAATTATTTGAGATCAGTATTGTGACAAGTATGATTGAATGGTTTAACCGTGTTATGTATAGAAAAAAATATGCTAGACGATATCAATCTTGACACACTTATTAATGACTTTGCATCTTAAAAAGCTCGAACAACACATATTCATTAAACAATCCGAACTCTCATTTACATTCCTGATTAGAGACGTTTAAAGTTTCCTAAACAAAACTGCGCCAAACATTATTATTTTTGGGCTGTCAAATGAATAAGAAAACATGAAAATGAAAATGGGCCTAAACCCATTTAATAATTGATCGGCGATTCGTTGAAAATAAAAGCCCACGTGATGGTTTTTAGGTGGAGGTAGCCAGGTAGGTGTTTTGCTTTTCAATTATCGTATTATTTAAAAATCGGATTTTCAAGAAAAGATGTTTTTTATACCCGGAACCGGTTGTATAGGTTACAAAAATCTGGACCGAAAAGCGGTATTGATCCAGTCTGGTTTTAAAAAAAGAAAAAATTTATTGGACAAAAAACGGACCGGTTAAAATCCGACCCGGATCGGTCTTTATGCACCTCTAGAGGTAGGTGTTTGTTTTTTCAGTTATGGTATTTTTAGAACGATTTAATTGTCTAAGTTGTTATTATTAAAAAATTATTTGTATTTACAACTTGAACTATTACTACAATATATATAGTGAGAAACAGCTATGATCGATTTTAGTTTTAACCATCAAAAGATGTTGAAGATTCAATTTTAGTTTGATGTCGAATTTGTATCGCTATTGTAAGGGTTTGATATTTTCCTTTTCTTTTTTGTTTTTCTGCACATATATAAGTGTCATATTTTGATGTTTAGACCAGGTAAACCCAACCCATTTTAACCAAACCAAATTAAACAAGAACCGTTTTAACCATATTGATTAACCCGAAACTGAATTTTCCCAAAACCAAATTTACAAAACCTTATTCGGTTCAGCTTTGAGTGGCTTGGTAACACCCCCAAATCCGACTAAACTAAACCCAATTAATCCAACCGAATAACACTTAAGTTGGTTTTAAGCTTTTTTGAAGAATTTAATGTAGTTTTGAAACTTAATAAAAAATAATTTTGGCCTTACTAGAAACTATGTTATGAGATTATGTCGAATCAGCCGGTCATAAAAAAATCACGAATTTTTTTATAAATAATTATTTCCTAACAAGATAACTCATTTCTTAACAAGTTTCTTAGTTGAATGTTTAAGTTGCTCTCATACATGATCAAAATTAAATATATTACGTTTCTCAAAATTCTCTACTAATTCTATTATACGTAATTTAATTGAGGGTGTAATGTTTGTTAATAATATTTTATTAATTGTTTTTAAAGTTCAATTTAAATTCCGTCGTCTTCACGTGGGAATCCCATTATTTTTTAATACATATACTTTTCGGACATGGATGGATTCGAATATATTTGAATAAAAAACTTAAAGAATATATCTTAATGCAAATATATATAATGATTTACCCAGGTGTGGATGGATGATGACCCGTTAATATATATAGATTAAAAAAATCTCTTTCAAAATCAAGTACATCTTAAAGTACTACTTTTATTAAAAAAAAAATTAATTTTTTTAATAATTTTATTTAAATTAACGTTACACACATGATATATGAATTTCACATACATTTAAATTTTCGGTGTCGTTAAAAATTAAGTGAATGTTCATGTACATTTATGTGCACGATCATTAACACCATTCACATGATTTTTTTACCATTCATAATTTATTTTTTTAATTTTGATGTTGCTCATTTTGATAAAAAGTCTATAATGTTGTCATATATCTATGCAAAAAAAATTCACAACCGGGTACGTTGGAATCTCAACGGAGAATCTCTATGCATCGAAAAACTTTGGAGAACCATAATGTATCGCTAAAAATCGTAATGCATCACATGGAAGTCGATGCATCACGCGGGAATTTGATGCATCACGTGGAAATAATGATGTATCACGCGGGAATTGTGATGCATTTGTGGTGGTGCATTAAGGTTCCTCGATACCCCCTCGTGTATATATATATATATATATATATATATATATATATATATATATATATATATATATATATATATATATATATAATAAGATTAGGTTCACATGAGAATCCTTCTATTTCGTGAGAACGTGCGAACCACCCTAAAATTTGTGCATTTAATCTATAAATTTATGCATTTGATGCTAAAATTTATACTTTTGATAAATTCTGCATTTCATGTAAACATTTACGCATCTCAAGCTAAAATTTGTCAATTTTATATACGAATTGTTGCATTTGAGAAAGTTTGTGCATTTGAATTTCAAATTTGTGCATTTAGTTTATAATTTAATGAATATAATCTTTAAATGTAACTTTAGTGTTAGATTTTGATATTTTTATTAATACTTAAGGATAATAATGGTTTTAAGTTAAAATTTTAACTTTTAAATTTGTGCATTTGATGTACAAATTTGTACATTTTGGAGTGGTTCTCGTGTTCTCATGGAATTGAAGGTTTTTACCGGAACCCAACTATATATATATATATATATATATATATATATATATATATATATATATATATATATATATATATATATATATATATATATATATATATATATATATAGTTCGAGAGAGTACCACTCATTATGCAGCGCACCAGAAGGTATCACCTTTAAAAAACTTTTTTAATTTTTTTTTCATAAACATTATGAAGATAATATGTAAATTTCACATATATTCACATCTCCTAGCTCCTAAAACGTGATGTGAACGTACACTTACATAATTTTGAATATATGTGAACATGCATTTATGTGATGCGTCATTTGATGCACTTAGAGTGATCGAATTTGCGTGAAATTTATATATCATCTGTGTAATGTTAATTAAAACATGTTCATGGAAAAAATTTCATAAAAATTACCTTTAAGAGTGGTAGCTTCTGGTACGCTACATAATGTGTGGTACTCACTTGAACCTAAATCTATATATATATATATATATATATATATATATAGGATTGGGTTCACATGAGAACCCCTCATTACCGTGAGAACGTGAGAACCACTCTAAAAATTATGCATCCACTGTATAAATTTGTGCATTTGATACTAAAATTAAATGTTTTCGATATATTTATGCATTTCATGTAAAAATTTACGCATCTCATGCTATAATTTATCCATTTTATGTACGAATTGTGCATTTAAGAAAATTTGTGCATTTGATGTTCAAATTTGTGCATTTAGTTTATAAGTTAATGAATGTAAGTTTTGAATGTAATTTTAGTGTTAAATTATGATATTTATTAATATTTAAGACTAATAATGATTTTAAGTAAAACTTTTAATTTTAAAATTTGTGCATTTGATGTACAAATTTGTGCATTTTGGAGTGGTTCTCACGTTCTCACGGTAACAAGGGTTCTTACCGGAACCCAACCCTATATATATATATATATATATATATATATATATATATATATATATATATATATATATATATATATATATATATATATATATATATATATATATATATATATATAATACTTTACTAAGTAATATTAGTTCAAGCATTAGACGATCAAAATAAATGGCATTAGTTTTGATGCGGATATTTTACAAATTTACTGTCTTAATAAATACAGCTTTAATAATGCTATAAGTATAACTTATGAATTAAACATGGTTTAAAAAGTGAAAGGTAATATAACTCAAGATGGAAGATGAATATTTTTTATTATGAAAATCAAACTCCAAAATGCTCATTGAACTTTAGACGAAATTATTCTAACAAAAATGGAAAAGAAAAAAAAAATTGCCCTCAAAGTATGTATCCTATTTTAAGAATTTTTTTTTTCTTTCTAGTAAAGGTTAGAGGAAGAGAATTTCTTTGCTTCAAACTTTTTTATGAGGCAAAAATGGAGATGATGATGTAACTTATGTTTGCTTACTTACCATTAATCCATTGCATTTTGATTTTCGATTGTAGGGTTTGCTCTTAGAGCTAAATCTTTCTTTCTTTTTCTTTAATTGCTAAGAGAAAACGATAGATCTCGGTTTCAAGTATCTCCCATGACATCACTAATAATGTCATGTGCGTAATTGGGATCGTGTACTAGGGGGCGAGATTATTTTGTTGATTTTCTGAAACCAAACTAGTCTTGTATCGTTACCATGTCGAACCGGTACCAAAATATATAAACTTTGTATGATAAATGAAAAAATCGGTTCAGTGTATAATTAAATATCTTTTATGTTAATAAAAAAGGTTATAGGATCAGTATGTAATTAGTTTTGATAATAAAATTATTTGTTGGTCTAAATATTAGCTTAGTTTATTGTTTGATATTAACTTTGTATGATAAATGAAAAAATCGGTTCTAATCGGTCCATCAACTATATGGTTACTAACGAAATGTCTTAAAAATTCGGTACAGTCGGTTCGGTACCTATACAGGACCGATATCGCTCCTATCGTTCACGGTTGCAGAATCATTGAGGATGTCATGTCAACGAAACACGAACACAAGTGTTGCTTTCTTGAACCAATTGAACGGTTTGAGATTAATTTTTATTAGTATATGGTCATACGCTATTGTTATTTATCCTGATATAATAAGGGCCTGGCTTGTTCAATACTATTGTGATATTGCATTGTTGTGCTATAAACATCACCCTTCAACGTTAGTGTTGTCTAGAGACGTACTATTAAATAAGCTTAAGTCCGTAACTAGTCATCAACCACGACCCTGCTCGGTTATTATTTATTAGAGTTTTTTTTAATCTTTTAGAGTAAAGTACATTTTTCGTCCCTGTGGTTTATAGGTTTACCCAGATGTAATCCCTAAACCCTAATAAAGACAAATTGCATCCTTATTTTGCTAATTTTGTGCCTTTTTAGTCCTTCGGACCAACGACTTTAGTCTTTGCTCCGTTAAGTGTCAGAAACAAAAGGTGGAATTGTCATTTCTTCCTGTGTCTCTTTCTTTCTCTCTTCCTCTTCCTGTATACATACAGACGAACACAATTGATCCCATATTCCATTATTTCTTCTTCTAAAATGGTGATATGCTGGTGTGGAAGGACTGTTGTTATTAGCACCTCATGGACATCTCGAAATCCCAGTCGTTGATTTTTTACGTGTCCTGAAACGGTGAGTTATATATTTGTAGAAATTCGATTACAAAACCTAAAGTTTATCTATTATTTCCATTGTGATAGGGCTCAAGATGTAGTTTCATTGGTTGGGTGGAATCACCAATGTGTCCTCGATCTACTGTAATTATACTTGGATTATTGCGGTCAAAAAAATTATCTTGAAGCCTCCTTAAAATGCAGTAGAAATGCAGCTCGAAGATTGAAGCGACAGTTAGTGTTAAGTTGGTTTTTTTTCCCTGGTTTTTGTAATTGTTATATTAAGTTGATCTAATAAATTTGTAATGGTTCAGATTTGCAATGGTTTTTGTAAGTTGATCTAATAACTTTGTAATGGTTTTTGTAAGTTCATCTAATAGATTTGTAATGGTTTTTCTAAGTTCATCTAATAGATTTGTAATGGTTTTTGTAATGGTTCTGATTTCGTATGAATTAAGAATTGTGTTTTGTTTGTTATGAATGAAGAAATGTGGTATTGTAAGGTACTCTTTTTTAATCTTTCGTAAGGTAATTTTCAGTTTGTATATGAATTCCACAATTGTGTTTTGATTGGTCATTGTGTATTGGCATTACTTTAACCACTTTGTAATCTTTTGTAATGTAAGAACCATGCATTAAACAGAAGCAAATGAGTTCCACAACCGAACAAGTTGTTTATACCAAAACATATAACTAATCATAAAAGTTCCAAAACCGTGAAAGTCGTTTATCATGGAAGGGATCGTTTGTACCAAAACACATGACCATAGTAAATAGACAAACTTTACAATGTAACAAAAGTCATAACCAACAACATATTAAAAGATTAATTGTAGCAAAAGACATAACCAAACAACAGATTCTTCTTCATCTAGCAACAAATGGTTGTTTCCCAGACCTTTGACCACTTCCAGCAGGTGCAGTTTCAACATTCTTTTTCCCTCACATGCTTTGACTAATTCCAGGAGGTGCTTGTCCACTCCCAACAGTACAAGTCCTTGAATTACGTCCAGGTTTCCTACAAGCAGTACATAACCTATCCAATTTCCCTTCTCCTTGACCTTTGCAAGACCTTGAGTTATGTCCCTTTTGTTTACACAGTAACATGATGTTATTGTTGTGCCAACCCTTGGCAACTTACTAACTTCAACAATTACTACTACCTTCAACAATTGTTTATTAGCTCTTTGACTAGAAATCTCATCTGAGGTCTTTCTCCTTTTCTTTTTGGGCCTTCCAATTTGTTTATGATGAAAAGATGGTTCAAGTGTTGTTGGACATGGACTTTTAGGCCAAAACATTATGCCATTAATTTGTTGTACCTTGAAAGAGTAAGAAATCCTTCATGTTTCTATCTAGTAAGCTTGATGGACCCAATTCTCAGGTAACCCTACATCTTCACCATTCGTTGCCATCTAAAATGTAACCCACCTTCTAGGTAGGAGTGTTCAAAAAATTCTGAAACCGATACGAAAAAGCGTTCTGATTTTGAGGTTAACCGAACCGGGTTTTCTATTATTTTCGGTTTGGTTAACCGAACCGAAAAAAAAAACTTCAATTTAGGTTCACGATTTCGGTGACGGATGATTAACCGAAAAACTGAAATAAATTTAATTTTGTATATTTTTTAAGTTTTATGTTTATAGATATTAACATTTATCCCAATAATAATTTAAAATTATAACTTATCTATTAGTATACATTAATTTTTAAATTCAAAAGAACACAATTTACACTTGAACAATTTAATTTAGAAAATTATAAAATTATTTTTTATGTTTTTATTAGATTTTTAAAGATAATGTCCAATCTTTTAAAAATATATACTATATAGATAATTTGTAGTTTTATTCATCACTTTTGTTATCTTAGACATTTTTAGTTTTTGGGCACTAAGTGTTGAAGTTTTTTAATTTAAAAATCAACTAATTAAATAAAAAATGGTTAATTGGTTAACCGAAAAAACCGGTTAACCGAGGTTTTTTAGGTTTAGGTTTAGGTTCACGAAATTATCAAACCGGTATCTCCGGCTTAACCATCCGAAATGTGATTTTGGTTCTGTTAACCATCCATGAACACCCCTACTTCTAGGGGCCTCCACCAACTCATTGTCTGATTCCACTGCCAATGTAAAGGATGTAAATTGAGTAACACATAGTTAACGGACATATACTGAGCTTGAATCCTGAACCTCTTCGTAACTTGTACTAATTCAGTTAAATGATAAAAAAAATTTAATTATAGGCTTCACTTAATACTATTTTTATTATAAAATTGCAATACTTTTGCTTAAGCGATATTCAATGTATTTAACTTTGAATGATAATAATATAAGCTCAATTTATAAAATTAAATTTGAGACCTAACCTGACCGGTTGACCACTTAACCCAACTAGCATCCTGCTTAATTATGAACTTATGATACAAAATTTGGCCCCATTATTTTTAAATCCTGAATTCATCACTTTTATTCGGTGTAGACTTTTTTGAAAGTTACCTTTGGCTGGTTTTGTATTTAAAAAGGGATAACTGCGCAAAAAACCTTAAATTTGCCAGTTTTTTATGGTTAAAACCCCAAATCATTTTTCATTGCATAAAAAATTACAAACTAACTAAAAATCAGTAAACCAAGGTTTTATCAATTGGTAACCGGTTGAAACCGGTTATTAATCCTACGTGGACTGGTAAATAACCTACATGGAATAAATTTTAATTGTTAAAACTGTCAAGTTTTACACATCATTTAAACCCCCGTTGATGATATAATTCCGTTTAAAAATTAAAATTAAAATTAGCAACAGATGCTTAAGTGATGTGTAATACATGACAACCGGTTTCAACAATTAAAATTTATTTCACGTTAGGGGTGTTATCGGGACCGAACCCGGTTAGGACCGAACCCGAATTTGGCTAAAATCTAAACCCGAGGACCGGACCATTACTTTACAATCGAAGCTATTCGGGACCGGTACCGGTTCGGTTCGGGTATTTGATGTATAAAAACTCAAAAACAAAAACTAACTCCACTTTGAAGGTTAGGGATGTTATCGGACCGAACCCGAATTTGGCTAAAATCTAAACCTGAGGACCGGACCATTACTTTATAATCGGTCCTATACGGGACCGGTACCGGTTCGGTTCGGGTATTGGTCCACATATAACACCCCTATTCCACGTAGGTCATTTACCGGTCCACGTAGGATTAATAACCGGTTTCAACCGGTTACCTATTGATAAAACTTTGATTTACTGATTTTTAGTTAGTTCGAGGTTTTCCATGCAACGAAAAATGATTTAAGATTTTAATCACCAAAAACTAATAAGTTGTGAGTTTTTTGCGCAATTATCCCTTTTAAAAAATTTCTTAGAAAAACATATAAATTTAATACTTTGTTACTTATTTATCACATATTAACTTATTAAGCTCTCTTAAATATTATTGATTTTAGGCTATGATAAATTGTATTAATCATTGACTTTTTTTTCACTTTTCACTTTTCCTTATCATTTGTTGTTTAATTGTTTGATTTATTACCAAACGTAGTTAATTAATAGATTGTTATTTGTTTAACACCAAATGCAAGTTAAAATGTTAGATTAATATAAAAATATTGTTATGATTAATATAAGTATAGCTAAATTGTTTTGTTAGACAATATAAATTGATTTTTATAAAAAAGTTACCAAGATAAAATAATAATAATAGTAATTGCTTGCCAATGTTACAGACAATAATATACTAACTTGTTTTCAAAAGATGAAAACCGGTAAAAGACAACTATAGATAGTAATTTCTTTTTGTTTGTAACGATTAATTTGTAGTGTTTACTTATTTTGTTTTTCATTTAATCAAGATAAACAGACTCGAATTTTCATGGTCCTTAAAATTTTTAAGGACCACATACAGTAATAATCTCGTAGAATTTTTAAATTTCAGTTCTTATAAAAATTTTTGTTTCCGAATCCAATACTGCAAACGTATACATTGTCTTAAGTAAAACTATAATTCTCGATACAAAGACACCTTTCTTAACATCGATACCAACTATAGATGCCTAATTTAGCAAAATAACATTTTTCTTACGTCGACGGTTTTCTAAAATAGTTTGAGTGTTTTTTTTTTAATTTTTAAAAGATTTTGTTATTATGGTAATTATTAATTATATTAAATACTCCAAAAAAAAGTATGTTTCTATTGGAAGCATTAATCTAGAAATATAAAATAATTGGCTTTTCATTTTCATAAGAATATTTTTTTATAATAATTGTGAAAGGCTATTGACCTTATGTAACGCCCAAACCCAAAAATGAATATCTTATAGAATTAATACTTTTTTAACCATCAAATTTCAGATTCGCCTAATTTAATCACTATATTATTTTTTGTACCATTTAAAGGGTGTTTGGTTTTGCGTTATAAATGAGATTATTAGCTTATTACATTACAATAACGCAAATAATTGGTTTAAATTGTTTGGATTACATACGCTAATAAATGATTATTTGCATTTAGCGTTAGTCCTACCACACTTTTTCATAAGTTAAAAAATGTAGCTTATTTGCTTAATAAGATTATTTGGTCATTTTACAAGTTAAAACACAAATCCAAACACTTTAAAAACTGATTATTCAATAATTATGATAGCAAACAGCAGAAGTTAAACCAAACACTACATTTCCAGCAGCACTTTTGGTTACAACTATTATCTGATTATTAGTTTTCAAAACGCTACAACATTTTCTCAAACGCAAATCCAAACACCCTCTTAGTCATTAAACTATTTTTTATGTACAAATTTAGCTACTAAACTTTTTTTCAACACATTCATTCATTGAAAATTGTGCACATTTGACCATTAAACTATCACAATTTATTTTAATCATTAGCTTTATTCATTTTTCCCAAATTATATAAAAAAAGTTAAGTTAATAGTTGAATATGTATAAAAGATAGTTTAGTGGTTAAGTCAGACGAATCTAAAAGTTGGATAATGAATGAGACAAGTGTTACAACGATTAAATAACGAATCATACTATTTGCATCCTTTGTGAGAAAAACACATAGGTATGTATGTGAGGAAAGAAGAGAGTAAATCATAAGAAGCATTTGTTACGATGAAATCATGAGGAAAGTAAATGAAAAAATTTACATGATTTTTCTAACTATATAAAATGTGAATGAACTGATAATAAAATTGTATTTATTTTTTTATACACATTTAGTCATTAATATTTTAGAATGGATAGAAGAATAATGAAATTTTTAGTATATGTTTGATTATTTTTGTTATTAATTAGAAAATCACATGAATAAATACTAAAATATATAAATATTTTAATTATTTAAACTAGTCAGTTTCATTCTTTACAATTCAACTTTGTCAAATGTGTCAAAGTAGTTGGGCTATCCATTATTTTAAAATCATCTTTCTGGTCACATCAATTTTTTTCTTTCCACTTATTTGATATTTTTATCTCAGAGTTATACGTCTTACAATATGATACCCATTATTAAACTTTAAGAGAGAGATAGAGAGGATGGTAGAGAGATAGAGAGGGAAGCCAGGTAACCTCACGTCAGTGTGGGCTGCTTCGGGACCATGGTTTACGAGATGGTGTTCCTGTCGGGTTCGGTCTAAAGTGACATCCCATTTTGGTTTTAGGACGACCACTCCGGTCTCCCTCATATGGGGAGAGAGGGGGAGAGAGATAGTGTGTGCAAGTAACATTATCCGGTTTATATACCCAAAAAGTGTTGGAAAAAAGTGTAAATTTTTCAAAGTAAAAAGTGTATTTTCCATATTTTTGGACCAAATATAATTATATATAGTTGTGAGATATATAATTAATATTTTATGGGTGTGTATTCTCCTTGAAGAGAGGATTACAACGATATAAAGAACGTCCAAAACGGAGCTAAGATGAATGAGATATCGATGCTCAAAGATTGGTGTTTGATGTGGGAAAATGCAAGTTAAAAGTGTGAAAACTTGTCCCACATAGGAAGATGGACCAAACCATGAGCGGTTTATAATGAGGAGTCTTGACAAGCATGACAAGTTACTCCAAGACAAAACTTGGATCCAAGCAGTAGCAAATCATTAAACTTGTGTGCACTCGCATCTGCCTCGTACTTTGTATAAGACAAGTTGGTTACCTCCGGCAGTACACGCTGCTTTGGCTGTTGTACCCTGGGAAACAGACTTCGAATCTGTTTTAAGGGAATCGTGTCAAACACGAGACTCAGCCTTTATTTTCCGTATTGTAAGTTACTTTCCGTATTATTATTTCTTTTATTTGTAATTTTAATTTCCGTACTTTATTTATTTTCGTGTATTGTAATTTCATTTCTTGAATTGTAATTCGTAATAGTACAATTCTTATATTTTATAATTGGTATCGGGCACTTTATCCCTACAAAAAGTTATATCATTAATATTAATTTAATACATGGAATAATATATATTATATGTGTGTGTGTATGGGAGGGTTCAATGGAGAATCATAATACATCGGAGAATCACTTGATAGTCATTGGGTCAGGTGATGCGTCACGTAGGAATCATGATGCATCACGCACGAATCTGATGCATCATGTGCGAATTATGATGATTATGCAGTAATTGTGATGCATTTGTGGTTCTTCCTTGGTTTTCCGATGAATTACGGTTCTCTCTTCAACCCCACTATATGTGTGTGTATGTGTATATATATGTATATTTTTTAACAATGACCGAGTTTTATTCCTAAAAAACACAAAAAGAACCTTATTTTTAAGAGAATTTTAATAAAATGGACTTGATATTTGAATTTTGTTACACTTTTTGTAGCAGTGTAATAATTTATATATGAATTGTTATAAATTTTATTTCTGTATCCGTCTGTTGTTGAAACAAATACTATCATGCATGCATCGATATATTAAATCAAATTGGATTTAAAGAAGATTCTTATTTTCGAATCAATAAAAAGACTCTTTTGACAAATTGTGGATGTGTGGATTCTTTCATAATCTTGAGGTTGAAGCAACATAGTCATGGATTCAACTACGTTCTATTTTTATCCGCGCGTTTTTAAACTTAGTAAATTTCACATATCAAATATCCCTGTGTATTTATTTTCATGTTCAATTCATTTATTAGTTAATAAACACATATCCATGATTATATATAGATGCAGGGTTCGCTCTTACACTATGTTTGGTACATAGAAATAATGCTAGGGAAATGGAAATAAGAGGAATTCTCATGTTTGTTAACATGAGAATTCCTCTTATTTCCGTTTCCCTAGCCTTAAATCTCTGTACCAAACGCACCATTATCGTTTTTGAGGCCCGTGGTAAAAAAATTATAAAGGACCCTCTAAACATGTATGTATATATAACAATTTGAATTAAAGGAAATAACCATGTAAATATTACATTCAAAAAACTAGCAAAACAAGTAAAGTAACAAGTCTTAGTCTAGGTATCACAGGAACAAAAATATTTTTGGACTCCCTTGGCTGTTGGGCCCTGAGGCAGTAGCTTAGGTTGCACACTACAATAGGCTGACCCTGTATAGATGATCAAACTTATAATTTATAAATCTTTAATAAGATGATAGAAACTTTACAATGACAAAAGATAAATCGTTAAAACTTATAAATCTTTAATAAAATCTTAATCCACATTCATCCGTCCCGTTTCTGTATCATCATCCTGTTTATAAAAAACAGGATTGGTAAGCACCAACAGAAAAGTATTCTGTTGGTAGTTTCCAACTATAATTCAAAAATGAATTACTTTAGGGAGCAGCGAAAGGGTCATCGATCCATTTGATCTTGTTGGGTGAGGAAGTAGCGGTTGGAGGTGCGGCAGCGGTTGACGGAGGGAAAAACGAGTCGATAGTGGATCTCACCATGTTCATGCGTTTGCGGCGGCGGATACGACGAAGGACCATCTGTTTGTCGAGAGTTCCAGTGGCGTGTGTGGGCTTTAAATAGAGGTACCTCGTCACGCCACCGCTAGTGTTTACCTTGTTATCATCTTCGTCTTCTATGAAGATGTCATCCGGAGAATCATTAACGGCTACGGTGGCGGTTTTCGAATCGGTGAGAGAGTGTTTTTGTTTTCTTGAAGATGCTCTTGACATAGCTAATCACTTGAAAGCTAATGGGAACTTCAACTACTACTAATCTTCTACTATATATATATATAGATGCAGTGTACTCTTTTTAGGGTTTATTTTATTAATTAATTGTCCGAATTAGATGTATTAAAAAATTTGAGTTTTATTAAATTACGACAGTTATTTTAAAAGAAAATTATGAGCAACAAACTTTATGTAATATTATACTATAACTTGAATGAACAGTAAAAACAAAATAACAAAATGTGAAGGCATTACAAATTTTTTAATTTATTGTTTATTCCAACTTCCAAGTGATTATCTAAATTTGAATCTTTAAATAATTTTATATAAATCGTTTATGTTACTAAACATAAAACATTATAATGACAGCCCAAGCAAATTCAATTATATTATTTTATTTTATTTTAATAATGTCGAGTATTGGTGGATTTTCTTTTCTTATTTGATTTTGTTGTTTTCATTAAAAGAACAAAAAAAAAAAAAAAAAAAAAAAAAAAAAACAGAGAATTCTTGGAGAGATTGAAATGGTCGGTGGAAAACAAACTTTGTCAGGGTATTTATTGGGTTTAGGAATTGGACAATGTTGCATGTGTCTTCACTGCTAAATTAGTAATAATAATAATAAGACTAAATTACATAAATGGTCCCTGTGGTTTATATAAAATTACGGTTTTAGTCCCTAAAATAATTTTATTACACCACAAGTCCCTAAAATCGAAAAGTTGTAACATTTTGGTCCCTGAAACTAACGGCAGTTAACTTGAGCCGTTAGTTTCAGGGGCATTTTGGTCTTTTTGAATTTCAAGGACCATTTATGTAATTTTCAAAACTTTCAGGGACCATTTATGTAACTTTCATACTTTTCATATATATATTTAGTATTTCTTTCTTTTTTATAATTTAATTATCCAAATATAACATTTTATTTTTTATTCCTTTTTGTCTTAATCATTAATTTTTATTTGTATGTTTATTGTTATTATTAATGTTAGTTTTTTTTTATGTTACTATAATTATTTATTTAAGATTATTATATGGTATAACTGGTTCATTTTTTCAATTATTTATTGAGAATCCAAATCTTTCTCTATCTTTTTTTTATTTAATAAAAATAAAAATAAAATCTAGTTGTAGTTTTTTTCGTTCGGAAAATCCAAAATCGAAATGATTTATATCTTTTCACCATTCAAAATAACGTCGTGTTGAAGCTTTTTTCGTTTGGAAAGGTATATAATCAAAATGCTTTGTAGTTTTCTTCATTGCAAATACTTAATAAAAATTTTAATTCTAAATGGTTTGAAAAAATCAAGAATTAGAATGGTTCATCATTTTTTAGTCAAAAAAATTAAATTTCAAATGGTTTGTTGTATTTTATTGAAAAAATTCAAAATGTATTGATTTTTTTTTATCTACGTTTAATTAAAATCAGAATGGTTCTTTTGTTTGAAAAAAATCAAAAATCATAATCGTTTACCGTTATTGATCAAAAATATTAAATTAATATCAAAATGGTTCGTCATATTTTTATAAAACAAATTGATAATAGATGGTTGTCGTTGTTTGAAAAAATCAAAATTATAAAGGTTCATCATTTTTTGATCAAAAAAAGTATCAAATGGTTCATCGTTTATTTGATCCAAAAAACAATATTGGAGTGGTTCGTAACTTTTTTTATCGTTGTTTATCGTAATGATT
This sequence comes from Centrapalus pauciflorus, assembly GCA_020465985.1. Lineage (NCBI taxonomy): Eukaryota > Viridiplantae > Streptophyta > Magnoliopsida > Asterales > Asteraceae > Centrapalus > Centrapalus pauciflorus. The sequence continues at coordinate 775,793 of JAANYP010000049.1, forward strand.
ATTTTTTTTTTAAAACTAAAAAATCAAAAACGATGAACCATTATTGATTTTTTGGATTAAATAAACAATGAACCATTTCGATAATTTTTTTGATCAAAAAATGATGAACTATTATGATTTTTTATTTTTTCAAACAACGATAACCATCTGGTATTAATTTTTTTATAAAAAATACGAACCATTTTGATTTTAATTTAATATTTTTGATCAAAAAACGGTAAACAATTATGATTTTTGATTTTTTTTTTCATACAAAAGAACCATTCTGATTTTAATTAATTAAACATAGATAAAAAAATCAATACAATTTCAATTTTTTCAATAAAATACAACAAACCATTAGGAATTTAATTTTTTTGACTAAAAAGCGATGAACTATTCCAATTCTTGATTTTTTTTCAAACCATTTAGGATTAAATTTTTTATGAAGTATTTGCAATGAAAAACTACGAAGCATTTTGATTATATATCTTTTTCAAATGAAAAAAGCTTCAACACGTCATTATTTTAAATTTTTTTGAATGGAGAAAAGAAGTTAATCATTTCGGTTTTAGATTTTCGGAATGAAAAAAACTACAACTAGTTTTTATTTTTATTTTTCTTAAATGAAAAAAAGATAGAGAAAGATTTGGATTCTCAATAAATAATTGAAAAAAATGAACCAGTTATACCATATAATAATCTTAAATAAATAATTATAGTAACATAAAAAACTAACATTAATAATAACAATAAACATACAAATAAAAATTAATGATTAAAACAAAAGGAATAAAAAATAAAATGTTATATTTGGATAATTAAATTATAAAAAAGAAAGAAACACTAAATATATATATGAAAAGTATGAAAGTTACATAAATGGTCCATGAAAGTTTGAAAATTACATAAATGGTCCTTGAAATTCAAAAAGACCAAAATGCCTCTGAAACTAACGGCTCAAGTTAACTGTCGTTAGTTTCAGGGACCAAAATGTTACAACTTTTCGATTTTAGGGACTTATGGTGTAATAAAATTCTTTCAGGGACTAAAACCGTAATTCCATATAAACCACAGGGACCATTTATGCAATTTAGTCTAAAATAGTAATAATAATAATAATAATAATAATAATAAGACTAAATTACATAAATGGTCCCTGTGATTTATATGGAATTACGGTTTTAGTCCCTGAAAGAATTTTATTACACCAGAAGTCCCTAAAATAGAAAAGTTGTAACATTTTGGTCCCTGAAACTAACGGCCGTTAACTTGAGCCGTTAGTTTCAGGGGCATTTTTGTCTTTTTGACTTTCAAATGAAATACCTGGTTCGTTTTTTTTCAATTATTTTTTTCATTTAAGAAAATTAAAAATAAAAACTAGTTGTAGTTTTTTTCGTTCGGAAAATCTAAAATTGAAATGATTTATTTCTTTTCTCCATTCAAAAAAAAATTCAAAATAACAAAACATGTTGAATCTTTTTTCGTTTGGAAAAAGAATATAATCAAAATGCTTCGTAGTTTTTTCATTGCAAATACTTAATAAAAGTTTTTAATTTTAAATGGTTTGAAAAAAGTAAGAATTAGAATGGTTCGTTGCTTTTTAGTCAAATAAATTAAATTTCAAATGATTTGTTGTTTTTATTGAAAAATTTAAAATTGTATTGATTTTTTATCTACGTTTAATTAAAAATCAGAATGGTTCTTTTGTTTGAAAAAATAATCAAAAATCATAATGGTTTACCGTTTTAAAATCCAAATGGTTCGTCATTTTTTTTGATAAAAAAATTAATACAAGATGGTTATCGTTGTTTAAAAAAATCAAAAATTATAATGGTTCATCATTTTTTGATCAAAAAAATTATCGAAATGGTTCATCATTTATTTGATCCAAAAAACAATATTGGAGTGGTTCGTAAATTTTTTAATCCGTTGTTTAATCAAAAAACGTTGAACCATTATAATGAACGATTTCGATTTTAATTTTTTTATTTAAAAAAAGATGAACCATTATGATTTTTGTTTTTTTTTTTAAACAACGAACCATCTTGATTTTAATGACGAACCATTTTGATTTTAATTTTTTTGATCAAAAAACGGTAAACCGTTATGATTTTTTGATTTTTTCAAACTAAAGAATAATTATGATTTTTAATTAAACGTAGATAAAAAAATCAATACAATTTCAATTTTTTCAATAAAAACAACAAACCATTTGGAATATAATTTATTTGATTAAAAAGTGATGAACCAATCCAATTCTTGATTTTTACAAACCATATAGAATTAAAATTTTTTATTAAGTATTTGAATTGAAGAAACTACGAAGCATTTTGATTATATTCTTTTTCCAAGCGAAAAAAGCTTCAACACGTTATTATTTTGAATTTCTTTGAATGGAGAAAAGAAATAAATCATTTCGATTTTAGATTTTCTGAATGAAAAAACTACAACTAGTTTTTATTTCTATTTATCTTAAATGAAAAAAACAATTGAGAAATATTTGGATTCTCAATTAATAATTGAAAAAAAAAATGAATCAGGTATATCATATAATAATCTTAAATAAATAATTATAGTAATGTAAACAAAAATAACATTAATAATAACAATAAACATACAAATGAAAATTAATGATTAAAACAAAAGGAATAAAAAAATAAAATGTTGTATTTAGATAATTAAATTATAAAAAAGAAAGAAATGATATATATATATATATATATATATATATATATATTAAAAGTATGAAAATTTCATAAATGGTCCCTGAAAGTTTGAAAATTACATAAATGGTCCTTGAAATTCAAAAAGACAAAAATGCCCCTGAAACTAACGGCTCAAGTTAACGGCCGTTAGTTTCAGGGACCAAAATGTTACAACTTTTCGATATTAGGGACTGCTGGTGTAATAAAATTCTTTCAGGGACTAAAACCGTAATTACATATAAACCACAGGGACCATTTATGTAATTTAGTCTAATAATAATGTTGTCCGCTTCTTTTCTATAAAACTAGTTTTTCTACCCATGTATTACATGAGTATATTTATAAGTATTTATTGTTTTAAAATAAATATAATCATAACATATTGCTATAAATTTTATAATAATGATAATGAAAAAAAATTGTAACTTTTATAATCATTAAAATTATAAAACTTCTACATGATTATCATTTTATGTTATTATTTTAGGATAATTACATATATAATTATTGATTTTATAACTGAACAATTTTCTTTATAAATCAATGAGATAGACAATTTTTATTAAATAGTTCATAATGAATATTCAATCTACAGATTTAATTGTTAAAAGACGTAAAGGATGTAGAATAAATCCATGTATGCTTTTTTTAAAAAAAACAAAAAATTTATGAATGTATGAATATACCTTAAACCATATTTTATACAATTATTGATAAACTTTATTCAATACCTATTATTAGTTGTGCTTTGAAATTGTATAATATATAAGAACTAATCCAACAAATTTAATATAACAATTCAAAAGAAATCATTTTAGATAAGATTTTGGGTTAAATCGGGAAGTTGTTAAAAGTATTTGGTTAGATTTATTTCTAATGGTACTTTCATGATGGTTAGATTTAATTAGGTGATAATTAAAATTAATTATTTATAAATCAATTAAAAATAAAATTGGAATAAATATATATGGAAGCTTTTTAGGCGGGAAAATGAAAATTTAATGAGCTAATAAGATGACACGTGTCACAAAATGTTTTCTTTTATTAATATATATATAGATATATAGATAGAATAAGCTCTACTAAAAAATAAAAGTTTTATTTGAAAGGAAATATAGACTATGTTTGGTAGAGAGTTTCTAAGAGCTTTTAGAAGCTTTTATTTTGAATAAGCTCTACTAAAAAATAAAAGTTTTGTTTGGAAGGATACATAGAGCTTTCATTTTCTAAAAAATAAGCTCTTTTTTAAAAAGCTAGTAGAAGTAGCTTTTGAAAAGCTCTGGAGCTTTTAGTCAAACATATTTACTTTTTTACCATTCTATTAATCATAAACTACCACCTTTAATTAGTATTAATGTCCTTTTAAGTAATTTAATACTATAAACTACAACTACAGCTAGTTTTGCCAAACACATTTATAAAACTAAAAGCTCTAGCTCTTTTAAAAAGCTTCAGCTCTCAAACGCTTCAGCTACTAAAAGCTCTACCTCTATAAAAAAAACACAAAGCTACAGCTAGTTTTGCCAAACATACCCATAGAGCTTTCATTTTCTAAAAAATAAGCTCTTTTATAAAAAGCTAGTAGAAGTAGCTTTGGAAAACTCTGGAGCTTTTAGTCATACATATTTACTTTTGTACCCTCCTATTAATTATAAACTACCACTTTTAAATAATATTAATGTCCTTTTACGTAATTTAATACTAAAAGTTACAGCTACAGCTACTTTTACCAAACACATTTATAAAACTAAAAGCTCCAGCTCTTTTAAAAAGCTTCAGCTTTCAAAAGCTTCAGCTACTAAAAGGTCTACCTTTTTTAAAAACACAAAGCTATAGTTAGTTTTGCCAAACATACTTAAAAAGTAAAAACAAAAATCAAATATAAGAAAAGGTAATAAAAAAAAAAAAGAAATACACAAAAACATTAATATCATAATAAAATAAAAAAGTTATTTTCTTAATGTAAATAGAAATAATAAGGTTAGTATTTTAGTATTTATTAGAGTAAAATAACAATAACATAAATATAAAATAAAAATAAAATAAAAGATAAGATAAAAAAGATATTTAAGTGCACTTCCAGGTCACAGATATAAAAGATTTAGCAAGAATGAAAAGGCAGGTTGTGGCAGTCACCATTGATAAGGACCTGGTAAATTATATCATTAACAGTAACGTAAAATATAATACAAAAAAAAAAAAAAAAAATTAAGGAGGTGTTTGGCTCACAAAATGGATTTCGAAGAACTTAAAATTTGCTTATAGTGTACTTTGAAATTTGAATTACAAAAACAATGAATGAAAATGTGTTTAAATTCCATCAAAATCTATGATTTGATGAATCCATCATTCATAGTTACTTGTAAATGAATTTAGAATTCTAACTTTAACCTTAAGCATCATTTCATATCTCAACCAATCAACTATATGGGTACAATACATTTTTGTCATACATGAAACACTCATTTCAACATAATATAATAATTAATTGAATTTACATTACATTAACCATGATTAACATGGTTCAAAAGAAAATCATATATGACTTGTTCGCACAGAGTCCATTTCCCTGGTTTTATTTGTGTATATGTAAACAGAAGCAATATATATATATAATTACAACCTACTTGCAATTTAAATACATCAACTATCCTCAACAAGTAGGAATTCTATAACCATATCATACATTGGTAGAAAATCTACCCAAAGTTCCCAAATAATTGTGTTTTAAACTTTACCAAAATGGATTTCAACTCGGCTGGCCAAACCTTTAACTTGAACCGGCAACTTTCTTGCCTTTACTATTACCTCCACCTGAGATACATGAAGTATATGGATTAGCAAATAAAATTTGCTAAGTGAGTTACTAGATCGATACGGCGTGCAAAATGTAAAACATGCAATAATATTAAAATGATTATAAAATGACAGGTGCAATATCTTTAATAAAGTATTGTGGTAATAGTACCCACTCTTGCATAGGTCACGAGTATTGCCCGCTAACCAGTCGTTGTCAGCCGGATCCCGGTCTAAACAATTCCAACCGGCACCCGAAGTCCGGCCACCTACTTCGTAAGCTTCCGGAAGTAGGAATTTATACGCACAAACACGTAGTAAGGCCTTTAAATATATATAATGATCTGGACGTCCAGTAAGGCCAAATGCATGAGCATATCTCAACAATGGTTTAAGCAAATATAAGCATGGTAAGTATGAAGTGAATCGAAGCATGGTATGTATGTCAATATGTATAAGTGGTGGTATCAAATAAGGTTTTCTGACCATAGGCCATGATTATGTAATAGTCTGCCAACCAGTGCAATGCATCATATGAGAGGATGATGCCCAATAGATTTGCACAATGTTATAATTAAAATGAACATGTAAATATGTATGCAACACACATATCAATAACAGAACTCACAACAATTAGGCTAAAAGTAGCCCTTATGTAGTAATATCACCAAAAAGTCTCTTGAAGCTTGAATTTCACTTCTAGCGTCTCAAATCGGCAATCGATACTTCTTTCAATTCCAAACATATCAAACAATGATATTCAAAGTATATATAAGCTTATTATAGAATATCATAAGGTTTGGAAGTCATTTGGAGTGTTTAAGTGTTTTCGATTTAAGTTCCCGAATTATACAGACACCGTTGTACCTCTTATGAGTTTTATAGGCTTTTAGATGATCTTTGGCGTTATATCAATGTATAATTATCATATAATATATTGAACTTATTCCACACAAACACGACTCTTCATTCGGCATTTGTAGACGAAGAAAACCAACATGAAGTGAAGGAAATTGCCTAACTTGCACTAGTTTCGTATTTTAGCCATAGCTTTTTCATATGAATTCGAATTTAGGTGATTCAAGAGCCTAAAAGAAGAGGACACATAAGGCTACAACTTTTATCTTTTGATAAGTGGCCAAACTGATGGTGACTCGACGAGTCGATCCCCTGAACTGCACAATCTATTTCTCTTTTCACGCCCCTGCTCGAAGTTTTTTCCACTTCAGGCTCATTCCAGCCTCTTTAACCATTTGGAAACTTACTTTTATGCATTATTTAACTACTATAACCATATATAAAACACTCCTTAACATTGAAAACATAAGAATCAACTACTTCATAATCAAATTCTTTGATAAATCCAACAATTTTCAACTCAAGTTTTATTACTTTTATTTGTTCTGATGTTCTCTTGCATTTACAAGTTCAGGAACACACTAATCATTGATTATCTATCATTACCCGTCTTTGGCTCACCATATTGTGGTTCGCCACCACCTTGCTATATGTATGGCTAGGTAAGAAGAGATGGAGATTAACACAATTTTCTTAAGCACTAATAGAAACTTACCTTGGTTGCTTCACTTGTGTGCACCAAGACTCTTAAAATTCTTAGCCAATTTGCTTCACTTGTGTGCAGAAAGTTTTCTAGGAAAAAAAGAAGTGAGGGTGAAGGCACCGATTGGGAGCTTAATTGAGCCCAATTGGTCAACATTCTACACATGGCTCCCTTCAAGTTCCATCCATCCACATTCAGCCACCAGAATTAATTTCCCTTCACATTTTAGTTCTATCAACTTTCACATGTATGCTTAAGTCAATTGTACTTATAGCTTTAGCGCTTGTACATATATGTATGGATTAGAATTTACAAGTGTTTAAAGCACATAGTGCAAGCGAGTAAAGCTTGTGACTAGGATTTTAATTCAATTCACAATTAAGCAAAACAATTCATTTGACACTTAATTAGTTATAAATAGTACATTAGATTTAAAGATGTTACAATACACAATCACTTTAACTAAAATAACTAGTTTATCCTTAATGATACGTTTATTATTTTTGTCTTTCAACAACGGTTGCCTATCACCAAAAACTGAATATATCATATTATTACGTTACTAAAATAACTTAATATACCATATTATAATGTCATACCAAAGTGTCTATAAATACTATTAAAAGAGTAACTAACTTGCCGTTTGTCATCTTCTCATGATGTCAAGCGGCATCTCATACAAATGACAAATTTAATTATTATTTTAAGATTATATTAAAATTTTTAAATTAAATATTTTTAAGCTAAGATTATGGTTAGATACTTAAATCCCATAATATCACAAGAAACACTATTGAAATACTTTTTTGATTAATAATTATAATAATAATAAGAATACTAATAATAAACATAAAGTGATTAATGATTAATTTTTTTGTTTAAATGATTTATACATAAATTAGTTATAATAAGATATATTCTATATCATTGGATTAAAAGTTGGAATATTAAATTTTAATTTAACTTTTATAATTTTAAGAAAACAAATTTATTAAAGTTATCATTGTAACACACAGGTTAATAAACTAGTACGTACTATATTAATTTTAACTTTTATAATTTTAAGAAAACAAATTTATTAAAGTTATCTTTGTAATACACATGTTAATAAACTAGCATGTACTATATGTATAAAGAATAAAACCCTATTTTTCTTAGACATTTAAAAGAGTGTAGTTTTTAAACTTTGGGTGCATTGGGTTACAATCATGGGCTCATGGCTCATTTCTGAAAACCCTTTTAGTGATTGGGCTTTTTTAATTCTTTGGCAATAGGCAATAGGAAGATGAAATAATTGGTTTTGGCCCGAAAGATTAACTCATCGTTTTTATATGATTTTGAGTTTACTTTTTGCATTATAAACTTTCATTTAATTCGTTTCGGCTAGCTTATTTGGTTCATGTAATTATGTAAAAGTCCCCTTTCATATAACACGAATAAATTTGGGATCTTCAATCAATGAACATGACCACAATGAAACGAAACGAATAAACTTTCACATTTAAAGAAACTATCGTTTGTGAAGTACCTCAAATCATGAACTAAACATATAAACAAACATTTGAAGTTGGTTATATTAGGTTTACTACCTCAAATCATGAACTAAACAAAACCGATTGTTTCAGGTATGCGTGAATTGAAACTAAACTATGTTATCTCGAACCAAAAAAATTTAAATCACTTCAATGTAATCTTGTTCTTTACCCACCGTAAGTTACACCCATATACACATACCACACATGCTTGGAATACGTTTCATGATCAAATTCGTTCAATTTCCTTAACATACCAATATAAAGTATGGCTGAGAAACATTGATATTTAATATGTTAACCATTTTTCAGAAAATAAAAAGGTCAATTAACATACCAATGATTAAAACTTAGCTTTTAGATGCATTAGAGAATCACTTTTGGAGATGGACAACAAAAATATGGAAAAACATAAGATATATATGAAGTCATGGAAAAACTTGTTTTTAGGTCTCAATAAACCACATTGTACTTATTAAGAGTTACTGATTATTGAACTTTACGATTCGATAAGCACTAGAAAGATCAAGTAACAAAATTCAAGTAATTTTGTTTGATCCAATACATATGTTGAGAACTCGAAGAATATAAACATGACATCAATGTCTTGATTAGTTGATTTCTTATAAAATAATATTTTCTCGAAGGGGTATGTGCATATAAATTATCCTGTATAAACCAGTCAAAGACTACCGGTTTAGTTCTGTAATATTGTGTCCAATCCTAAAAGTAGTTCTATACATATACCCACCAATGATAAAAACAAAAGTATTAGCTAATGAAGATGAGTCATATCAGTCAGCGATAAACTTTGATTTGTGGATGGAATCCCCTGAGAAAAGGTTACAATGAAAGTTTCTGCTCCTTGAGAGGTACCAAACAAATGACTACTTCAACTGTGTTTTTGAGCATCACGATTCTCATTCCCTATAAAAATAACTGGTCTGGCCCTTGGAAATGTGGTAATACATCTAATGCTAAATAATGGACTTGGAATTTCAATTTAGCATCTTCCTCCTACTTTTCATGGTTCTTTAGTGCGTCTAGTAGAAGTTCAATAGCTAAGAGAACCACCATCTAACCCTAAAAAACAATAATATTTGCTTCTTTGTATAATTAGGACAATGTACTTTTTGTGATGGATTTGATATCTCACCGTTTTCTCTACAAAATGTTTCTTTATTGTTTTAAGTACGACCATATGTTAGAATATTATTGGTAGTCTTAAAGTGAGACGTGAGCACAATGCAAATATACGTTTTTAGGAAACATGAAAGCATATATAAACAATTAAGAAACTATCCAAATTTAGAAAGACATTGATTTGAAGAGTCTCGTATCACCGTCATACCAAAATGGAATCTCATAAACAATTGCTTTTGTATCTATTTGACACGTGTATCAAACGGTTCAATTTGGTCAACATCAAAACATGTTTTCATTAAAAGATATATATTCATGGGTTTTTTCAAAACAGAATGTAATAATAAAAAGTTGATTCAATCTTCAATGAATGGAATCATTTGAAAATATTGGCATTTGTAACAAATTTAATTGGAATATTTTAAAGAAGATCAATTTGTCCTAATTTGATCTTTGGATTATGCATGTTCTATTTATGTAAATGTAAATAAATAAATACTCTCTTGAGAGCAAATGTAATTGCAATGATATTGATGTGCACCCATTCACATGAGCTTTACTTTCTAGTTTGGTTTTGTTATCTGATTATCATATAGTTTGGTTTAAATTTGTGAGATAATGTGAGAACAACTTTAGCAATCAAAATCTCATGTTTAAATTTCATTTTTAACAAGTTTTCGAAATTATAATATTTTGATGAAAGTTGATTTTAAAAACAATAATAAATATATAATGTGATAACAAAATAAAAAAATAATGATATCTGAAATCATCACAAGAACAGTATGAAAATCTCATACCAATTAAATAACTAAATAAAAAAAATAAGTAATGAATAATGAAAAATTAAAATAAACTTAACTGAACCTAAAATAACAAATTATCGCAAAATAAAATTAATAAGCACACTAGCTCCCGGCAACCAGGGGCGGACTTAGTAAATAATAACGGCTGTCACTCGACACCGATAAAATTTTAAAATACTGAGTTACGTATGTATCAAAAACCCGAGTGACACCAAAGATTTTTTTTGAGTGATACCTACGGAAAATTATAACATACGTATCTAATTTACATTTGTTGTTTTTATTACTTAAATTTATTGAAATAATACTGAGTTTTAATCAGAAAAACTTTTAAAAAAAAGCCCAACAAAATATAAAAACAACAACAAATAATGGTAAGTAAGTTAGCCCAAAAGGCCAAAAAAATTTTTAAAAAACCCAAAAAAACAGTCAATGTCTTTGAAAGTTGAAACCCCAAAATCACTTTCTACTTTCATCACACACTTCAACCTTCGGCCACTTCACCTTCAACTTTTGCTCACCAAGACACCACACCAAAGATTCATCCTTCGAGTGGACAACTGAACATCTGACCAACCGGCAAGGCGCCGACAACACAGCCACACAGGTTAATAAACAACATTTTTACAAGATTTCAAAAGATAAAGACTTTAGATTAATAGACACTTAATTAAATTATTATAATTAAGTGTTTATTTTTTAAGTTTTTTGATCAATTGTTAAACTTATTTGTTAATTCTTTAAAAGATTTAGGTTAATACACAAATTTTTTGACAAGATTTGGAAAGATAAAGACTCAAAGACAACAATTGTAAAACTTTAATACTTACTATACTTATTGGTTTTAAGTTTTAATGGTATTGTATTATGTATTTTTCTAATTAGAAAAATCTTGTTATTTGTTAATTTTATGTTCGCAACCCGTTTTGGTGACCCGATCCGTCTTAGAAAATATTTCAAAAATCTAATTATTAAACTTGTTTTAAAAAGTGACACCGATAAAGAAAAGTCATGGATCCGCCCCTGCCGGCAACGGCGTCAAAATTTGATCGAGTGTCGTTAATTTGTCAAAAATAAAAACACCACAAACCTTAACTTGGTTGATAAGATAAGTGAGATAGTATCCATTGGGAGCATATGGTTATCAATATTGTCTCACAACTAGTGTAGGAATTAAAATTAATTTTAAAAAAAAATCAAACTTTAGCTAAAACATCAATTAAGTATTGAAGCTTTATAATTAAAGATGCAGACTTTATAAATCAAATAGATTAGAAAATAAACAACATAATAGAAACCTAAATGTCAATGACTTCGAGTTTAAGGTTTGGACGGGTGAATGTAACAATCAAATCTAGGTCTACTGGTTAATTAATCATTCATAAAATCAATTAGGTTACTTTACAGCCTAACTACATAGACATAGTTATGTCAATCAGTTTTTATCAAAACCATATTTTCGGTACGAATCCTGTCACAAAAATCGCCCGTCTTAACTCCCAAACTAGGATGAGCTCGGCACGAGAGGTATCTTGGCTACAATGCGTCTTACGATAAAGCAGTAATGAACTAGAAGCAAAAAATCACATTCATACTATTAAACATGAAGAACTTGAATTGAATACATTGTTTGTTACAAAATAAAACCAAGTAAAAAACATGAAAACTTAACTAACGATATTCCCAAAAATGATTGTTGAATGACTTGTAGTTTATCTTCAATGGAAGCTCCATCTTAATATGAGATATTGCCTTCATAAATATGGATAGTTGGATGATGGAGTGGTCGGAGATGGAAGCGAAACTGAAACCCTAACCCAAGCAACCGACCTTAGGGTTCTACATGTTTTTTAATCGAAAGGAACTTTTGGAGAGTTGACTGATCAAAGGAATCCCTATATATATATATAGGGTTGGGTTCCGGTAAGAACTCTTATTACCGTGAGAACGTGAGAACCATTCCAAAATGCACAAATTTGTACATAAAATATACAAATTTAAAAATTAAAAGTTTTACTTAAAATCATTATTAGTCTTAAATATTAGTAAATATCATAATCTAACACTAAAATTACATTAAAAAATTACATTCATTAAATCATAAACTAAATGCACAAATTTGAATATCAAATGCACAGATTTTCTTAAATGCACAATTCTTACATAAAATAGATAAATTATAGCATGAGATGCGTAATTTTTTACATGAAATGCATAAAATTATCGAAAATATTTAATTTTAGTATCAAATGCACAATTTTATACAGTGGATGCACAAATTTTAGAGTGGTTCTCACGTTCTCACGAAATATAGGGGTTCTCATGTGAACCCAATCCTATATATATATATATATATATATATATATATATATGTATATATGTTCAAGTAAGTACCACCCATTATGCAGCGCACCAGAAGGTACCACCCTTAAAAATAATTTTTTTGAAATTTTTTCCATAAACATGTTTTAATTAACATTACACAGATGATATATAAATTTCACGCAAATCCGAACATTCGAAGTGCATGTAAACACGCATTACATAAATGCACGTTCACATATATTCAAAATTATGTAAGTGTACGTTCACATCACTTTTTAAGAGCTAGGAGATTTGAATGTATGTGAAATTTAAATATTATCTTCACAATGTTTATTAAAACATATTTATAAAAAAAATTAAATTAATTTTTTTTAAATGATACCTTCTGATTCGCTGCATAATGAGTGGTAGTCTCTCAAATCATATATATATATATATATATACATATATATATATATATATATATATATATATATATATATATATATATATATATATATATATATATATATATATATGTATATATATGTATATATATATATATACAAGTAGAAAATGGTTCGTGTGAGTACCTTAAAAATGCAGAACACTGTGAATACCTGTGAACACACAAATTTCAGATGTGAACATGCTACGAAAAAAAAATTTAGTAAAAAATTATATACATTCACACTTTTTAACGTATTAAAAGTCATGTGAACATACGTTCACAACAGTGCAATTCATGTGAACATGCACGTTTCATATAGTTCTAGTGTGTTTATGTGTGATTTTTTGCAAGTAGTCAATACAAATAATTTAAACATGATTATGAAAAAAATTCAAAAAAATGGTTTTAAGTGTGGTACCTCCGGTACTCCGCAAAACTAATAGTACTCATTTGAACCCTAATCTCTCTCTCTCTCTCTCTCTCTCTCTCTATATATATATATATATATATATACACATATACATATATATATATATATATATATATACATATATATGTATGTATATAGATTAATTGAGAACTTTTGTGCATCGGGATACAAAAGAACCTATACCATCCATTAGATCAAAAAAAATTTATGGATTAGATTAAAAAGCAAAAAGGGTAAATAGTTGAACAATTTTATGCATTTTATGCATTGCATAACAAACATGGAAGGTCACTTTGGGGAATTTGCATAACTCATTAAATTTAATATTTTAACTAGTAATTAAATAATAAATGCTAAAATAAATTCAATTGATACAAATTCGTGATGCATCGATGTTAATCATCATCATCGTTCGTCATCATCGTCTATTATTCATCTATGCATCGTGTGTTGTTGTTATGCATCATCATTGTTCATTATCATCAAGTTCATCGTTTATTATCCATGTTCATCATTCATCATCGTTCATCATCAATGTTCATCGGTTATCATCCATGTTCATGTTCATCGTCGATTCACAAACATGGCGGTGTTCTAGGGCCGAGAGAGAGAGAACGATGGAATCGTGGTGGTGATGGTGATGGTGTGCACCGCCGTGGCGGCGGTGATCCTTCTAACGGCCGAGAGGGAGAAGGGGAGAGGCGAGATAAAGAATGAGAGATGGAACCGTGGTGGTTAGGGGTGTAAACGAGCCGAGCCGAGCCGAGCCCGAGCCCGTTTAAGCTCGAGCTCGGCTCGTTTAAAAGTATTAGGCTCGAGCTCGGCTCGTTTCGAGCTTCGTATGTAAAGCTCGAGCTCGGCTCGTGAATAAATTTCCAAGCTCGAGCCCGGCTCGGGCTCGACTCGTTTATTATATATTTTAATTTTTTAGTTAATTTTTAAATAATCTTTTTGTAAGACCCAAGATTTCTCAAAGCTCTTAAGTCTAGGCCCCAGTAGCAATGCAATATCAATCAGGAAACTAAGATAATAATTAATAGTGCGGAATTAAAGTTAATTACAAACATAGACAATTCTAAGTAATAGGGTATAAACTTCTAGACTATTACATCAAAGCATAAAATATAAACTAGCCCCGAACCCCAAAGCTCTATTATCTGATAATACCAAGATGTTGGAACAGGTTCTAAAGCACTTCAAGCTCTTTCAGTGTCCTGACCTATGAACTAGGTTCAGCCAATCCTTTGCCTTTACCTGAAAAATAATGCAACAACGGGGTAAACTTATTTTCTTAGTGAGAATGTAAAATTTCACATTTAACATGCAATTATGAACACGGAAAGCACATGCACTGCACTCGGCTCATGCACGGCTCAGCTCTATTGCTTATGCACTGCACTAGGCTCATGCACAACTCAATCTCGAAGGGACATTGGCCAATTAATGCTCTTTTGATGCGCGACTTTGCTCAGCTCCCAGTTATAAAACTGTTGTTGCTGAGACTTTTAGACAAATTCATAAGGAATGCTCGGATGATGATAACTCCATACACGCGCATCATTAGTGGGGATCAGCCACGTACTGGGCTAGCTACCAGTAATTGTTATATGGGTATCATCAGAATGCTCAGCTCTAGCTACCCTCTGTGCTTTCATCACGTAAATCAGCACATCATAAGCCTAACATTAACCCAACACTGAGCAATAGAAAGCTTAACAATTAAATGACTCGTCAATGAAATAGAAGCTAGAAGAATAAATGATCTGCTCAACAATTCATAGTAATCATGGCAATTTATCAATATGCTCAATAAGATCAGAATGCCAATAAATCAGGATAATGCAACAAAAGTCTCAATTCACATAATTTGCTGTTAAAATGAAATCTACAACTCACTGTTACTGGTTAATAGTGCTTTCTGGCTCTGGCTCTGTTGCTCACAATCTGTAGTGGATTAGAACCACTATCTGACTTATATCAGACTTACAGATGCTTGCCACTTTGCTATAACCTTCACTGATGCTCTTTAATGTCTTTTAGCTTTGCTTATTGCTCAATCTGTTAATCATATCATTTCTGATATTTATTAGCATTTAAATCATTTGAATAATAAATTCAATGCTCAATCGTTGGTCTTTAATCTCAAAATCTCATATCTTGAAAATATGGTCATTAATCTCATTAGAATCTTTCTTAGCTTTCGTTAAATTCTCAATGGATCTGTGTATATATATATATATTATCATGTATATATATAATCATTAAGCTAATTATTTTGTTATTTTATGTGTTGTTCATGTGTCTTATTCAATATATTTGAATTTAGGGAGAGAGGTTCAAATTTACTAATTAAATTCGAAATCTATGTATTAAATTCGAATCCCAACTCAAACATAAGCTAAATTCGAATCATGTTAATAAATTTGAAGGCATCAAATTCGAATACAAGTTAAATTCAAAGGCATTAAGGCTAAATTCGAAATTCATTTGCTAAATTCGAATACCCATTCGAATTTAGGGGTCAAATTCGAAATCTTGATTCAATTTTAGTTATACTCGAATTTGTTCTTGGCATCTCGAATTTGTTCATCATCTACAGCTTTAAAACATGAATTGCTAAGCTTAAAATCATGAATATACTAAGTATTAAGCCTATATTCAATTATATTATACATTATCTATCAATTTCTAGTTAAAACTCAAGCTAAAATAGTTTTAATCCCACGAAAATGATAAATTCGAATTCCTATTTTCAAAACCGAAAATATATAAGCTTAAAAGGTCGATTCTTACCTCAAATTCATACGAAATCATGCATGCAATCGTAGATTGTTGTAGTACTCTTCGAGACCTTTCCGATGACGTATAGAACTCGATAATCGGCCGGTCGATTTAAGAGAAAACTTAGAGAGAAGTAGAGAGAGTAGAGAGAGAAAGTAGAGAGAGAGTCTGATTATGTTTAATGAACCTTTAATTACGTTTATATACTTCAACTAGTTATATTTGCTACTTAACCCAATATTACTTTTATATCTTATATCTCCTTTATTTAATTATCTTAATAATTTATTAAACCATAATTTAAATATTTATATATAATTTAATTAAATATTTCAAAACTTAATTAAATTATAATTCAAATAATGTAATAAAATTACATTATTGGTTCGATAATCAGATAATAAGTTGGGCCAAAAGTTAGGTTATTACACTTTTAATATAATATATATATATATATATATATATATATATATATATATATATATATATATATATATATAACTTGTTATTTTAATATATTTATATTTATTTTATCCATATATTATATATTTATTAATTTAAAAATATATTTATATGTAGGCTCGTTTAGGCTCGCGAGCTCGATATGTGAAACTCGGGCTCGAGCTCGTTTATTAAACGAGCTCGAGTTTAGGCTCGGGCTCGTTTAATTCGAGCTTTTTTCGAGCTTTTAGCGAGCCGAGCTCGAGTAGCTCGGCTCATTTAAACCCCTAGTGGTGGTGGTGTGCACCGCCGTGAGCGGTGGCGGTCCTTCTAGCGGCCGAGAGGCGAGAGAGAGAAAGGGAGATGAAATCGTGATGTTGGTGGTGTGCGCCACCAAAGGCTAGGGGTGTTCAATATTTGAGTTGGATTCAAAAAAACCTAATTCGAATTTGATTTGTAAATTTCGAACTCGGTTTTGGTTTTCGAATCGATTTGGTTTGAACTCAAATTTTATTTTCGGTTTTCGAATCGCATTTCGAATTATTGTTTTTAGTTCGAATTAGTTCCAATTTTGAATATGATTTCACATATTTAGATGTTTAGTTTTTTTACGTTTATTTTTATCCTTTCCAAACTTAATACCTTATCTCAGACTCTTAGTCACATTTGACCATTTGTAAGTTGTAACCCTAGCCGCTCTTTACCGTCGTCTCATCTTCTCCGATGGCCGGTGGTTAGAGGTGTACAAAACCGGTTTCCGGTTTGGGTTTAAAAACCGGACCGGTTTAGTTCAAAAGTCAAAAACCAGTTTGGGGGAGGGAATAACTCAAACCCAACCCAACCGGTAGGGTATGGTTGTAACCGGTTCGGGTTGCAAAACCGTTCAAACCGGATTGGACCGATTTTTATTATTTTAAAAAAAATTTATTCAAACATTTTTTTTTACTAAAAAACTTATTCAAACATTTTATTTTACTAAAAGCTTATTAAAACATATTTAAAAATTTCAAATTTTATTAACTAAAAACATCAAAACTTACATTTTTTATTAATTATTAAAAACTTCGTAATCAAATATAATTCATATTCAAACGTAAATATACTAGTTTTTTAAAAAAAAGGCTAGTTATTCAATTGGCTCAAATCGGTTTGAACCGGTTTTTCAACACGAACCGGTCCACCCCATACCAAACCGGTTTTTGCAACAGATATATTCAAACATACGGGTTTTCCAAAAACCGATTCGGTTTTGGTCAAAACCGGTTTTGACCGGTTTCGTTTTCGGCTTTTTCCGGTTTTTTTTACACGATTACCGGTGGTCATCGGCCGATATAGCCGTCATCGTTACTCGGCTTAAAACATGTTATTTTTTTCTTGTTTTCCAAATCTGCTGGGAAAGTTTTTTTTTTTTTTTTTTAAAATTTTCGGTTTGGTTTGGGTTGAACCGAATTCGAGTTTCTAAATTGAATCGGTTTAAAGTTTTCCAATTCAAATTCGGATCGGTTTTGAATTCGTTTTCAGAATTCGAAATTCGAAGAAACCGATTCGAAGAAACTAAAGAAACCGCAAACCAATTCGTTGAACACCCCTACCAAAGGCGGTGGTGGTCTGGCAACCTAGAGGGAGAGGAGGGGGAAAGTAGGAGTAATTTATGGAGATATAGTTATTATTGATTTAATTTTCATATTTTTTATTTTCATAAATCTAATTTCAATATATTTTGTATTTCTTAAATGCCCTTTGTGCACACTTGGTAAAATAATCGATGCACAAAAGTTTCCCAAGATTCCTTGGTGCATAAAAGTTCTCAATTGAACCCCAATATATACATATAGATACACATACATACATACATACATACATACATACATACATATATATATAGAGGGAGGTTCAATGGAAAACCAACATGCATCGGAAAACCTTGGAAAACCTCCATGCACCACCACAAATGCATCACAATTTCCGCGGGATGCATCAAATTCCCCGCGTGATGCACCAAATTCCAGCGTGATGCATCGACTTTCTGCGTGATGCATCACCTGATCCAATGGCTATAAAGTGGTTCCCTGGTTTTCCGATGCATATAGGTTTTCCATTGAACCCACCCCTATATATATATATATATATATATATATATATATATATATATATAAAAGAAAGACACAAAAGCTAAAAAGATAGGTTTTTGGTACAAAGGTCTATTCTCTTACCAATATTTTAATACTTTTGTGCATATAAAGATCATGATACAATTATACCAATTTCTATTTTAACTAAAGGTTTATCAACTCATTGAAAATAAAGTTCATGAGTTAAAATTTTGAAATAATTCTTTATTTAATTTGAAGATAAATTTGATGATTGGGGCATCTTCTTCTTCTGTGCGAGGTGGGTCCTTTAAGGACTTTATGGCGGGAGCCCCACCTCAGTTCCGAGGCGGTGGTGAGCCGGGTGCGGCTATGGCTTGGGAGAGAGAGATAGAGGCGGCATTCCGAGTTGCCCATGTCGATCCTCGTGATATGGTCGGCTATGCGGCTTATCAGCTGAAAGGAGGGGCTTCACAGTGGTGGAAGTCCATTAAGTCATCCATGACTACTGCAGCAGCTTATGCTATGACATGGGATCAGTTCCGTGCTGTCTTTGAGTTACAGTATATTCCCCAGGATGAGCGCCGGGAGATGGAGCGCCGTTTTCTACATCTTCAGCAGGGCAGTATGTTAGTCCAGCAGTATGTAGATAGATTTAATGAGTATGCCCAGTTTGCACCTCAACACGTGGATACAGAGGTTCGTAAGGCTGATGCCTTTATTGATGGGTTGAGATCTGATATTCGGGAGTTTGTCGGGCTTCACGACACCCCGACATTTGCGAGAGCTTTGGAGTTGGCCCGAGTCCGAGAGAGAGAGATTGAGAGGCAGAGGGGTCAGCCTCCATCCCAGAGACAGAGGACAGGGACATCTGAGCAGTCCCAGAGTCACTATCGAGAGCCCCAGGAGTTCCAGAGAGAGAGGCAGCCTGAGCAGCAGCAGATTCAGGGGCAGGGTTCCGGATTTCGTAGAGACAGAGATAGGGGCAGAGATCGTAGGTCCAGGAGGTCTGGGCAGTATCAGGGATTAGGGACGGCCAGTCAGAGTCAGGGGCAGACTTCTCGTTACAGTGCTCCGAGTCAGAGAGAGCAGCGTGGGGCAGGGGTCCCAGCCGTCAGGGAGTCGGGCAGACAGTTCAGCTGGAGAGAGAGACTGTCCGAGATGTCGCCGTCGCCATTCCGGTCCGTGTTCATCAGAGCAGCCCCGATGTTATCGTTGTGGTCAGTATGGCCACACATCATTTACATGTACTTCGAGGAATTCCCTGTGCTTCCGCTGTGGGAGGCCAGGTCATATTGTGAGAGACTGTCCAGATGCGCCGCCTGCGGTACAGGGAGCGAGTACCAGCGGTGCTAGAGCCGAGCCGTCATCTTCTAGCCGCCGAGAGTCAGCGCCCAGAGGCAGGGGTAGAGTATTTCAGGCTACAGCAGAGGAGGCCCGCGAGTCTACCGACGTGGTTTCCGGTACGTACATTCTGAACGGGCTTAGTGCTCGTGTTTTATTTGATTCTGGAGCGGATCGCTCGTATGTATCTGTTGTGTTTTGTGCCTACTTTTCTGTGCCTGCTACTGTTTTATCTGTGCCGTTAGTTGTTGAGAGGGTAGACGGTAGTACAGCTTTAGTGAGTCGAGTATTCCGAGATTGTATTCTAGAGATTGATGCTCACCGGTTTCTGATCGATCTACTGCCGATAGAAATCAGCAGTTTCGATGTGATAGTGGGTATGGATTGGATGACAGCCAGGCAGGCTGATATTCTGTGCGCGAAGAAGATGATCCGGATACCCATTTCAGACAGTGAGACGGTGACAGTGTATGGCGAGAGGCGCCGAGGCGAGATTAGGATTGTTTCGATGGCCCGAGCTCAGAGATATGTTGCGAAGGGGTGTGAGACCTTTCTGGCTTATGTGGTTGACGCCAGATTAGAGAAGAAGACCCTAGCGGATATACCTGTGATTCGAGAGTTCCCTGAGGTATTCCCAGAGGAGTTGCCTGGGTTACCGCCAGATCGTCAGGTCGAGTTCCGTATCGATCTTATTCTTGGAGCGGTGCCTATTGCGAAGACGCCTTATAGGCTGGCACCTACTGAGATGAGAGAGATGATGTCGCAGCTTCAGGAGTTGCTAGATCGTGGATTCATCCGTCCGAGTTCGTCCCCGTGGGGAGCTCCAGTGCTATTTGTGAAGAAGAAGGACGGTTCTATGCGGATGTGTATTGACTATCGAGAGTTGAATAAAGTGACGGTGAAGAACCGTTATCCACTTCCAGGCATCGACGATCTATTCGATCAGCTGCAGGGTTCGAGTTTCTTCACGAAGATAGATCTGAGATCGGGTTATCATCAGCTGAGAGTTCGAGATGAGGATGTGCCGAAGACTGCGTTTCGGACGAGATACGACCACTATGAGTTTTTAGTCATGCCATTCGGATTGACTAACGCACCCGCGGCATTCATGGATTTAATGAACAGGGTGTGTAGATCTATGTTGGATCGGTTCGTGATAGTGTTCATCGACGACATCCTGATCTACTCGAGGAGTGCCGAGGACCACGAGCAGCACTTGCGAGAGGTTTTGACCGTGCTGCGAGCGGAGAGACTGTATGCGAAGTTCTCCAAGTGCGAGTTCTGGTTGCGCGAGGTCCAGTTTTTGGGACATGTTGTGAGCGCCGAGGGTATTTCAGTGGATCCGACAAAGATAGAGGCCGTGATGAGTTGGGAGCCGCCGAAGACCGTGCCTGAGATCCGTAGCTTTTTGGGCCTAGCCGGGTATTACCGCCGCTTTATTCAGGACTTCTCGAGGATTGCCAGGCCGTTGACGAGATTGACACGGCAGTCCGTTCCTTTCGTGTGGTCCGATGAGCAGGAGTCGGCATTCAGAGAGCTGAAGTCCCGGTTATGTCAGGCTCCAGTGTTAGCATTGCCCGAGGGTACAGAGGATTTTGTGGTCTATTGTGATGCGTCAGGTACCGATTTGGGATGTGTTCTGATGCAGCGAGGCAAGGTGATAGCGTATGCGTCGCGACAGCTGAAGACCTATGAGGAAAATCATACCGTGCACGACCTTGAGTTGGACGCGATAGTGTTCGCATTGAAAATATGGCATCATTATCTGTACGGTTCGCGGTTTGTAGTGTATACAGATCATAAGAGCCTTCAGTACTTGTTCAGTCAGAAGGAGCTGAATATGAGACAGCGGCGCAGCCTCGAGTTACTGAAAGATTACGACTGCGAGATCCAGTACCATCTTGGTAGGGCCAATGTGGTGGCCGATGCGTTGAGCCGTAAGGCGTGCGGTCAGACAGTGGTTTCCCGAGCAGCGAGGCTCGAGGTTACATCGACTCTTGTGGAGAGTCTGAGGCATGCTCAGTTAGAGGGGTTGCGAGCAGAGAATGTGAAGAGAGAGCGGCTTGCAGGACAGCTTGAGATGTTGAGCAGAGATAGCAGAGGTTTGTGGGCGTTTCATGACCGAGTTTGGGTTCCGAGAGTCGGTAATCTGCGGCAGCTAATTTTAGACGAGTCGCATCGTTCGAGATTATCCATCCACCCCGGGAGCACCAAAATGTATAGAGATCTGCGTGAGTTCTACTGGTGGCCTGGGATGAAGAGAGACGTGGGTCGATATGTCGAGGAGTGCATGACTTGTCTGCGCGTTAAGGCCGAGCATCAGAAGCCTCACGGGCATTTGCAGCCTTTGGAGATTCCTGAGTGGAAATGGTATCACATTACGATGGACTTCATTGTTAGGCTTCCGCGCACCGTTCGAGGTAATGATATGATATGGGTGATAGTAGATCGATTGACTAAGAGTGCCCACTTTCTAGCGGTTCGGGGCACCATCACTATGGATCAGTTGGCTCGGTTATATATCAGTGAGATAGTCTCGAGGCATGGCGTTCCGATGTCGATTACGTCTGATAGAGATGCGCGGTTTACTTCGAGGTTCTGGCAGAGCTTTCAGCGCGAGTTGGGGACGAGAGTTCAGTTGAGTACAGCGTACAGACCTCAGACAGACGGGCAGACAGAGCGGACGAATCAGACTCTCGAGGATATGCTCCGAGCTTGTGCGATAGATTTCAGTGGTAGTTGGGACGTTCACTTGCCGTTAGTCGAGTTTGCGTACAATAACAGCTACCATTCCTCCATCAAGATGGCTCCGTTCGAAGCACTGTATGGGCGTAAGTGCCTAACCCCGGTGTGTTGGGGCGAGGTCGGCGAGCGACCTATCAGTGGGCCCGAGTTATTGCAAGAGACGAGCGATAAGGTGGCGGTTATCCGCGAGCATATGAGAGTAGCACAGAGCCGACAGAAGAGTTATGCCGACCGTCGTCTGACCGAGCTCAAGTTCAGTGTTGGGGACCGCGTTATGCTGAAAGTATCGCCGTGGAAAGGAGTTATCAGATTCAGACATCGAGGTAAGCTGAGTCCGCGATACATCGGTCCGTTCGAGATCATCGCCAGAGTCCGAGATCAGGCGTATAGACTGAGGTTGCCCCCTGAGTTGGCCGGAGTTCACGACACGTTTCATGTGAGTCACCTGAGGAAGTGTTTGGCCAAAGATGATCAGTTTGTGCCGTTATCCGAGATCACCGTGGACGATCATCTGAGATATGTTGAGCAGCCTGAGGCGATTACCGACCGTAAAGTGAAGAGATTGCGGAATAAAGAGATCGCACTAGTACTCGTTCAGTGGAGACATCATAAGGGTACTAGTGCCACCTGGGAGCCCGAAGCCGAGATGAGGAGCCGATATCCGCAGCTATTCTTGAGTCCGAGCTAGATTCCGGGACGGAATCTTTTTAAGAGGAGAGGATTTGTAACATCCCGGATTTCAGCCTAGTACGTGGATTTAATTTATTGGCTCTTTATTTTAATAATTATTGCGTGTTCCAATTAAATCCCGTTTCGTGGACTTGACGTGTCAAGATTGAGTGATACGTGTTTCCGAGCTATTAATTAGCGGATTAATTATCTCCTTGAGATCGTGGATTTAATTGGGTCCTAATGATATAAATTGTGAAAAAGTGATATCGGGTTCGGATTAATCGGGTCCGGGGTTTCTAATTATAGAAAGTGTACGTATATATGGATAAACTTGAGCACGTTTCTCCTTTTTCCTTCTCTTGCCTTCCAAAATCAGAAACGTGAGGTGTATGCTAGTGATCTGGAGCTCCAATTCAGCAAAGAAATCATAAGTTGGGTGCTGAAATTTGAATTATACTCTCCTCCTTTTGTGTTCTTGAGCTCAAGGTATGAATTGATGGGTTTTAATTGCTAAATTTCGTATGTGTGATGTTGTTATATTGTGGGTTTTGGTTCTGAAGTTGCACAAGATATTACATATGAGTTTTATGAGTCTTTTTGCTGCTGGGACCGAATTAAGGAGGTTAGAACCTCTGGTTTTTGCCATTTATGCGACCTGCACTGCTGCTGTTACAGCGTGAGCGCGGCCGCGATGGCCTCGGCGCGACCGAGTTGCCTGGGCGCGGGCCCACGATGCGGCGGGTTCTGTCGGGGGTTTTCGGGCGTGGACTGTTCGTTCGGGGTGGTTCCGTGGGTCGTGTTTGCTTATGATAATTGTGTTCGGGTTTTGTTATCTGTCGGTCGGATTTATGTTAATCTGTTGGGATCCGTGTTAATTACAGGTTCGAGTCAACCGCGTTCCGACCAGCGATAGAGTTTGGGTTTCGATTGCTTTCGGGTATTGGTGAGTACTCGAGTTCTTTTCAAACGCACGTGCATTCTTTCGAGTCGTCTATGTGATTGTTATATATATGTGTATGAGACTGTGATAGCGCGCAGGTATGAGCTTCTCTACCCTATACGTGCTATATGTGTTTGAATTGCAGGTGTCCGCGATATGTGATCGCGCAGGCTGACTGTCCCTAACCAGTCACGAGATATGAGGCTGTATATATACGGCAGTGATATGCCAGGTCGCTCCTGTGCCTATTGAGTGGCTAACCGCTGCTGTGTGCGGCCTGTTAGCTGGGGAACGTGGTCCCCTTTTGAGCAGAGATATGTGTTATGCATCGAGTTGCATATATGTGACGAGATATATGTGTTGTGTATGCTTTATGTGCTTACCTGCAGTGTCTAACCCTCGCGTACTCACGAGCTGTCCAGCTTATGTTTTCGAGTCTTTCGTGTCTCAGGCAGTCACACTATGGGGTCGCAGTCACAGCCGCAGCTGCCAAAGTGAAGATCGGAGTAGTTTAGAGTCGTGTATGCTGATTGTGTTTTGATACTGAATTTCAGAACTATTATCTGTATTTTGTCTTGATCAACATTGTGTTAGCTATCAGTAGATTATCAGTTATTCAGTAGTGTATGTATCCGTATCAGCAGGTGACATGGGACGTGTAATTTTGTATTAAAGTTTTAATTAACAGTGTTTTCCGCTAATCCTGTGACATGTGTACTTTGAGATGTTTGCGTTATTGTCACTTATGATTGATTAATGACGTGACATTTGTGTGAGAATTGTGGGTGTTACACTAATTATTTCAACAAAATATTGTTTTTCACCCAATTTTGTTGTGTTGGACATTTGGTCACATTTTCAAAAAATGACGTAATAATTTTGATTTTGCACTCATTCGCATTCATGTAAAATTTTTCCATACAATGTGTGCATTATTGTGGAGTTAATGTTACATTGTCTTTACATTTAATCCTTGATAGTCATAAGTTTGCCAAAATAGAGTTGTATTTATATTCATATATTTATATTTTGTATTAATTTTGGTAAAATAAAGTTGAAAAAATAAATATATTGGACAAATAAAACTTTTTGAAAATTTTTAATTAAAATAAAATGGTTAGAAGTAGGGGTGACAATTTTAGCTCGTTCAAGCAAATGGGTTAAACGGGTTGATGACCAAAAGTCGTAAAATTTACATGATTTAGAAATTTTTTTCTAAAAACAATTTGTTTAATACATCGTTTTATAAAATTTTCTTTTTAAGAAAAATTATTTTCTATCTTACTTTTTTACTATGTGTCAATTTAATAATCTGGCTTATTTGACCCATGGGTCAAAATTAGGTGTTCATAAAATTCCGAAACCGAATCACCGTCCCGATTTTGAGTTTAACCGAACCGAAATTTTCTATTTTTTCAGTTTGGTTAACCGAACCGAAAAAAATCTTCGGTTTCGGTTTAGGTTCATGTTTTTGGTGACGGACGGTTAACCGAAGAACTGAAATAATTTTAATTTTATATATTTTAACTTTTAATCTTATAAATATTAACATTTATCCCAACAATAGTTTAAATTTTTAACTTGATTATTGGTTTAAATTAATTGTTAAATCCAAAACTACAAAAAACTATACTAGAATAATTTCATTCATAAAGATTATAAATTAGTTTTTCTTGTTTTCTCTTAGATGTTTAATAATAATATTTAATCTTCTAAAGATATGATATACATAATCTGTAGTTTTATTTATCGCTATTATAATTTTTGACATTTGAAATTTTTAAAAACAATTTATTGGAATTTTTAATTTGAAATTTAATTTAGTAATTAAAAAATTGTTAATTGAATAACCGAAACGAAAAAACCAGTTAACTGATTGTCGGTTAACCGGTTTTTTTTTGTTTAGTTTTAGGTTCATGAATTTCTCAAACCGGTATCTTCGGTTAACCATCTGAAATGTAATTTCGGTTCGGTTGACTATCCATGAACTACCTTTAAAAGGTTAGACGTGGCGCAAGATAAGAGGGTCCCAAGGTTTCACCCCTAGTGTAGTAGTAGGGATGGCAACGGGCCGGTTTCGGGCCGGGGATCAGTCCCCCCGTCCCCGTCCCCGTTTAAGAAACCGCATACCATCCCCGTTTGAAAAACCGCGGGGATTTATACGGGGATCCCCGTCGGGGATTCGGTTTTCACCGCGGGGATTCAGTTTTCACCATTTAATGTAAACGGTTAATTAAACGGTTAATTTTCACCACAAAAATCCCCATTTAATGAGAACGATTAAATCTTGTTACAGCGACAATTAAAAGATGCATAGACTAGGATTACAATGTTCGAAAGACGACACTACGAAATGTTCCAACCAACAATACGGTTACAAACCACAAAATAAAGTTTATGAAAAGAAAATAAAGTTCCATTTAGGGTTACTGGCGAGAGACGAGAGCTTAATGGCTTAGGAGCAGAGACGAGAGCGAGAGAACAGAGAAGAGGAAAAACGGCTTACTGGCTGAGGAAGAAGAAGGGTTTGTGACTTTACATTTAGGGTTTCTTTATTTATATATATATATATATATAGAGGTGGGTTCAACGGAGATCTCCATGCATCGAAGAACCTTGAAGAACCTCCATGCACCACCACAAATGCATCACAATTCCCCCGTAATGCATCATTATTTCCACGTGATGCATCAAATTCTCACGTGATGCATCGATTTCTACATTATTTCCACATGATGCATCAAATTCCCGAGTGATGCATCAATTTCTACGTGATGCATTTTAGTTTTTCTAGCGATGCATTGTGGTTCTCCAAGGTTCTTCGATGCATAAAGTTCTCCATTGAACCCACCCCTATATATATATATATATATATATATATATATATATATATATATATATATATATATATATATATATATATATATATATATATATAAAATAATCGGTTTTTTAAGCGGGCCTCTTAAACGGTTAATCGGGCCGGGTAATCGGTTATTTATCTAATACCGGCCCCGGCACCATCCCCGTTAAAATCCTAGTGGTTTTCCCCGAAATCGTCCCCGTCCCCGATTAGTGTCCCCGAACCCGGACCGTTTACGTCGGTTTTCGGTTTTCCCCGTCGGTTTCGGTTTTTTTTGCCATCCCTACGCAGTAGGAGTACTAAAAGCATGGAAGAGGAACTCTTGTTGGTGGGGCCAAGTGGCGATGTCACATGTACCGTCGGAGGAAATCAGCCGGACACGTGGAGTGACATTAGATATGACGATATCGTAATCATCAGATGACGCTTTCTACGTGTCACTTTTCGATTGGGACCACTATCGGAATTCATGTTCCATTCATTCCATTTTATAATCATACATAAAATTAATTTTTAGTTTTAGATTTATATATAGAGTTTTACATTTGTATAAACCAACAAAATAATGTTTTTTCATATGTAAACTTCATCATTCACGGTTACTTTTTTATCATTTTAGTCTTTATGTTATATTTTTTTACTGCACGTGGGAAATATACTGACTCTCGTTATGTTGCTTCCCATCTTAGGGAAAGAGGATTAGAGAAAACATGAAGGTTTGATGTGAGAGAGAAAGAAAGTGAGAGAATATGAAAAGGGTGGTCAAATCAAAGAGGGAAGGGTAGTTGGCTACCGACGTCAAACCACCATTGATCTCCACTATCGAAGCTCTTCATATCTTAGACAAAATCAAGGGCCTCTAGGCAGGGTTTCTTCAAAATCTAGGAGAGTTTCTTCAAATCTCGATTGTTAGGTTTCTTCGTTGGTAGTTGGCCAATCGATTTTAGATCTCTTTTTGAATGTGGTGGTTTGTCTGACCTTCCCCTTCGATTTCCCTCTCAATATTCCAAATCGAGGAGAGTATTGACGATTAGATGCTTTAATCCATAAAAGTTTTCAAACAGGACTCTGGAAGTTGTCAAACAAAGAAGAAGCTCATAGTTCTCAGTGATTTATCATATGCAAATTTGTTGATTTCAAGTGTTTTCATCTCCATTTGTTTATAAGGTTTTTTTTTTTTTTTTGTTTTTGTTTTAGGGCAAAGGGAGTGATATATTTTTGTACCATCATCTCACTGTCCATGTTAGTGTTACATCATCTTTGGTTTTTACTCTTTTCATTTTTATATATCACTCAAACCATGAACATGGTTATCTTTCTTTATACATACCCCAATAACTATTTTTGTATTAAAAAAGAAGAAAAAATGTGAGGGATTGGAGGTACGACATTGGCATGGTCATATCGTGCGACACCCATGGTGTTCCTCGCGGTACCAGCCTTTGCAGTCCGTGCCACGACACACCATACCGCACCCCCTTACCTTACATATCTGATTAAGGCTTTGATTACTTCTTTAAATAGTTTTACCATATTGATTAATGATTTAATCCCTCAATTAGGTTCTTCGATTTTGTGAATGATTGCAACATCGTTTTGTTTTCTAGTTCTTAATTCAAATATGAAATCAAAATCAATCAGTTTGTATTTGTTTAATTTGTTCAGGTGTTCGTTTCATAAGTTATTGGAAAACGAAGTGTTCGTTCGAGTTGGTGCATATCACTAGAGAAGGAGGTTAACTGACACAAATGATCAATAGATACCTTTTTAACACTTTCAATAAAGACGATTACTAAATCAATAAAGAGAAAACATGTTGAATTTTTAACCATATTAACCTTTGGTTGAGTTTAGTGGAGAATTAACTTAGACTAAAAAACCAAAAGACAAAGACAAATTATATTCAATACATATGTGCATACAACTGGTGCATACATCCAGTGCACATGCATGTATATATGATTCAATCAATTTTAATTCTATAATTCTCCAATCTAATTTAATTTTTCATTGAACTTGAGTCATTAACCTTTTAATAAATACGATACTTAGGTGACACGTAGTTAGCGCTCAATAAATTAAATATCTGAAATCTAAAATGAATATTTGAATTGGCTCATAGACTTCTTCTAACTCTTACATAATATTGGTGGTGGATATCATTCATGACTTAAAGAAAGTAAACATAATGTTTATATAATTATATGTGTTTTTAGAGCATATAAAGTTACTTAATTCTTTGATAAAATAATATAAATAAGAAGTAACATTTGATACATTAAAATCAATGACTTTATATTACTTAATTACCCAATATAATGGAATAAAAAATAATATGTAATTAATTAAACTCAATGACTTCATATTACTTAATTACCCAAATAAATGAAATACCTAAAAATTACATAAATTTCAAGACATTATTGCTTCGAAACCATACAAATGCTATTTCAAGAAAAATATCAAGTTTAGTGATATTTTTAATATAAAATAAAATACCATGCATTTGTGAGAAAGTAATATTTTATTTTTAAGATGTCATCATTTAGAGTCGTTTGTTGATTTTTAATGTAATTATTAATAGGATTTTTGTTCAATAAACATATTTAATGATTTTATTAATATTTTAGTAAGTAAATAAAGAACCCCTACCCCGACCTCGAGATTTCCCACCCTGCAACGGCTTCCCCTTCCCAATTAGCTTCTCCCCTCTGTTTGATTAAAAAAAATATTTTATATATTATATATGTCATATTTTAGGTATTCATCAATAAGAATCATCAATAAAAACAAATCTAAATCTTATCATGTCACATCTTAATTATGTATAGATCTAATTAAAAATTATTCTATACATCTATATAACTATTAAAAATAAATATCCATATATGAAAAACATTAAATTTTTAAAAAGTATAAAGTAAGTGGTAAAAGTTATTCCATAACATTTTTTATTATAATAAAATATATAAATAGTACTTTATATATAAACTAAAATCACAATTTATATAAGTTAAAACATATAAATTTATAAGTGAAAGGTTTTAACGAAACATAAAAATATTTTTGTTATTCATATCCATTAATTTATAAAGCTTAAAAAATTCTATTATGAATAATGAATTTTTATAATTTTTAATTTTAATTTATATATATTTTACATAAATAATTTTTATTTAATAGATAGATGATTTATATGTTTATTAATTTGAATTTTACAAAAACGACAAATCAAGTAACGATAATTCCGTTAAACAAATCTACATATAAACTCAAGTTTAATTCGAGATCACAAATCAAGATTCGCAGGTTCTTTTTTTTTCGTTTTAGACTAAGCATGTTCACGTTGGGTCAACTTTCAATGACTCCGACAAGCTTATCCATATACAAAATAATTAAGGAATGTTTTTCATGATTTTTTAAAATTAAATACTCCTTAGAAAACTAGTAGCATAATAAAAAAAAAATGTCTTGAGGGATCAACACATTAAAATGCATAAATTTTGTAATGGTGATTTTATGGGTGATTCGAAAATGGTATAAGCTGCTACTTCATGCGGCCTAAGATGATATAAAAAAGATTTAATCGAAAGATCTTTTTCTATTGATTCAAAGCCTATCAGGTTTATGGTTAGCAAATAGGAAACCTTCGCTACAAGTTAACTTGTTAAAGTGGTATGTTTTAATCCTGATGAAGTGTAAGTTAACTATTGATAGAGAACAATAAATGTCTCTTCTAGAAGTTTGATTCTTTGTTTCAAGTTGTCTTTGGTAATTCTTGCTCCTTCTTAATATAATTTGTCTTTTGAAAAACATAATAATTCGTAAAAGAAAAAAAAACATTAAAGTTGGATCGAAACTCAAATCTTAATTATCCATATATATGAGGAGAGAGACTGTGTGTGTGTTTTGAATTGAAGAGCTTTATGAAATTCACACTAACGAGAAATTTAGACAATTATACATATATTTATTTATTTTTATTTAAAGTTATCTAATTTACAATAAGGTGTAGTTCTTTCGCATAAATGATAAGTGAAAGAAAATTGATTGCAGTGCTAATTGATAAGTGACTGAAAACTGATTACAGTACTGATTGTAAGTGACTGCGTTTATTACCGAGTACTGAATTAATAAGTCTGTTTCTTTTGTATACTGAATTTGTGTTATATGTATAAATCTAAGAACAAAACTTGAACACAAAGATAATGCATTTATATTAACTTTATTTAACATATAAACATAAATAAATCTGAATAATCAAGTTTGTAAATAAATATAAAATTTATTTCAACTATCTCTAATATATAAACAAAAAAAATCTGAAAAATCAAGAATCTTTAACACATAAACATATATTTTAGCTTTCATTAATACATAAACAAGAAAATATCTAAAACATCAAGGATCCATATATATAATATATAAACATGAATTTTAACATTTCTTTATCATGGTCGGTGAGTAGTTGGGGTGTAGTCGAATTGAAATTTTTATTATAAATTTCTAAATTATACATCCAGTTTGTTCATAAATAATCAGATATAAATATTTTAATAACACAGACATACTTTCAGTATATTTTCTATTAACTTAAATTATTTTTTAGTTATTTTTAGCAAAAAAGTTATTTAATATATTAAAATAATAAAATAGTTAGATGAAAACAAATTGAATATATAAAAGAAGCGTAAAATAAATAAATAAAATATTCTAATGGGGATACTTTTAATAAATAAAGAATAAATATATTTATAACATATATATATATATATATATATATATATATATATATATATATATATATATATATATATATATATATATATATATATATATATATATATATATAATGTATAAATAATTTTAATAATTAATGAGAAAATGAGAAGAGTTGTTTTTAGATTTAGAATTAGTGACAATGAGTGACTAAAATATGCTGATTGAATAAGTATTGATAAGTATGATTTACCACATATTACTTATGGAAAGAAACACACTTATTTGCCAAAATCACTTACCGAATAAGTGAAATAACTAAATCAACACTTAATATCAGAAAAAGAACACCCCCCCCCTGAATTTGTCAAGGTTGATATACGATCGTCTCCGTTCCCACGAAATAAAAATTATAGGATTAGATCAGAATCATAAGATGTTATAATAAATAATTAGTTTTCTTTAGTTTATACTGTATTTTATATTTTAATATCATAAACTAACTGTATAACACATTAATATAAGATTAAAAGACTAAAACATTATAGGTTCATGTGTCAAATGCTTAAATTCATAAACAAATTCAATTGATCCAGCAATACATATGACGATCCTACCAGGTAAAAATGGTGGGAACTGGATAAAATGATTGGATCCAGATAAAGGTAAGATCAAATTGATAAACTATCGGTGTTAGTACGCTCTTAAAATGATTTAGATCGAAATTTGAAGGTTTGCGATCACGAGTTATAGTTTTTTAATTTTTGGTTTAACTGAAAAGAAGATTACACCCAAATCTTAATATCCTATTACGATCTTATTTCTGGATAGATTCTATTCATGGTCGACATATTTCTACTGATTAAATATCATAAAATTTTAAAATTAAGATCACGGTTTGTAACATCAATAGGAGTACTAATCTTGGCCCTAAAAATTTGATATGGACCAAAAGAATATTAAAGAAACTATGATATTAGGCTTACGTCAATATATTCTTTTGTGCTTTTGAAAATAATGTGATATTTGTTTTTTTCTACAATTGTAACACAAGTTTGCATTTCTTTTTCTGTAAATACCAATAACTATTTATGAGGTGAGCAACAACACCCTTCCTTACTTGGCACCTACACATCACTCTTAAGAATTTTCAATCTTGTAACTAAGTTCACAAATTCATTTTATGCAAAAACAAAATTTTTGCAATGCCGTATGAATTCAATTGTCACCCCTAATAATGTGAATTGTTTTATAGCAAGTTCAACTTGCGTAATGACCATAAACATTTATAAATTCAGTCTTATTGAATCTGATTATTCTAACCATTTTTGACAATTAACTATGTTTTACGCAGGGGCGGATCCAGGATTTTTTTGTTATCGGTGTCACTTTTTTAGAGTAAATTTAATAGTTAGATTTTTAAAATATTTTCAAAAATGGATCGGGTCAACGAAACGGGTTGCCAACACAAAATTAACAAATTAACAAGATTTTTATAATTACATTAGTACAAAGTACAATACTATCTCTCAACTGTCGCAGTTGCGACCGAGAAAACCAATATTAACTTCAAAAATTAAAATCATTCAGATACATCTCCGCCAACTTTAATAACTTTGATGCATCAAAGTCCCTAAAAGAATCACACGGTTAGGGGTTTTCAACATATTTAAATGGACCGGTGTCTGCAACAAGGTTTGGGTTAATTTTTTTCGGGTTCTTTATAATGTTTTTGGTTGGTTCTTGAATCTTGTCTCTTATACTTTTTATTTCTATTGGAATTTTGTTTTTCTTTTAAGTTTTTATGATTAAACTCAGTAATTTTTTAATAAGTTTGGGTAACGAAATCGACAAATATAAATTAGATTTGTGTATAATACTTTTACAAATTTTTCGTAGGTGTCACTTAAAAAAAATCCTAGGTGTCACTCGAATTTTTGATACATACGTAACTCAGTGTTTTGAAAATTTATCATTGTAAAACACTGCATCCGCCACTGGTTTTACGTAATTTGATAGTTACTTCGTTTAATAACACCAAATAACCCTTTTTATAGCAACTTTGATTGCACCGTTTGTGTCTTTGGTTCCAAAAGTGATAGCTTCATTCACGTAATGGTTTTGAAATTTCTAAATTTAAATATGTGGTCATGTTAGGAGTTCGATAACATAGCTTAACTCTCCATAATAAACATGGATTATTATTTACATCATACGTTAAGTATTTTTATTAATCCAAATTTCGTGTTTCCTAAATTAGCAACACCAATTTATAATACTAAAACATCAACCAAGTATATATATAGTTCAGAAATCACAAGAGTGTTGAACTACCTACGACTACCTACATCTGTAGTAAGTCTCAAAATCATGTTCAGGTGTTTCCTATCGTTATTTTGGACACTTCTTATCCATCCTACTTGTCATCTAGGATCTAGCAACCAATTTTCAAAACAAGCTTTTATTCGTGAAAAATACAAGAATTCTACAATAGTTTTATTAACCAGTTAGTAAAACAAATGTATAAATAAATAAAACATCAATACATCACACAACCGCTAAGAACATACCCTTTATAAAAATAGTATTACAGCATTACTAATTATCGATATTCCATCGTCTTCATTTCAAGACCAAAATAATATAAAAAATTCTAAACATAACGAGGAAGTAAAAGTTATAGTATTTTAGTAATCTACTTTATTAATCATGTATATTGGATTAATTACATATTTTATTATTTTA
Organism: Centrapalus pauciflorus; assembly: GCA_020465985.1. Classification (NCBI taxonomy): domain Eukaryota; kingdom Viridiplantae; phylum Streptophyta; class Magnoliopsida; order Asterales; family Asteraceae; genus Centrapalus; species Centrapalus pauciflorus. The sequence goes on from JAANYP010000049.1 coordinate 810,843, forward strand.
TATATTTAAAACGTTGACTAATAAAGTTGGTAGGTCAACGCGACACATTATTTGTTTAACAAATTAGTATTAAAAGTTACGTTATTTTAATTCATTATAATTTATAAAACCCATCCGAGAAGTCGTGAATTATTTTTTTGGTAAATAAGAAACTTTATACCCTCAAAACCAATTAGATATTTTGGTCTTCTTGAGCAGTTGAGCCCCTATCTCGAAGGTAATCAATCTACCATCAGGGCTTGCCGTGGTGGCCACCAAGTTTCCATAAGGGGCTTGGGAAGGGTTGTTACCCAGGTTCAATCTTCACCAGAGGCGGATTTTTGGGTTTTTCCTTTCAGGTGAACTAATCTAACTATGAAGATTTTAATCTAACTAGGAGATTGTGGCGTGGATCGAACCGGGATCTGTCAGCATTTGGGCCTAGGCGATAACTACCACAACAGCCGTTCAAAAAACAAGCGGTTTAGTTTTTTACTTTTTTAAACTAATAACCAAGTTAATTGTGTATTACTAGAATTCATCCATAAATATTACATACGTATAAGAACGTTTTCATCGGATGTCACGATTTTAGCCAAACAGACCAAACACGTGTATAAAAATGAGCCATGATACTAGTGGCGGACCCAGAATTTTCGGTCGTTGTCGGCACAAATTTAAATCGTGTTTTCGATTTAATAATTTTATTAATTAGATTGGTCGGGTCGGGCTAACAACCGATAATATTAATTGAAATTTCATAAATTTTGTGATTGAATAAGAATAATGGTATTGTGTTTGGTGAAATGAACCAAAATTATAAATAATAATGGCCTATTGGGTATTTAAATTTGAGCTTTATATTATTAATTCATTATTTTTTATTTTTTATATTAAATTATATATTAATTATACTACAAATTTATTTTATTGATTGAAGATTATAAATTTTTTTGATTAAATTATTTTAATGATGTTTTAATATTTGAAAAGCATGGTTGCATGTTCAAAAAGCCACAGGTTGCATAAACAAAAAATCGTAGAAAATTACTATACGAAATAAAGTTATTGGCGGAGGACCGGTGAGACGTGTCACCCCCAACTCCCACCTGGATCCGTCCCTGCATGATACAAAAACTAAGTTAGTTTATAGTTTCTTATTAATTTTTAAATACAATCTTAAAAAATGAATGTTCTAAACAAGTTCTTTAGTAAGCAATCATCAAATATATGTGAATTATGGATACTAATGAGTTGCCGACAATTTATTTGTCGTGACAAAATCAGTTGACGTAGGTCACTGTTTAGATTGAATCTCGTAAACTCTGTAATCTTAAGTTTTCTTCTTTTCTATTTGTCGTTGTTGTGTGTGTATACTTACTAATATTGACGATGAGACATCTTGATGGAGGCCTCGAGAAAATAGATGACCCTTGAATTCAAAATCATAAAAACAAGAAGAGGATGTCTCTTCTTAAAAACTTTAAATAAAAATGTATCTAACATAAACATATCTAATTGCCTCTTGAATTCAAATAACCTGTAACTCAATAATTATTACCTTCAAAACTTTCAATCGACTAAATATAAGAAATAAAATATTCTATATATAAACCTATATTCCAATGTAACATCCGTCAATTTGACCTAGTACGTGGAATTATTTTAGTGGATAAATAATTTATTAATATTAGGTTGGTCCAATTATATCCCGTTTCGTGGATTGATACGTGTCGGGATTGGGGCTTGCGTGTCATCGGGGTATAATTTTAATGAACGGATTATATTTTTGGGATCGTGGGATTAAATGGGTTAAATGGACATTAATTGTGAAAATGTGATATCGGGTTCGGGTTAATGGGTTCGGGACCGGTTAAATTAGAAGAGTATATACGTGCCTATCCTTTTCTCCTCCCTTATCCATTTGTGTGAAATCCCTAAAGGTGTTGTGTGTGTGTTTGAGAGATTCTAGCAGCAGAACCTTGTGTGGACTGAATTGGGTGCAGGAATTTGGAATAATAATCATCTTCTTCATTCTTTGTGTTCTTGAAGCTCCAAGGTAAGGGTACTCTCTTTTCATGGCTTCAATTTGAGTGATTGTTGTGAAGATGTATGTGATAGCACCTAAGTTATAAAAGGGAGTTTGTATGCTGCTGTTATGAGTTTAATTGTGGCTAAATTCGTGTATGTAAGGAGTTGTATACTCCTGGGCAGGGCTGAAATCGCAGAGCAGGAACAGGGGTTTCGCGGTGTCGCGGCGCGACTAACAGCCTGCAGTGAAATTCCGAGTTTATCTCATAAAAGGGGTTTGGGTCGGATTAGTGTCGGGTTTTCTTCGGGATTGCTCGGGTTGGGTTTTGTTTGGGTTCGGGGTCTCCTTGGAATTGCTTTGAGTCGAGTTTTGGGTCGTGTCCGGGTGTCGGTTGAGTTTCGGTTCTGTGGAATTGTCGGGTTCGAATTGGGTTTGAGTCAATGTGATTATGTGATATGTGTTATCCGGGAATCGTGTTTAATTCTTGGGCTATCCGTGTGATTACAGGGACTAGTGGTCATCGGGTCGGATTCGATCAAGGTGCTCAGACTTCAGGGAATCAATCAGGTGAGTACTCGAGACGTTTTCTAAACGCGCACCATCTTTTACGTTATAGTTGAATAGCTATATTGTGCGTGTTCATATATATGAGACAGGGACGTGAACCTCAGGTATACTCTATTCCTTATACGTGTTATGTATGAGATGTGAGATCGGTTCAGGGGTCCGTGATGAGTTCCATACAGACGATAAGTCGCGAAGGGGAATCGCGCGGGTTGACTGTCCCTTACAGTCCTTGGGGCGTATATATACGGAAGGGCCTGTAGCCGGGTAGCTTCCGTGCTACAGGGTATTATCGACCATTGCTGTGTGCGATGTGTCCACCGGGGAGGGGTCCCCACAGGGCTATGTGTACTCCGATCTCATACTTGTGCCTATATACTTGAGATGCGTGTTGGGTTATCGGGACAGCTACAGGGACAGGGATTGTGTGTTATGTGCTTATGTGTAGTGTCAACCCTCGCGTGCTCACTGGCTTTATAGCTCACGTTTTCGAGTCTAACATGTTCAGGGGTTCAGAAAGGATCTCAGCCGCAGCCGAGATAGATTCGAGGTTGTTCAAAGATTGTGATAGTTCCGTATCTTGTATAGAACAGTTGTAATAGTTGTTTTGGGAATTGTGTATGTAATGATCGGGATGATGTGTTTGTTATCATGGGATTATGGAATGTAATCGTATGCCATTATCTATGCTTTAAAGTTTTAATTAGCCGTAATCTGCATTATCCTATGACATATGTGTTATAGATCCGTTGCGTTATTGCCACTTATGATATTATATTGACGTGGCATTTCCGGGATCGGGAGGGGTGTTACAGCATGGTATCAGAGCTTGAGGTTTGAAGCTTGAGTATCATTAGTGGATGCTTAACTTAGACCTTGTTCCGGTCCATGGGGGATCGTTTTGCGATTATATAGTGGATTAACCGACCTGGCTTAGTGTATAACGCTGGGTGATTTATCCTTTGTGCTTAATCGTTTTGTTTTGTGCAGATTATAATGGCAGATCAGGGAGAGGTTCGGGCGCGGGTAAGCCGCCCAGCGACGAGTATATTCGGAAATCCGAGCTGCTAGATGTTCTTACCGAGTTTTATAGGAAGCAGAAAGAGCAAGAGCGTGAGCAGGGTCAGAGTTTGGGGCCAGTTGTTCAGCATGCCGAGACTGAGTCTAGGGGTGGTGCTTCTTCGTCTTCTCAGAGGGGTGGATCTTTTAAAGATTTTATGACAGGGGCCCCACCGCAGTTTCGGGGTGACGGTGAGCCGGGGGCGGCCATCGCATGGGAGCGAGAGATTGAGGGCGCGTTTCGAGTGGCCCACGTGGATCCTAGAGATATGGTTGGGTACGCCGCATATCAGTTACGGGGCGGTGCTTTTCAGTGGTGGAAATTGATTGAGTCATCGATGACTGAGTCCGCTGCTTATGCTATGACTTGGGAGCAGTTTCGGGCTATGTTTGAGCTCCAGTACATCCCGAGGGACGAGAGACGGGAGATGGAGCGCCGGTTTCTCCATTTGCAGCAGGGTAATATGACGGTCCAGCAGTACGTCGACCGATTTAATGAATACTCACAGTTCGCGCCTCAGCATGTCGACACGGAGAGCCGTAAGGCTGATGCTTTTATCGATGGGCTCCGATCTGATATTCGAGAGTTTGTGTGGCTGCACGACACTCCGACATTCGCCAGAGCCTTAGAGATGGCTCGCATGAGGGAACGGGAAATTCTGAAGCAGAGGGAGCAGCCCTCTTCTCAGAGGCAGCGTACTGGGACAGCTGAGCAGCTGGTTAGTATGTGGAGATCTTCCGGGAACGCCCCCAGTGACCAGCGTCCGGATCAGTGGCAGTTTTCAGGTCAGGGTTCTGGGCAGACTTCAGGGCAAGGGTCGGGACAGCGACGTGATAGAGATCGAGATAGAGGTCGAGATCGTCGATCGAGACGTCAGGGTCAGGGCCAGAGTCAGGGATCTGGAGCACAGAGCCAGAGTAGTGTGGGACAGGGGTCCCAGGCGTCCGGCAGCCGTGTTGAGAGCTCGTATGGTGATCGGGAGTGCCCGAAATGTCACCGGCGTCATTCCGGACAGTGTCTATCAGAGCAGCCGCGTTGTTTCCGGTGCGGCCAGCGGGGCCATGCCGCTTCAGTTTGTACAGTTCCGGAGCCGTTGTGTTTTAGATGTGGGAGACCAGGGCATCGAGTTAGGGATTGTCCAGAGCTGGGACCGGCTGTGCAGGGGGCTAGTTCTAGTGGAGCCAGGGCAGAGCCATCGTCGTCCAGCCGCCGTGAGTCTGTTCCGAGGGGTCGCGGACGAGTATTTCAGGAGACAGCAGAGGAGGCACGGGATGCCACAGACGTAGTTTCGGGTACGTACATCCTTAACGGACTTCGAGCTGTGTGCTATTTGATTCCGGGGCAGATCGCTCCTATGTGTCTGTTATCTTTTGTGCGTATTTTAGTGTGTCTCCTTCTTCTTTATCTGTTCCGTTGATTGTTGAGAGGGTCGATGGGAGTTCGATGTTAGTGAGTCGTGTTTATCGGGGCTGTGTGTTAGAGATAGATTCTCATCAGTTTGCGATCGATTTGCTGCCGATTGAGATCAGTAGCTTCGATGTGATAGTAGGTATGGACTGGTTGACTGCCAGACGGGCTGATATTCTGTGTGCTAAGAAGATCATCTGTATACCCATTTCTGACAGTGAGAGTGTCATTGTGTATGGGGAGCGCCGTAAAGGGGATATTGGGATCGTGTCTATGACCAGGGCTTAGAGATATATTTCTAAGGGATGTGAGACCTTCTTAGCTTACGTGGTTGACGCGAGGAAGGAAAAGAAGACCTTAGAGGATATTCCGGTGATTCGTGAATTCCCTGAGGTATTCCCGGAGGAGTTGCCTGGGTTACCGCCAGATCGCCAAGTAGAGTTTCGGATCGATCTTGTTCCTGGGGCGGTGCCGATTGCGAAGACGCCTTATAGGCTGGCACCCACAGAGATGCGCGAGCTGATGTCTCAGTTGCAGGAGCTTCTGGATCGTGGATTTATCCGTCCTAGTTCGTTGCCGTGGGGTGCGCCAGTGCTTTTCGTGAAAAAGAAGGACGGTAGTATGCGGATGTGTATCGACTACAGGGAGTTGAATAAAGTAACCGTGAGAATCGCTATCCGCTTCCTCGTATCGATGACCTGTTCGATCAGCTCCAGTGTTCGAGTTACTTCTCCAAGATCGATTTGCGGTCGGGTTATCACCAGTTGAGGGTCAGGGACGAAGATGTGCCGAAGACCGCGTTTCGGACTCGTTATGGGCACTACGAGTTCCTTGTGATGCCTTTCGGATTGACTAACGCACCCGCCGCTTTCATGGATTTGATGAATCGGGTGTGTAGAGCTATGTTGGATAGATTCGTGATCGTGTTCATCGATGATATCCTTATCTATTCGCGGAGTGCCGAGGACCACGAGCAGCACCTCCGAGAGGTTTTATCTGTGCTGCGCAGGGAGATACTGTACGCGAAGTTTTCTAAATGCGAATTTTGGCTTCGGGAAGTGCAGTTTTTGGGTCATGTGGTCAGTGCCGAGGGTATAAAGGTGGATACGGCCAAGATTGAGGCAGTGATGAGTTGGGAGCCTCCGAGATCAGTGCCCGAGATTCGTAGTTTTCTGGGTCTCGCCGGGTACTATAGACGCTTCATCCAGGATTTTTCGAGGATTTCCTTGCCATTGACGAGATTGACACGGCAGTCCGTTCCGTTTGAGTGGTCCGAGGAGCAGGAGCGTGCGTTTCGAGAATTGAAGACCCGGTTATGTCAGGCTCCAGTGTTGGCCTTGCCGGAGGGTACCGATGATTTTGTGGTGTATTGTGATGCTTCGGGATCAGGGTTGGGCTGTCAGCTGATGCAACGAGGGAAGGTGATCGCCTATGCCTCGCGCCAGCTGAAGACTTACGAGCAGAACCATACCGTGCATGATTTAGAGCTGGACGCCATCGTGTTTGCGTTGAAGATTTGGCGCCATTATCTGTATGAGTCTCGGTTCATCGTGTATACCGACCATAAGAGTCTTCAGTATCTGTTCAGCCAGAAAGATCTTAATATGCGACAGCGCCGTAGCCTTGAGTTACTTAAGGACTACGATTGCGAGATTCAGTACCACCCGGGCCGGGCTAATGTGGTAGCTGATGCGCTGAGCCGTAGGGCATGCGGCCAGACTGTGATATCTAGGGCTTCGAGGCTTGAGATTACCTCGACATTGATCGACAGTCTGAGATTAGCGCAGCAGGAGGGCCTGCGAGGTGATAATGTGAAGCGAGAGCGTCTGACCGGGCAACTTGAGTCATTGATCAGGGATGATCGTGGGCTGTTTGTGTTCCATGATAGGATCTGGGTTCCGAGGGTTGGGAATTTACGGCAGTTAATTCTTGATGAGTCGCATTGGTCGAGGCTATCTGTGCATCCGGGGAGTACTAAGATTAACCGTGATCTCCGTGACTTTTATTGGTGGCCGGGAATGAAAAGGGATGTGGGCCGATATGTTGAGCAGTGCATGACGTGTCTCAGGATCAAAGCCGAGCATCAGAAGCCGCAAGGGCATCTGCAGCCATTAGAGATCCCCGAGTGGAAGTGATACCATATCACGATGGATTTCATTGTGAGACTTCCACGCACGATCCGCGGGAACGATATGATCCGGGTTATCGTGGATCGACTAACAAAGAGTGCGCACTTCTTAGCCGTTCGGGGTACTATCACCATGGATCAGTTGGTGAGGCTGTACATCAATGAGGTGGTATCGCGGCATGGAATTCCGATGTCGATTACTTCGGATAGGGATACGCGGTTCACGTCTCGTTTCTGGCAGAGTTTTCAGCGAGAATTGGGTACCAGAGTTCAGCTGAGCACGGCGTATAGACCGCAGACTGACGGGCAGACAGAGCGCACCAATCAGACCCTCGAGGATATGTTGCGGGCGTGTGCTATCGACTTCAGCGGCAATTGGGACATGCATTTACCGTTGGTCGAGTTCGCGTATAATAACAACTATCACGCCACTATTAAAATGGCTCCGTTTGAGGCACTATATGGGCGTAAGTGCCTGACCCCAGTGTGTTGGGGCGAGGTCGGTGAGCGACCTATCAGCGGGCCGGAGTTACTGCAAGAGACTAGTGACAAGGTGGCTGTGATTCGGGAGCACATGAGGGTCGCCCAGAGCCGTCAGAAAAGTTATGCCGATCGCCGTCTGAAGGAGCTAGAGTTCAGTGTCGGGGACCGCGTGTTGCTTAAAGTGTCGCCGTGGAAAGGGGTTATCCGGTTCAGACATCGTGGGAAGCTGAATCCGCAGTATATCGGGCCATTCGAGATCATTGAGAGAGTCCGGAATCAGGCCTATCGACTGCGATTGCCTTCAGAGTTGGCTGGTGTGCACGATACGTTTCATGTGAGTCATCTCCGGAAGTGTCTGGCTACAGATGATCAGTATGTGCCCTTATCCGAGATTACAGTCGATGATCAGCTGCGATACGTGGAGCAGCCCGAGGCCGTGACCGACCGAAAGATCAAGAAATTGTGAAATAAAGAGATTGCCTTGGTACTCGTTCAGTGGAGACACCATAAGGGTACCAACGCTACCTGGGAGCCCGAGTTGGAGATGCGAGAGATATCCTCACCTATTCCAGAGTTGAGTTAGATTCCGGGACGGAATCTCTTTAAGAGGGGAGGATTTGTAACATTCGTCAATTTGACCTGGTACGTGGAATTATTTTAGTGGATAAATAATTTATTAATATTAGGTTGGTCCAATTATATCCCGTTTCGTGGAATGTGTAACATCCACGGATTTAATTTGATGTATTTTGGTTAATTAAGTGGAAAACTTATATATATATTTAAGTTGAATTTGGGAGGATATTATGTATTTGGTTATTAAGCAAAGTTTGTTGCTATTTTTAAGAAAATTTAACTCAGAATCAATTCTGTGGAGTATTATGAATTTAAAAGTTATTTATGATAAATCTAAGATTAAATCAGTATTTTATGGAACCGGTTAAGTCGAGTGATGAAATGTGCAAAATGACGAAAGTGGTATATAAAGGGCAATAGGCTTCATTTTTCAGTTTACACTATCTCACTACTTTATCTCTCTAGAAATTCTCTCTCTACATCTCTCTAAGACATATCACAAACCGACCGTCGGATTTTCGAGAATTATACGTCATCGGAAGGTATCGAGGAGTACAACAACAATATACAAACGGATTTCAGAGTTCGTGCGAATTGAGGTAAGAATCGAACCTTTTAAGTTTATAGTTTCGGTTTTGAAGTTAACTAGAATTCGAATCTGTCATTTTATGCAAATTTAAGCTTGTTTTGCTTGAAATGCTGCTGGAATATGATAATATATGCATAGTAGAATCGAATCTAGGTATTATACATGATATATTAGTGATTTTTGCCTTAGAAATGAAGGATTTAAGTTGAAATGATGAACAGACTCGAATGGGTCAAGAACAGAGTCGAAATGCTAGAACAAACTCGAGTTTGGTGCTAGATTCGAAGGTGTACCATTAGATTCTAAGGGGAGGGCTTCGAATCTAGGCATAGACTCGAAGTGAGGTTCGAATCTACCCTAGATTCGAAGGGTAGTTCGAATCTAATGCTAAGGGTTCGAATCTAATGCTAAGGGTTCGAATCTGATGCATGGTTTCGAATCTAACCCATTAAATTCGAGTTTAATGCTTAAAATTTAGAATACTACTCCCTAGACTCGTGTATTTTGAATGAAACTTATAAACAACACATAAATGGCAAGAATTATTCAAAGGACAAGTTATGAACTTGAAATGGGTTTCAAACTTAGTTATGGTTTAAATTTGGATGTAGACCCGAAATGGGGGAAAACGTTGCAAAACTTACGAGACTTGATTTTTATGAGTTAAACGGATAATGATATGAGGAATTTGTTGTAATTGATATAACAGGTCCCTTGTGGTGTTGTTTAACCCACAGTGGGGTACTTGGTGGAATCCGGTTGAAAGCCCGAAGAGAAATAATATCGGTTAAAGATAATACGCACCCACTGTGAGTACAGTAGATTTCGCATGTTTATATTTGTTTTATGTAAGCTTTGCCTGCTGAGACCTGTTGTTTCATTGATTGTTTGGAATTCTACTAACTTGCGTAGATTTAGATGCACATTCTTACTTGTTGCATGTCCTTTCGGTTGTTGTGCATCTAGTGATGGACCGGTGGGTCGCATCGATTACTCTGATGTTACTGTGCTATATGACCTGGAGCTGATCCCTCCTAGGCCCGGTAGGCAGTATGTCATCCCCGATCGTACGTTTGTCTCAGATGGTATGTTTAAATGCCGAGCTGTGAGCTCGAAGGGGCTGCGGCTCTGGTCCGTACTTGGTGTACGAAGAGAGTATACGACGTTTGTCGTCGGGATTACTCTTGGGCTTCATAAAGACTTATAAAATGCGCAATCTATGTATTCACTAAGCATTCGCTTACGTTTTAGTTGTTGTATTTTTACAGGCAAAGGAAAATCTACTGCTGGACCTTCTAGTTAGGTCGTTTGGAAGATTTTGGAGATTCGGCACTATTTTATCGGTAATTTATGTTACGAGACAATGTTGTAATATTCTGGATGATTGTAATAAATGTATGGGTGTGTAGACTTAGACTTGGTACCTTATAGCACCGTAGGGTGTTTAACACTTGTTGCACTATTTCATTTATGTTTTAATGCTTCCGCACTTAATTTAGGTTATCAGATCATTATGTTATTGTATGATGGTGATTAATCCTGGGTGTATTGTAAATGGTGGTTGTTGTGGCAAGGGTGCCACACGAGATGGTATCAGAGCAGTTGTTTGAGATTCAAGAGTCCGTGAGATCTTGATCTCAAACATTAGGTAATGATATGTAGTGGTTTAAGTAATGATCTGAACTAAGATAGGTTACGATCTAGTAATTATAGGGATTGACTATTATACGGGACAAATGAATGGTGTCTTTAAATTTATGACATGTTGCTAAATAAGTTATATGTTTCGTATTTCAGAACATGTCTGGAGGAGGAATGACACCTGAAGAGACGAGAGAAATGATGCTAGCCATGATGGCTGAGCAAAGAGAGATGATTCAAGAGCAGTTTCGGGCTCGAGATGAGGCCGAAGCTAAGCGAAGGGAAGATAAAAGGAAGAACAAAGAAAAAGAAAGGGAGGGAATTAATGAGGAACAAGATGACAACACTGGGTCATCTAATAAGCCCAGGGGTTGTCGGTTTAAGGATTTTAAAGGAAATGGAGCTGTAGAGTTTAACGGTTTAGGGGATGCTGTTGCTGCACTGGAATGGATAACAGCAACTGAGCGAACATTCCGAATCAGCGACTGTGCTGAGAAGGATATGGTTCGTTATGCAACTGCTATGTTCACGAATGATGCAATCATGTGGTGGAATGCCATGGTGAACGCTTTGACATTGGAGAAGGTTTCGGTTATGAAATGGGCTGAGTTCACGGACTTATTCACTCAGCAATACTGTCCGATTGATGAGCGTCGGAGATTAGAGGCAAGGTTTATGACGCTGGTACAGGGGACGAAGACGGTGTCCCAATATGCTGTGGAGTTCACGAGGTTAAGTCTGTTCGCACCTCATCAGGTGGACACCGAAGAAAGGAAAGTGACCAGGTTCGAGGCTGGTCTTGACATTGAGATTAGGAGGGTCATGAGCAATGTTCGTTACCCTACATTTGCTGGCTTACTTGAGGCTGCCAGAAATGTAGAGCAGATTTTGATTATGTCGGGCTACTCTGTTGGGTCTGCTGCTGCTTCCACCAATCCAACACAGCCGTCACCGCCGAAGCGCCAAAGGGAGGGAGGATATTCTGGTTCTTCCCGGTCTTCACAATACTCACCTCAACAGTCGTATCGCCGACAATCTGGTTCATCTGATCGCGGTCGTGCGCGTGCATACTCCATCAACACTGAGCCACAGTATTGCAATAAATGTCACTTGGAACATTTTGGCAAGTGCCCTAATGGACGTGCTTGCTTTTGCTGTGGAGAACTGGGACATTTTCAGAATGATTGCCCAAGGAAGGGTGATGCTTGCTATAAGTGTGGGGTGTGGGGTCACTATAGCAGGAATTGTAGGAAGAATGCTCCAACGGCTGCTGTCCCATCATCAACACGATCGTCTGGAGGTTCGAGTGGTGGTTCAGTTAAACGCCGGGGTCAGTCACAGAGGGCACCTGCTCGTGCTTTTCAGATAACTGCAGAGGAGGCAAGGGAAAATCCGGAGGTCGTCACGGGTACGTTCATAGTTAATTCTATGCCTGCACGAGTTTTATTTGATTCGGGTGCCAATAGGTCGTTTGTTTCTACTGTGTTTGCACAAAGACTTGTCATGCCATTGTCTAAGTTGTCTGCCATACTTGATATTGAAACTGCTAGCAATATTTTAGTTAAGGTAGATCATGTATACCGAAATTGCACGTTAGTAATTGAAGATGTAGTCTTCAATTTAGATCTGATTCCGATAGAGTTCAGCGAGTTTGATGTGATAGTCGGAATGGACTGGTTAATCGAGAATGAAGCCCATATAGTGTGTAAGAGCCGAATGATAAAGATAACTACCCCGGAGGGGCGTGAGATATGTATATATGGGGATAGGAGAAGCGGGGATCTGTGTTTGCTGACTATTGCAAAAGCTCGAAAGCTTGTTGCAAAGGGATGTGATGCATACTTAGCATATGCGATTGATGCTAAGGCAGAGAAGAGAACTTTGGCCGATGTGCCGGTTGTTTCACAATTCCCGGATGTGTTTCCGGAAGACTTGTCTGGCGTGCCGCCTGAAAGACAAATAGAATTTAGGATTGACTTGATCCCTGGAGCTGCACCGGTAGCTCGTTCTCCTTATCGTCTTGCCCCAACCGAGATGAAGGAAATGATGACACAGCTGCAAGAATTATTGGATAAGGGCTTCATTCGGCCGACTTCGTCGCCGTGGGGAGCTCCGGTATTGTTCGTGAAAAAGAAGGATGGCACAATGCGAATGTGCATTGACTACCGGGAGCTGAATAAGTTGACGATTAAGAACAAGTATCCACGGCCAAGGATAGACGACTTGTTTGATCAGTTACACGGGGCTAGTGTATTTTCTAAGATTGATCTGAGATCGGGATATCATCAATTGAAAGTTCGAGAGGAAGATGTGCCGAAGACAGCATTCAGGACTCGGTATGGGCATTACGAGTTTCTGGTAATGCCTTTTGGATTAACTAACGCCCCAGCTGTCTTTATGGACTTGATGAATAGGGTTTGTAGACCGATGTTGGATAAGTCGGTTATTGTATTTATCGATGATATTTTAGTATACTCTAAGTCTGAAGCCGAACATGCTGAACATCTGAGAGAACTGTTGGAGTTGTTGAGAAAAGAAAGGTTGTACGCCAAATTCTCAAAGTGCGAGTTTTGGCTACAACAGATACAGTTTCTAGGACATGTAATTTCTGGAGCTGGGATTTCGGTAGATCCGGCTAAAGTTGAAGCAATAAAGAACTGGGAGTCGCCATGTTCAGCTACTGAGGTTAGAAGTTTTCTGGGGTTGGCTGGATACTATCGGAGATTCATAAAGGACTTTTCTAAAATTGCAGTTCCTTTAACTGCATTAACAAAGAAGAATGCACCGTTTATATGGGAAACTGTGCAACAGGAAGCATTTGAGGTCCTGAAGAAAGCATTAAGCGAGGCTCCGATACTTGCTTTACCGGAAGGTAATGATGACTTTGTAGTTTATACCGATGCTTCGAGGTTAGGGTTAGGTGCTGTACTGATGCAGCGTGGAAAGGTAATCGCTTATGCCTCGAGACAGCTTAAGCAACACGAAAAGAACTATTCAACTCATGACTTGGAATTGACCGCGGTAGCGTTTGCATTGAAATTATGGAGGCACTACCTGTACGGTACTAAGTGTCAACTTTACACGGACCATAAGAGCTTAAAGTACATTTTTAGCCAGAAGGAACTTAATATGAGACAGCGTAGGTCTATGAAGCTTATTAAAGACTACGATTGTGAGATACTTTATCATCCCGGGAAGGCTAATGTAGTAGCCGATGCATTGAGCCGGAAAGCTTATGCTAAGGATTTCTGTTATATGATGACGTCCACTATACTAAGTTCCACGATCATTAACGATGTCAAAGCTGCCCAACTAGAAGCTTTGAAAGAAGAAAATGTCGGTGCTGAGGATATTAGAGTACAGATTAAGAATATGGAAACTAGCGAGTCTGGATTAAAAGGTGTATATGGAAGGATTTGGGTGCCGAAGTATGGTGGTATGAGAAATGTTATCGTTGAAGAAGCGCATCAATCTAAATTTTCTGTACATCCCGGGAGCACAAAGATGTACAACGACTTAAAGGCAGACTTTTGGTGGCCGGGATTGAAGAAGGATATCGGCCAGTATGTTGAACGATGTAGGACTTGCCGGTTGGTAAAGGCCGAACATCAACAACCGTACGGTAGTATGCAGCCGCTTCCCATTCCGGAATGGAAGTGGGAGCACATTACAATGGATTTTGTTACAAAGCTGCCAAAGACTAAGCGACAGCATGATGCAGTTTGGGTAATCGTGGATCGGTTAACAAAGTCGGCTCACTTCATACCGATTCGTGAAAGTTATTCGCTGGAGAAATTAGCTCAAATTTATATGAACGAGATTGTTTCTAGGCATGGAGTGCCTAAGTCTATTGTATCGGACCGGGACAGCCGGTTTACTTCAAATTTTTGGTCGGCTTTGCAAGAAGGGTTAGGGACAAGGATAGCAATGAGTACAGCTTACCGCCCGCAAACTGATGGTCAGAGTGAGCGGACCATCTTAACGCTTGAAGACATGATGAGATCGTGTGTGTTAGATCTCGGTGGCAATTGGGACGATCATCTGCCACTCATAGAGTTTTCGTATAACAACAGTTACCACGCTACAATCAAGAAAGCTCCGTTCGAGGCTTTGTATGGAAGGAAATGTAGGACTCCTACATGTTGGAGAGAAACGGGTGAAACACCAATTGCTGGGCCGGCCTTGCTTCAAGAAACAAACGAGAAGATACAGTTGATTAGGCAGAACATGAAAGCGGCCCAGGATCGTCAGAAAAGTTACTATGATCGGAGGCACAAACCGATCAATTTTGAAGTTAATGACTGGGTATACTTGAAAGTATCACCCATGAGGGGTGTTACTCGTTTTGTAAAAAGGGGAAAGTTGGCTCCGAGATTCGTCGGACCATTTAAGATAACCGAAAAAGTGGGGAATCAGTCATATCGTTTGGAATTGCCTGAAGAGATGTCGGGCATACATCCGGTGTTTCACGTTGGAAATCTTCGAAAGTCATTTACTTCTAGTAACGAGGATTGGGCCGACCATACTGAACTGCAAGTTGATGAAAGGCTCCGGTATGTTGAAGAGCCGGAGTGTGTGTTAGATACTAAGATGAAGAAATTGAGAAGCAAGGAGATAGAAATGGTGCTTGTACGTTGGAAGCATCATAAAGGAGCAAATCATACATGGGAAACTAAGTTAGATATGTTAAGAAAGTATCCGAAACTGTTTGAGTCCGAGTAACTTCGAGGACGAAGTTGAGCGTGGTGGAGCCCATGCTGTAACATCCACGGATTTAATTTGATGTATTTTGGTTAATTAAGTGGAAAACTTATATATATATTTAAGTTGAATTTGGGAGGATATTATGTATTTGGATATTAAGCAAAGTTTGTTGCTATTTTTAAGAAAATTGAACTCAGAATCAATTTTGTGGAGTATTATGAATTTAAAAGTTATTTATGATAAATCTAAGATTAAATCAGTATTTTATGGAACCGGTTAAGTCGAGTGATGAAATGTGCAAAATGACGAAAGTGGTATATAAAGGGCAATAGGCTTCATTTTTCAGTTTACACTATCTCACTACTTTATCTCTCTAGAAATTCTCTCTCTACATCTCTCTAAGACATATCACAAACCGACCGTCGGATTTTCGAGAATTATACGTCATCGGAAAGGTATCGAGGAGTACAACAACAATATACAAACGGATTTCAGAGTTCGTGCGAATTGAGGTAAGAATCGAACCTTTTAAGTTTATAGTTTCGGTTTTGAAGTTAACTAGAATTCGAATCTGTCATTTTATGCAAATTTAAGCTTGTTTTGCTTGAAATGTTGCTGGAATATGATAATATATGCATAGTAGAATCGAATCTAGGTATTATACATGATATATTAGTGATTTTTGCCTTAGAAATGAAGGATTTAAGTTGAAATGATGAACAGACTCGAATGGGTCAAGAACAGAGTCGAAATGCTAGAACAAACTCGAGTTTGGTGCTAGATTCGAGTGTGTACCATTAGATTCTAAGGGAGGGCTTCGAATCTACCCCTAGACTCGAATGAAGGGTTCGAATCTACCCTAGATTCGAAGGGTTATTCGAATCTGATGCCAAGGGGTTCGAATCTGTGCTAAGGGTTCGAATCTGATACATATGATTCGAATCTGATGCATGGTTTCGAATCTAACCCATTAAATTCGAGTTTAATGCTTAAAATTTAGAATACTACTCCCTAGACTCGTGTATTTTGAATGAAACTAATAAACAACACATAAAACGACAAGAATTATGCAAAGGACAAGTTATGAACTTGAAATGGGATTTCAAACTTAGTTATGGTTTAAATTTGGATGTAGACCCGAAATGGGGGGAAAACGTTGCAAAACTTACGAGACTTGATTTTTATGAGTTAAACGGATAATGATATGAGGAATTTGTTGTAATTGATATAACAGGTCCCTTGTGGTGTTGTTTAACCCACAGTGGGGTACTTGGTGGAATCCGGTTGAAAGCCCGAAGAGAAATAATATCGGTTAAAGATAATACGCACCCACTGTGAGTACAGTAGATTTCACATGTTTATATTTGTTTTATGTAAGCTTTGCCTGCTGAGACCTGTTGTTTCATTGATTGTTTGGAATTCTACTAACTTGCGTAGATTTAGATGCACATTCTTACTTGTTGCATGTCCTTTCGGTTGTTGTGCATCTAGTGATGGACCGGTGGGTCGCATCGATTACTCTGATGTTACTGTGCTATATGACCTGGAGCTGATCCCTCCTAGGCCCGGTAGGCAGTATGTCATCCCCGATCGTACGTTTGTCTCAGATGGTATGTTTAAATGCCGAGCTGTGAGCTCGAAGGGGCTGCGGCTCTGGTCCGTACTTGGTGTACGAAGAGAGTATACGACGTTTGTCGTCGGGATTACTCTTGGGCTTCATAAAAATTTATTGTATGATGGTGATTAATCCTGGGTGTATTGTAAATGGTGGTTGTTGTGGCAAGGGTGCCACAGATTGATACGTGTCGGGATTGGGGCTTGCGTGTCATCGGGGTATAGTTTTAATGAACGGATTATATTTTTGGGATCGTGGGATTAAATGGGTTAAATGGGCATTAATAGTGAAAATGTGATATCGGGTTCGGGTTAATGGGTTCGGGACCGGTTAAATTAGAAGAGTATATACGTGCCTATCCTTTTCTCCTCCCTTATCCATTTGTGTGAAATCCCTAAAGGTGTTGTGTGTGTGTTTGAGAGATTCTAGCAGCAGAACCTTGTGTGGACTGAATTGGGTGCAGGAATTTGGAATAATAATCATCTTCTTCATTCTTTGTGTTCTTGAAGCTCCAAGGTAAGGGTACTCTCTTTTCATGGCTTCAATTTGAGTGATTGTTGTGAAGATGTATGTGATAGCACCTAAGTTATAAAAGGGAGTTTGTATGCTGCTGTTATGAGTTTAATTGTGGCTAAATTCGTGTATGTAAGGAGTTGTATACTCCTGGGCAGGGCTGAAATCGCAGAGCAGGAACAGGGGTTTCGCGGTGTCGCGGCGCGACTAACAGCCTGCAGTGAAATTCCGAGTTTATCTCATAAAAAGGGTTTGGGTCGGATTAGTGTCGGGTTTTCTTCGGGATTGCTCGGGTTGGGTTTTGTTTGGGTTCGGGGTCTCCTTGGAATTGCTTTGAGTCGAGTTTTGGGTCGTGTCCGGGTGTCGGTTGAGTTTCGGTTCTGTGGAATTGTCGGGTTCGAATTGAGTTTGAGTCAATGTGATTATGTGATATGTGATATCCGGGAATCGTGTTTAATTCTTGGGCTATCCGTGTGATTATAGGGACTAGTGGTCATCGGGTCGGATTCGATCAAGGTGCTCAGACTTCAGGGAATCAATCAGGTGAGTACTCGAGACGTTTTCTAAACGCGCACCATCTTTTACGTTATAGTTGAATAGCTATATTGTGCGTGTTCATATATATGAGACAGGGACGTGAACCTCAGGTATACTCTATTCCTTATACGTGTTATGTATGAGATGTGAGATCGGTTCAGGGGTCCGTGATGAGTTCCATACAGACGATAAGTCGCGAAGGGGAATCACGCGGGTTGACTGTCCCTTACAGTCCTTGGGGCGTATATATACGGAAGGGCCTGTAGCCGGGTAGCTTCCGTGCTACAGGGTATTAACGACCATTGCTGTGTGCGATGTGTCCACCGGGGAGGGGTCCCCACAGGGCTATGTGTACTCCGATCTCATACTTGTGCCTATATACTTGAGATGCGTGTTGGGTTATCGGGACAGCTACAGGGACAGGGATTGTGTGTTATGTGCTTATGTGTAGTGTCAACCCTCGCGTGCTCACTGGCTTTATAGCTCACGTTTTCGAGTCTAACATGTTCAGGGGTTCAGAAAGGATCTCAGCCGCAGCCGAGATAGATTCGAGGTTGTTCGAAGATTGTGATAGTTCCGTATCTTGTATAGAACAGTTGTAATAGTTGTTTTGGGAATTGTGTATGTAATGATCGGGATGATGTGTTTGTTATCATGGGATTATGGAATGTAATTGTTTGCCATTATCTATGCTTTAAAGTTTTAATTAGCCGTAATCTGCATTATCCTATGACATATGTGTTATAGATCCGTTGCGTTATTGCCACTTATGATATTATATTGACGTGGCATTTTCGGGATCGGGAGGGGTGTTACATCCAATTTAATACATAAAACTAATTATACATATCGCTAAATGTCTTGTTAACAATGTAAGTTGCAAAAAGATTTATTTTGATGTTTTTGAAATTTTCTTCAAATTTAAAATTTTTGAAATTCATTATAACTAGTTTATTACTCGCGTATTACGCGTATATTTTTAATGTATATATAATATAATAAATTAAAAGGTAAAGATATAAATAATTTTTTTTAAACAAAACTATATAAATCTATGTATACTATTAAAAGAGTAACTATACTCATTTCTGGTGAAGCCACGTGTCGTCACCATGAATCGACACGTGGCAGTTATAGATTTTAAAAAGAATAAAGAAATTTAAATCAAATCTATCCAAATCTATTACAATCCACTTTTAAATTCAAATCAAACCAAATCGAAACAAACAAAATCTAATACTCTACTAACTTATTAATTAAATCTATCCAAATCTAATATAATCTATCTATACTATTAAAAGAGTAACTATACTCATTTCTGGTGAAGCCACGTGTCGTCACCATGAATCGACACGTGGCAGTTATAGATTTTAAAAAGAATAAAGAAATTTAAATCAAATCTATCCAAATCTATTACAATCCACTTTTAAATTCAAATCAAACCAAATCGAAACAAACAAAATCTAATACTCTACTAACTTATTAATTAAATCTATCCAAATCTAATATAATCCACTTTTAAATTTAAATCAAATCAAATCAAACAAAATCTAATAATCTATTAACTTATTAATTATATGATAATATAATAAAAGTTTTAAAAAATATATAAGAAAATAATTACTCTTCATATATATTTAGAAATATACAAAATTAATAGGTCGTAACAAATAATAATATCACCTTATATACTTTTGTTTAAAAAATAATATTTATATTTTTATCTTTTTATTTGTTATATTTTATATATATTAAAAATATCCGCGTAATACGCGGGTAATAAACTAGTATATAAGAATAGTAATTATTTGCTTATATTTTTTAAACTTTTATTATATCATATTATAATTAATAAGTTAGTAGAGTCTTAGATTTTGTTTGATTTGATTTATATTTAAAAGTAGATTATATTAGATTTGGATAAAATTCAATTAAATTTTTTATTATTTTTAAAACCCATAAATGTCACGTATCGATTCATAGTGATGACACGTAACTTCACAAGAAAAGATTTATTATAGATATATAGATTAGCTAGATTATTAAGTGTATTATTTATATCAATTCAGATTTTTTAGAATTGATAAAAAGAATTAATAATTTCTTATAATTGCTACTAATAAGTAATAATAGTAGAAAATTCTAAGAATAAAAATACATTTTAAATACTTAGTTTAAATTTTAAAATTAATACTTTTGTAGAATATTTATGAATGAAAACATATGAAATATATGAAGGAATAATTGTATCTAATTTGTCAACATTTTATACTTAATATGATTTAACTAAAAACGTTATGTTATATTAATAAATAAATCTTTGTTTTAAGATATAAATTATACAAAATTATTACAATTGATATATGCATGTTTCGAATTTTAAAGACAATATATACATTTTAGTTATTATCAACCTATTGGTTAATTGCTTTTAGTATAATAAATTGAAGTGATTAATTTAAGGAGATAAATTAGGAAAGAAAGATAAAAGGTTATTTATATATTTTTTAATTATTGATTTTAATTAGGAAAGAAAGATAAAATGGTATAGGTATAATTATTGATTTTAATTAAGGGTGTAAGAGGCATTTCATAAATAATTATGAGTTGTCATTAATCTGGACTATTGATTTCCTTCTATCTAATGGTCCAGAAACTCCAAGTGATTTTCTTATTTTATATAGTATAAATTTATTTATCTTTTGAAATTCATTATAATTTATTTATATTAATAAATAAAAGGCAGACAAAATTTATCAACCAACAAATTATTGTATGGAGCCCCGAAATACCCTCTTCAAACATATTGCCACGTGGCATCATATCCTTAACTGTTGTAAGTTTTTCTATTTATATTTATACCCCTCTCCCAACAATTTCTCACACTTTCCCCCCTTACCCGTTCTCTCTTTTTCGCTCTTCCATCCATTTCCTCACCATCGTTATAAATCTTCCTATTTCAATCTTGAATGCCGGAAAACCAAACAAGAATCACAATGTCTTCAATGGGGGACATGCATTCTTTACCCCCAAAATTTACCAATAACGCCATGCATAATTCCGATCCAAACTTCTCCGCTTTTCCGGCCCCCGACGACGACTTCAACAACCGTCCAAGCAACTTCACCGGCTACGATCCTAACCGTATGAGCACTGAAGCTTCACCTCTTATGATGTCTCCATGGAACCAAACAGCTTCGTGGTTTTCCGGTAGCCAGGATACTTCTGCCCACCAGAAAAACGGTCTTATCGGATCTCTTGTGAGAGAAGAAGGCCACATTTATTCACTTGCTGCTACCGGTGACCTTCTTTACACCGGTTCCGACAGTAAAAACATCCGTGTGTGGAAAAACATGAAGGAATATTCTGCTTTTAAATCTAACAGCGGGTTGGTAAAGGCTATAATCTTGTCCGGTGATCGGATTTTCACCGGACACCAAGATGGAAAAGTTCGGGTTTGGAAAAAGAACAGAAAGAACCCGAACAACCATAAACGCGTCGGGACGTTCCCGACGTTTTTCGACATTTTGAAGACGTCGATGAGGCCGAAAAACTACGTCGAAGTGAAACGTAAATGCACGACCCTTTGGATCAAACATTGCGACGCGATCTCGTGTCTTAGTATAGACGAAGACGTAGGTCTTCTATATTCCGGTTCCTGGGATCGAACGTTCAAAGTTTGGAACACATCGAATTCGAAATGTTTAGAGTCGGTAAAGGCGCACGATGACGCCGTTAACTCCGTCGTGAACACCAAATCCGGTTTGGTGTTCACCGGATCGGCAGACGGTTCCGTCAAGGTCTGGAAACGAGACGGAACCGGAAAATCAATGAAACATATTCATGTGGAGACGCTGTTGAATCAAGAATGTGCAGTGACGGCTTTAGCAGTGTCGGAAAACGGGTCGTTTGTGTACTGCGGGTTGTCCGACGGGTTGGTGAATTTCTGGGAATGGGAAAAACAGTTATCTCACGGCGGTCTTTTGAAAGGGCATAAGCTGGCGGTTCTGTGTCTTGCGGCGGCCGGAAAATTGTTATTTAGTGGGTCAGCTGATAAAACTATATGTGTGTGGAGGAGGGAGGGAAATATGCATAATTGTTTGTCGGTGCTGACGGGGCACGGTGGTCCGGTGAAGTGTATGACGGTGGAAAAGGAGGGGGAGGGGAAATGGGTGGTTTATAGTGGGAGTTTGGATAAGTCGGTGAAGGTGTGGAGTGTGACGGAGAAGTCGCCGGAGTTGCAGCAAATGGGTATGAGATATTAACTGTGATTAGAGGGAAAATTTATCAATTTGATTTGGTATTAGATGGGGTTTTGTGGTGTTGGGAATCGGGGATATTTGAGTCGATATATTTGTATATAATTTGGTATTAAATTTCTTTAATGTTATTTAATAATATTAAATAGAATCGTTAATCAAAACTAAATCTTGAATACCCATGAAAACATATTGAATAAAACTGTATCTTTTATAATTTACATAATATTAAAATTTATAAACGATTTAAAATAAGTTTTAAACGAATTGAAGTTTATCGATTAATGGATTTAGTACCATGTTGACTATCTAACTTTCAGAAAACCACTTGACTTAGATCAAGTGGGCACCACCAAAGGTGAGAGGGGTTCCCCTTGACTGGGGTCTCGGGTTTGAGCCTCACCAAGGGCGTTTCTCCTTAGGTGGAGGTGTGGGGTTTGGTCTTCACCCTCAAGGTGTCTAACAATGTTGCTAACAACTAACATCTGCTGTTCAAAAAAAAAAATCTAACTTTCAGAATTTTTTTCGATTCAGCCACTAAACTGTTTTTGTCCCGATTTTGCCACTAAACTATTTTTTATGAACACATTTAGCCATTAAATGTTCTTCTTACTTATTTAACCCCTAAAAATTATCTCGATTTGACCACTAAACTATCATATTTAGTATCGATTTAACCATTAGTTTTATCTATCTTCCCTAAAAATATTTTGAAAGAAAATACTTTGAAATCAAAATGGTATTTAACCCATAAAAATATTTTGAAAGAAAATACAAATGACATTTGACAAGAAATTACTAATATTACAATCAGTAATAACATTATCGTTTTGATTCTTGCTTATTTCAATTTAATCTTTTTTCTTCTTCATTACAATAATAATAGCCTTGCCTTTTGTAGCACTCCACTTTTCCTAAGTTACATAACCTAAACTTACTTCAAATATGATAGTGTTTACGCAATTACTTTCTTAAAAGCTATGCAAAACGCTCCACTCATCATTTCTACTTTCGTTCTTCAATGTTTTATTGATCTTCTAGCAACTAGCTATTGTCTAGATTCAAATTCTCTTCTCTATCGAACATGACACACTTGTCATGCTCTTATGGTATATTTTTTTACAACGTTAACACGACTCACTCTTATTTGTCATGCTTTTACAACCCCCTCCTCCCACTGCCGAAACATATCACGATCCCATGATCTCTGACTCCCATTGTACATATAAGTTATCAACACGCCTCATATAAATTGAACAAATAATATCATTTCATGCATTTCACGAATTTTTACCAAAACTCAAGCCTATATACTTTATAAAGATGAAAGAGTTGTGGACTTCATGAGCCATTGGATTTTAACATACATCGATCGATGAAAGAAACAGAGATGTGAACTTTTTGCCTTTAATCTTAGGAGTGTTTTTTTTTTTTTTTTTTTTTTTTTTTTTTTTTTTTTTTTTTTTTTTTTTTTTTTTTTGTTTTGTTTTTTGTCTTCACAAACACTCCATGACACCATAAAGTAGTTATACCTTGTTTTAAACCCTTTGATATTCTCATAATCTTTGACTATGAAGGTAAGTATATAGTTACCAACACTGATGGATATGTAACCAGAACTATCAGGTTTGTAAATTCAAGAGAAAATTTTTTATTTCTTCCGTCAAAGTAATTGTATTTGGAAGATGATGATATATATCTCTTGCTATCTCTCTAGCATTTTATATTTGGGATCCCTTTATATTTGTTTACCATTTTTCACATCGCTTAGGAAGCCTTACATCAACCGATTGTCCTGTGAAAGATAAAAAGAGTATGATAACATGTTATAAAAGTAAAATCCATACAATAATGTTAAACCCAATACAAATAACAAATGTATTCCTATAATATTGTAAAAGTTTCAATACAAATGAAATAATCAATAAACCAATCCCTACAAGGGTGACTTAGTGGTTGAGTCTTGAGTTTCTCTGAAGAAGGTCTCAAGTTTTACTCACACAGACTTCGATTCCTTAGGGTGATTCGACTTTAAAAAATAAATAAAAATAAAAACCAGTTCAGTGTTCACTATGACTCTATGAGTCTATGACTACTTGTACTTAAGGCCGAATCCAGATTGATTTCACTGGGCCACTATTATTTCACTAAAACCCTCTTTTCTCTAAGTAGCAAATTCAGCCCAATGAAAATAAATATTAAAGCCCAACTTCAGTTGATTAATTGAAAGGGGGTAAGTGTAAGCAGGTTTTATGAGTTTTCTGGGTTTGGCACAATTTGGGCTTGTCTCTGGCAATCTAGCATGAATTCGTTTTGTTTGTAACTTAATGACTGAATAATATAAATGGTAAATATTTAAAAGGGATAGCTGCGTAAAAAACCTCAAACTTGTCGGTTTTTTGTGACTAACCCCAAATCATTTTTCGTTGCATAAAAAACCCTGAAGGCCTGAACTAACTAAAAATTAGTAAATCAAGGTTTTATCAATTGATAACCGGTTGAAACCGATAATTAATCCTACGTGCACCGGTAAATAACTTACGTGAAATAAATTTTAATTGTTAAAACCGTTTTCCAAGTATTACACATCATTTAAACTCTCGTTGATGATGTAATCCCGTTTAAAAATTACAATTAAAAATTATCAACGGGTGTTTAAGTGATGTGTAATACTTGGCAACCGGTTTCAAGAATTAAAATTTATTCCGCGTAGGTTATTTACCGGTCCAGGTAGGATTAAAAACCGGTTTCAACCGGTTACCCATTGATAAAACCTTGATTTACTGATTTTTAGTTAGTTTAGGGTTTTCTGTGCAACGAAAAATGGTTTGGTGTTTTAATCACGAAAAACTGACAAGTTGTGGGTTTTTTGCGCAATTATCCCTATTTAAAAATCATCGTGTTTTTAATTCTATCTGTTTTTTTAACAGCAAACTATACTTCTCCTATTCCTAAACATTACTTTACTACAAGACTTACTTTCATTGATCCATCAATATTATGTTTTTTCATTTGTCATTATGCTAAATTTTAATTATTAGAACTGTAAAATTCGTTCTGGTATCATTTAAAAATTACGTCATATTTTAGTTTAAAGTTTATAGGGTTTAATATTAAAAAAACATGTTTCATGTTTTTTGCGATTTAGTCCATCCGTATTATTTTTTCCTAAGAAAGTCCTCAAGTTATTGTTTTCAATCCGGTTTTCGAAAATTTTTTGTATTTTTTCATAATCAACCCTGTCTTTATCTACAAAAAACCAACATGTTTTCACTATTTTTCTCCGAAAACTCCACAAACTTGAAGACATTTTTGAAAAAATAAAAAATTCCAAAAATGACAAACAAATATATTAATTAAGGATTTTATGGGTAAAAAAATAGCACCGATGGACTAAACTGCAAAAACGTGAAAAACATGTGGTTTTTTTAATATCAAACCCAAGTTTATATTGTATAAAGTAATTATGTTTTCAGATATTTATCAGTTTGGATACTAGGCGATTTTTTTCGTATTGTAATCGATTATAAAATCCAAGTGTTTAAGCAATTAGTTTGTATATCAGTTTATCAATTACAATGGAAAAAATGTCATGATGACCAAACTGATAAATTGCTATTAACATGATGGTTTTTTCTAACACAAAACTTAAAAATATTATGTGACATCATTTTTTTAACCTCAAAACACGTTACTGGTAACATATTTTACACGTTCAATAACATTGAAAAATCGTGTGACTAAAATAGTAAAAAAAAAAACCAAACCGACAATTATGAAGGCCATTGATGTCCATTTAGTTTTTATTTTATTCCAATGCTATATTTGACCCATTGAGAGTCGGTGTTTCGTCGTGCAAATCCTTAGAATTATTATTTACTAGTTTATTACCTGTATAATATACGTATCTGTTTGAATAATAACTTTTTAAATAAATTATAAATTTTAAAATAATTATACAACTCAATAAACGGTACAAATTATGAATATTATGAAAAAAAACGTGACTTAATATTTATTTAAACATTATAAATTACATAATGAAAAAATTATTAAAATAATTTAAGAAACCTCCGCATAATGAATGAAAAAATCATAGTAAGATCCTTAGTGTTATTTATAATTAACGACAATACATAATTGAGATACAATAAACCTTAGCTTTATTAATAATTAATGTCAATCCTTAGAAATTAGAATTTTCATTTTGCAAGTCTCGTATATCCACCATTGAAAATGATTTTATCAAACCAAGGTTGGTAATAGAATTCCTAAAATATCGTAACTATAAATGACTTGAAATTAATTATTTAAACAAAAAATTTATAATGTACACGTGTCAAATACAAGTTTCGCCAATTGGCAGCGTAGTTAAGTGCCAAGTGGCACTCTAGTTACTCATATAATAGAATAGATAGATATGTAAGCCGTATATTTTACATGTTTTCTGTGTTAAGTTTTATTATGAAAAAAACCAATATGTTTATATGTTTTTTGCGTTTTCATTCCTCCTTGTTATATTTTTCCATAAAAGTCCTCAAAAATTTTTTTTTTTGGTTTAGTGAAATTTGAATATTAGAACTCGATTTTTCAGTTTTTAAAAACCCGGTTCACAAATTATAACCGGGGTCTAATATCCAAATTTCATTAAACCAAAAAAAAAAGCTTGAGGTTTTCTATGGAAAAAAATAATATGAATGGAAAAAAAACGCAAAAAAACTTAAAAACATATTGGTTTTTTTTTCATAATAAACCCTTATTTAAAATACATGATTTACGACACTTTGAACATACATACAAGTAATTTCCATACGTGTTGCGCGGTATTCAACCGTTGTGTGTCGCATTTGCAAAACGAGGGGCAACTAGAACTTCGAGTGGAGTCGCCTTGGCGTTTGTGAGTCCAACGCTCGCGGTCATATCAACTGGTGCACCATTCGGAGTTGAAATCTCAAAGTTTTGTAACAAAGTGGCTAAAACCATGTGTAACATTTGAAGAGCCAAACCCATCCCAGGACAAGACCTTCTCCCCGCACCAAATGGGATTAACTCAAAATTCGCACCCTTAACTTCCACAAATTTATGGTTCGGGGTCAAGAACCTTTCTGGTCGAAACTCAAGTGGGTCTGACCAAATGTTTGGATCTCGGTGGAGCTTCCACATATTGATCAATAGCCATGTGTCTTTTGGGACATGGTACCCAGCTACGATGCAGTCTTCTGAAAACGCTCGTGGACCTCCTAGGGATGCGGCTGGATATAGTCGGAACGTTTCTTTTACTACTGCTTGGAGGTAGACTAGATCTTTTATATCCGATTCATTTACGAGTACTCTATCTTTTCCTAGGTGTGTTTCTAGTTCTTCTTGAACCTTTTTGAGAGCGTAGCGATTGTTCAGGATTAACGAAAGCGCCCAAGTTAGCATGACAGTGATTGTATCCACACTCGCTGCGATAAGAGTCTGCACGCGAGACATGTTAACAAATTAGGAAGATTCTATATATGGTTGAGTTCATGTGAAAAATATCAACTTTACGAGAATGTGAGAAAGAATTTTTCTTAACCTTAACAATGTATTTTCATATCTTTTAAGCTTTAAAATTAAAACTTTTTTTCTAAATTATACAATGGATCAATGATTATGTAAATTTTAAATTTTGAAAAAATTAAGTGATAATATTTACTTTTGCTATTAACTAGCTTTCATGAAAACTTGATAGGTAACGTTTTGAAAATATTCACTGTGCTTACTTGTTAAGTTTTTTAAACCTTAACACCTAAGACTTTTTTATTATTTTTTTTAAATTAAAGTTTTACTATCATATCATCTTTATAACCTAAAATAATATATTTTCAAACAAAAAATATTGAAAATCACATTTTAAATATATATATATATATATATATATATATATATATATATATATATATATATATATATATATATATATATATGCATCGAAGAATCTTTGAGAAGCACAACGCATCGCTAGAAAATCGTAATGCATCACATGGAAGCCGATGCATCACGTGAGGATTGGATGCATCACGCGGGAATTGAGATGCATCTGTGGTAGTGCATGAAGGTTCTTCGATGCATGAAGATTCTCCATTGAACCTCTCTCTATGTATGTATGTATGTATGTGTATTGTGTTTTTTTTTATGTGTGTGGATAGAGTCGAGATTGAGTGTCAAAGTCTCGCACCATGCATGTGGCTTTAATGATGGTATCTGCATCATAATCCACCGAGTTGTGAGCTTCTATTGCTGATATCATCACATCGCTGAAATCATTTTCTTTTTTAGCATCGTCGGATGAACTCCTCATCCGACGATGCTCATCTAGCCATTTCCCAACTATGGAAACGAGTTCAGTAGCAACTCGTTTCATACTCTTCTCGTATCCACCCAAATCCAACCACCTTAGAAACGGAAGAGCATCCGCCGCCACAAACAACCCCAAGTAATGAAACCATTCCCTGGCCAGTTCACGACGTTTCTTAATCTCCTCCTCGCCTTCATCAGTACCATCTACAGACGTAGTAAACCGTTTTCCGACCACCATTCTTAGCACAGAATTCATATTCAATCACTACAAGAAAATCACCTTTTTGCGGCGACAAATGTCGTCGCTAAAAGTGACAATGTCGTCGCAGAAGACCTATTGCGGCGACATGTCGTCGCTAAAAGGTCGTCGCTGTAGCCTCGTAGCTAAACATCTTTTGCGACGACATTTTGGCCCTTTTGCGACGACGGTTTCCAGTAATATCGGCTTGACACGTCATCACTTTTTGCGACGACAAAGTCGTCGCAACAAGTTTTATGAAAATTAAATCAAAATTAAAATCAAAACCTTTTGCGACGACAATGTCGCCGCTAAAGGGGACATTCTGCGACGACATTTCTACTTTTTGCGACGACATTTTGACTTTTTGCGACGACATGTCGCCGCAAAAAGTCAAAATGTCGTCGCAAAAAGTGACATAAAATGCACAGAAATAGGGCTTTAGCGACGACATGTCGCCGCAAAAGGCAAAAATGTCGTCGCAAAAGGTGACATAAAATGCACAGAAATAGGGCTTTAGCGACGACATGTCGCCGCAAAAGGCCAAAATGTCGTCGCAAAAAGTGACATAAAATGCACGAATTTTGGCTGTTTTTTTTGGCCCCCAATCGGGTTATAGAAACCTGTTCGCTGCATTTACAATTTGATATTTTCCAACAAACTCAAATTTAATATATTTCAAACCAACAATAGTTACAAAAGTTATCAAATAAGCATTTACAATTAAAAAAACATTACATAATATAAACTAATAATCATCTTCGTCTTCGTCGTTTTCCTCGTTTTCGTCATCTTCCGAGTCTTCGTCATAACCAGGAACGTCTATATTCGCGGCTCTTAACGCATTGTATAAAAGTTCTTGTCGAGCCATTAGTTTTTGTTGCTTTTTTGTTTGTCGAGCAACTAGTTTATCAACTTCGGCTTTTGAATACGTTTCTGGTTGTGATTGAGACTTTGAACTCGAAAAACTTCCTGGTAACTTTCTCCCAATTCCTCGATTATGACCTCGGCGTTCTCCCAACACTTGAGACAATATCTGTTCTTCGGTCATCGGATTCGAACTTCCGGCTTGACTATTCCGAAGCTGCTCCATCTCATGCTGTATAATTACAAAAAAATTTCGATATTATATATATTTCATAATAAACACTAAAAGAAAATATTTATATACAATTTCATGCATTTAAGTAAAACAATTACTTACATATTGTCGTGCGGCAATGTCATTGGCGAAAACGTTGTTCCGACGATGCATATCACCAAACTGGTCGATGATACTAGGAAATTGACCCGTCGTAGGGTCGTACTGTAACACATTTAATATATATGTAAATAAAAACATATATATCAAATATTAACGTGTATAAATTACCAACTAATATTACAATAACTCTATATGTCATCGCTAAAGAATACATACCATTTTTATACCAACTTACTAACTATATATATACATATCAAGTCTATATATTACCAAATTATCAAGTATCTTACCAACTATATGTAATTGTATAAAACAACCATCATTTATGCATATCAAGTCTATACAAATTATCAAGAATACATATCAAGTCTATGCATATCAAATCTATACAACCATCATTAGTGCATATCAAGTATATAACAACCATCATTGTTGCATGGGTGACTTACGGTATAAACACACGCTTATCATACAAACACATTACATTTATCTAAACACACAAATTAATCATTGAATATAAATAGTAATATTTTATTATCTTATTTTGAATAATAATAATATTAAATGAATATGTGATTATAGATGTTTATACTTTAAAGTAATAATAAAAATAATATATGTTTTAGTTTCATGTTACTTTAAATTAATAATAACATTAACATTGTTTTAATTTCATGTTTCGTCTTTATTAATCAACTTTATGTCACTTTAAAGTAATATATGTTTTTATTTGATGATACTTTACTATATGTTTTAAGTTAATGTTACTATAAATGAATATATGTTTTAATAACACTAATTAATATACATATTAATATATGTTTTAATTTGATAACACCTTAACATATGTTTTAATTTGCTTTTAATTCAAATTAATATATGTTTTAACTTGCTTTAAATTCAAATTACTATATGTTTTAATAACACTAATCAATCTACATACTAATATATATCTTCATTTTATCACATTTTAAAGTAAAATATATGTTATGATTAATAAAATGTTACTTTAATTTAATGTATGTTTTAATAACACTAATTTTAATATATATACCAAAATACGTTATACTTTTAACAAACTCTAAAGAAATACAAACATACATACATATATAAATATTCTAATCTTATGTGACATCAAATAATACATATTAAAAAGTAATCTAACTAACACTAATTACTAATAATAATACTAAACTAAACACACTTTAAAAAAAGTGTATTAACATACATAATATAATTATAACCTTTTCATACTTTCTAACAATAAAAAATATATTGCAATTAAATACACTTTTTCATATCATAAAAACTCTATATGCATATAAAATTAAATTTTTCTACTAGAAATCATATTAAAAGATAATATATTCACATCATAAAAAGTCTATATTTTAAGCACAAATTTAAAACATAATATTTTGAAAAATTATTTAATAACTTAAATAATATATAAAAATCAGAAAAAAAATACTAACCTTTAATGTCAACCCACCGGAGTGTTCACCGGAGCAACAACTACAAACCGGAAAAGTAAAACAAACTTCAAGTTCATAGAAATGTACAAAAAAATAACGACATTTATGTTAAATGAAACCAACCTTATATTTTGGTCGGAAATAACCAATATTCATCGGAGAAAAGGAGATGAGCCGAAGTCGCCGGAAAAAATGGAGGGTCGCCGGAAAAAATGGAGGGTCGCCGGAAAAAGGAGAATCCCGGGTGGTGGAGAGTGGATCCGGACAAAGAAGGTCGCCGGTGGTGAAGAGTGGCCGGAGGTGGAGGGTTGCCGGAGAAACACAAAAGGAGAGGAGAAGGAGGAGAGGGAGAGAGGTAGATGAAAAGTGAAGAGACTGGTTGGGTTAATGGGTAATAAATCGGTCACCCTTTTGCGGCGACATACAGTCGTCGCTGATTCCCTATGGCGGCGACCCGTCGTCGCAGAAAGCCAAA